>JALMGJ010000001.1:199417866-199982866 GCA_023362775.1 Charina bottae
TGGAGGAGGTTATTGAGTCACTCATCCCTTCCCAGCCAGAGGAGGCTCAGAGCCACCTGGCACAAGCTGATAGATTGGAGGGAAACATGGTGATCACTCACAGTAGCGCGAAACACTTGGCTGAGAGCGACCCGTTTGCAAGCGAACTGCGAGCGGCAACAGTGACAGACACATGGTGGGGGGAGAACAAACACACCCTCGAGGAGAAAGATGGAGTGGGGTGGAAAGACAATAAAGCATATGTCCCTGAGCCTTTAAGGCAAAGGGTTTTGAGCAAGCATCACGACCACAAAACGGCAGGGCATTTCGGATTTGTGAAAACATTACATTTGGTTTGGCGCAAATTCTGGTGGCCATCATTGCGCAAAGACGTTAAAGCTTATGTGCGATCGTGCCCAGTGTGCGCAACAGCTAACAGGAAAATGGGCAAACCCACAGGGAAATTGCAGGAAGTACCAAACCCCACTCAACCATGGAAGCAGATTGCCATGGGTTTTATAGTTGATTTACCGGTGAGCAACAAGAAAACGGCTATTTGGGTGGTCACAGATTTATTTTCTAAACAGGCACACTTCATTGCTTGCAATGGGATCCCGAATGCTCAAAAATTAGCTAGGATGTTTATTCAACACATCTATCGGGCTCACGGGACGCCGGAATGCATAATCAGCAATCACGGCAGCATTTTCACTTGTAAGTTCTGGCGGGCTTTTTTGAAGTTAATTGGATCAGAACAGGGGCTTAGTAGTGCGTTCCATCTGTGCACAGATGGTGCGAGTGAACGCATTAATGCTATACTGGAGCAGTACCTTAGATGTTACATTAATTACCAACAAAATGATTGGGTAATACTGTTACCGTTCGCAGAAGTTGCTTACAATGACGCGCTCCACCAAAGCACGGGGTTTTCGCCATTTAAAGTAGCTACAGGGCAGGATTTTGTAACTATCCCCGAGTTGGCTATGACCCAAAGCACAGAACTAGCGCAGCCACTGAAAGCGGATGAATGGATAGCAAAAGTAACCAGTAATTGGCCAATCATGGTGAAAACGCTGCAGGAAGCCAAAGCAAGTTACAAAAAATACGCAGACCACAAACGAGAGAAGGAATGGGAGTTGAGAGTAGGGGACAAGGTGTACCTTTCAACAAAAAACCTGAGGGCTACACAACCGTCACGAAAACTGGCGCCCAAATTCATAGGTCCGTTCCCAATAATTGAAGTCATTAACCCGGTAACGGCCAAACTGCAGTTACCAAAGACACTAAGAAAGGTGCACCCAGTTTTCCACATTAGCTTGTTGAAACAGCACCACACTTCACAGCAGTGGCACCCAGAACCAGCAGAACCTGCCCCATTGTTAGTGGAGGGAGAACCACAGTTTGAAATTGACAGGATTCTGGATTCCAGATGGCACAAGGGGCAGCTGCAATATTTGGTCAAGTGGCAACATCTGCCGATTGGAGACAAGGAGTGGGTTAGCGCTAAACACACACGCACCCCCAGATTGGTAAAAACCTTCCATAGGGAGTTCCCAGACAAACCTCACTGAAACGGGTACCCCAACAGGACAATGTAAAAAATTCTCTTTGTGTTTTCTCATTACAGGGCACGACTGAAAATGGGTAGCTAGTTCGTTAGTTCATTAGTTAGCATGTCTTGGTGGGGAGGGGGGAATATCTTGGCCCGGGAGCATGTCAGAGCTCTGCAGATATCTTAGATAAGGACGTATAGTCAGAGCGGGGTGAAACAGACACGGAAGAGGCACCTGCCTTTGAAGTAGACGATTCGCACCTAAAGGGGCCAGCGCCAGCACACATCTCTACGAACGGATGTCTGAGCACCCTGGAGCCACGAAGTACACGTGCGAACATCAAAGGACCACGGGGAGGGGAATGCTTAAATATGACATGCCATGCTTTGCTTATTCATTCAAGTCTTTGTTCGTGTTAACCTTCATGTACTGTAATAAATCCTTCTGCTTCTAAGAAACCGCGCGTCTGTGGTTTTCTCTAGAGGAGGGAGATTTCAGGCATCGGATGGAGCACCTTACACCATCTTTCCCAGTATTATGGACTTCTCAAGGGAGCCAGGTCTTTGCATAGCATGTCCAAAATATGATAATTTGAGCCTGGTCATTTGTGCCTCGGGTGAGAACTCTGGATTGATTTGTTCTATGAGTGCTCCACCTTAGGGAACAAAATATCTTTGGTCAAATCCTGCTTGAAGCCCACATATATATGAAACTGCCTAAACCTTGAAATAGGCCAAAGAAGCACTGATTGTGGATCTTCTGCAGGCAAGAACACTTTCGCATGTAGATAGCCACCTCTCTTTGAGGTATCACATCTCTCAAAAAGCACATTTGTCCCTCAAAATTTTGTTTTAGACAGTCTCTCTATATATTACACATTTATCTATATATGTGTGTGTGCACATGTATGTTATTATCATCTGTGTTTTGACAGAGAAAATGAGGAACGTTTAATTCTGCTTTTGTAACTATTTCTTAATTAGTTGTATCTTTTAGTATAAGTGATAATTTCAGTTTCCTGACCTCATGTGTTTTGTGTGGCTGTTTTAGTTTTTACAGTTTTAGTTTTACTATTTAGATTTTGATTCCAAACTCCTGGATTTTCAATATTTATGTACAGTATATAGGTGGTAAATTTAACCTATAATTCCTGATTATATGTTAAATACAACCCATATCAAATTCATATTTGATACAGGTGTCGGGGGTTCTTACAGTTAATGGGCTTTTTTCAAGGTTTCTGTAGAACACACACATGCAAACATGGCTCTTTTGTACAACACATAAGAAAGAAATCATTGAGAACCTACTCGCACTGAAGCAACAACATTTATTTTTTTTAAAATTTTATTAGATTTTAAATATACAAAGCTAAAAGTTAAGAATGAAACGGAAATAGAAATACAAATTAAAAGAAAAAGAAAAGAAAAGTGCAGTAAAGAAAAAAAAGAAAAGAAAAAGACAAACAAAGAAATTGGATAACCTCCGATCCATCTATGGTCATAAGAATAAAATAGATAGTTTGTTTTTACATGCTGGTTATTCATATAACATTCATATATTTTTCTTGTCTATTATATACTATTTATATATAATCTAATCATCGAAACCCCATATTAGCTTTACTCCTCCTGCTTTTTGCAAATAGTCCATCAAAGGTTTCCACTCTTTAAGAAAGTAACAATTTGAATTGTCTTTTAATAAGCAAGTCAATTTATCGTTTTCTGCCATCTCTAATAATTTCAACATCCAATCCTGTATTGTTGGTACACTTTGGTTTTTCCAGTTTTGTGCATATAAAAGTCTTGCTGCTGTGATCATGTATTGTATTATTCTAAAAAAATGTTTTTCTATTTGTACCTCCCAAATTCCATGTAAAAAAAATTCTGGTTTAAATGGTATTCGTATCTGTAGTATATTTTGCATTAATGAATGTATCTCAGTCCAAAATTCTTTTGCAATATTGCAAGTCCACCACATATGGTAAAAAGACCCTTCTTGTTGTATACATTTCCAACATAAGTTGGAGATGTTCCTGTACATTTTTGAGAGTTTTTGTGGGGTCATATACCATCGATACATCATCTTATAGAAGTTTTCTTTTAGGTTGTAACATAAGGTGAATTTTAATCCTTTAGTCCACATATCTTCCCATTGATGAAGTTGTATATTGTGGCCAATATTTTTCGCCCATTGAATCATACAATCTTTAACTTGTTCCTCTACCATTTCTCCTTTTAACAATAATTTATACATTTTAGCAATTAAGCGTTCATCATTTTCACATAATTGTATTTCAAATTCTGATTTAGTTTGTTCAAATTCTAATTTTTTTTTATCTAGTTTAAATTTCTCTATAAGTTGCATATAGGAGAGCCATTGAAAGGTATATCCTTCTTGAGCAAGTTCTTGTTTTGATTTTATCACATAGTGTCCTTGTTCTTTTTTTAAGAAGTCCTTATATGTCAACCACTTATCTTTATTTCTTACTTCTGTTCTATAAAAAGCTTCTTGCGTGGAAATCCATAAAGGTCTCTTATAACATAAAGTTGATTTATATTTATTCCAAATTCTCAACAAGGATCTTCTAATATAGTGATTTTTAAAGTCCACATTAATTTTAGCCTTATCATACCACAGATATCCATGCCATCCAAATCTCAATTCATGACCTTCCAGATTTAATAATTTTTCATTTCTCAAAACTATCCATTCCTTAAGCCATACCAAACCACAAGCTGCATGGTATAGTTTCAAGTTCAGGAGTCCTAAACCACCTCTTTCTTTTGAATCTTGCAAGACTTTATATTTTATTCTTGGTTTTTTCCCTTGCCAGATGAACTTAGAAATGTCTTTCTGCCACTGTTTAAATGGTTCCTCTGATGTCAGTATAGGTATTGTTTGGAAGAGATATAGAATTCTTGGTAATATATTCATTTTAATCGCTGATATTCTCCCCAATAATGATAGTTGTAGTTTTCCCCAATGATCTAAATCTTTTTTAATATCAATCCAAAGCGGGATATAGTTATTTTGAAATAATTTAACATTTTTCGATGTTAAATAAACTCCCAAATATTTTACTTTTTTCTCCAAAGAATATCCTGTAATTTCTCTCAATTTCTCTTGTTGGTGATAGTTCATGTTCTTAGTCAAAACTTTTGTTTTCTGTAAGTTAATTTTGAACCCTGCTAACGACCCAAAGTCCTTCAATTTTTGCATCAGTATTTCAATTCCATCCAGTGGATTCTCTAATGTAATGACTAGGTCGTCTGCAAAGGCTCTTAATTTGTAAACTTCCTTTTTAACTCTAATACCATGAATACCATCATCCTGTCTGATATCTCTAAGTAGAACTTCTAAGACCAATATAAACAAAAGCGGAGATAAAGGACAGCCTTGTCTTGTACCTTTTTGTATTTCACAAGGTTTACTAAAATCTCCATTAACAATTATTTTTGCAGATTGAGGTGTATAAATTGATTTAATCCACTTAATAAAATTCCCACCAAAGTTCATAATTTCCAATACTTTAAACATAAAGGACCAGTTTAAATTATCAAATGCTTTTTCGGCATCTATGAATATCAAGGCGGCTTGTTTTTCATTATGTTGTTCTAAGTACTCTAATACATCCAAAACATTTCTAATATTATCTCTAATTTGTCTTTTGGGTAAAAAACCTGCTTGGTCTTGATGAATAAAGTTTCCAAGGGTATTTTTCAATCTTTCCGCTAAAACTGTCGTAAATATCTTGTAATCATTATTCAATAATGATATTGGTCTGTAATTCTTTGTTGAATTCAAATTTAATTGTTCTTTCGGGATCAAAGTAATATGAGCCTCTTTCCATGTTTCTGGCATAATTCCTGTTTCCAAAATTGAATTTATAGTTTTTTTGGAGAGGAATACTCAATTCATCTTCAAAGTATTTGTAGTAAGCTGCCGATAGTCCATCCGGACCTGGTGCTTTTCCACTCTTAATTTTCTTAAAATCCATTAACATTTCTTCTTTTGTTATAGGATTATTAAGTAATGTTCTTTGTTCATCATTTAAAGCAGTTAATCTTTGCTTGCTCATATATTCATCAATTTCAGCTATTTGAACATCTTGTTTTTTATACAATGCTGTATAGTAAGAATGAAATGCTTCTTGTATCTCCACATTATTCACTAAGATTTTCCCTTTATGTTGTATATTAGAGATTATATTTTTTTTGTCTTTGTTTTCTTAACTTATGAGCTAACCATCTTCCTGGTTTATTTGCAAATTTAAAATATTTCTGTTTTGTAAATTTCATTTGAGTTTCTATTTCCTGTACCAAAATCATCGATATTTGTTTTTGTAGAAATTTAATTTGAGTTATCAATGTATTATCCATCGGTTTATCCCTCAGACATTTCTCTTTATTTTTAATTTCATCCAAAATCAATTGAATTTTTTCTTGTTTCTTTTTCCTCATTTGAGCATTATATTGAATAAAGTAACCCCTCATATACGCTTTACTTGCATCCCAAATTACTTGTGAACTAGTATCCTTATTTGAATTTAGTAGAAAGTATTCTCTTAATCTTTTCTTACATATGTCAACAACGTCTTCTTTCCGGAAAATTGACTCATTTAGCCTCCATCGAAATACATTCCTTTTTCCTTTAATAGTTAGTAAAACAGGGTTATGATCTGATAAAGTTTTAGGTAGTATTTCAACCTTATTTACATCCATCATTAAAGTTTTAGAGATCAAGAACATATCTATTCTGGAAAATGATCTGTATCTTTCTGAGTAATATGTATATTCTTTAGAGTTTCCATTCATAAGTCTCCAAATGTCTTGTAAATCCAACATATCTTTTAAATCAAAGAAAGTTTGGGGTAGTTTTCCCTGTGTAGGTTTCACATTTTTTTGCGAATGTCTATCTTCCATTGGGATAATCACCCCATTCCAGTCCCCCATGAAACACCAATTCTCATATGATAAGTCCAAAAGTTTATCCATTAGGTTTTTATAAAATAATCCTTTATCAAAATTTGGAGCATAAATCCCAACTATCAATGTTTTAGTCCCTTGTATATTTACTTCCACTGCAATATATCTTCCTTCGTCGTCAGTCAATATTAATTTTGGATTAAGTTTTTGTTGTATATACAGGACTACCCCCTTAGTTTTTTTTAATCCAGCTAAAATAAATTCTTCTCCTAGTTGTTTTTGAATCAAATACTTAATGTCTTTTTTACAAATATGAGTCTCTTGTAAGCAAATTACATCCAGTTTTATTTTTTTCAAAAAATGAAAAATTTTCTCTCTCTTTTGGGGGGAATTTGCCCCATTGATATTCCATGTTAGATATTTAAAGTCCATGATATTTGGATATTTAAAAGTTCTTTTTTAAATCCACTCCGGTAGCTCCCATCTCCGATAAGTCCTCACTCTTTTCCTTATCTTTGAATGTCTCTTTCATTTCTTCCAGAACTTTAGATACTTCACTCATATCTGTCATATATTTCTCTATGAAGGCCTTTGCTTTCAAAATGGAATTTATTTTAAATCTTTGTTCTTTAAAAGTGAAAGATACTCCTTCTATTCTTTCCCATCTAAATGATATGTTATTTTGCTTTAATTTATCTGTAAAGAAGGAGTATTCTTTTCTTTTTCTTAATATTCTTAATGGGACTTCTTTTAAGACAATTATATATTTCCCTGCTATATTTAATCTATCACTGTAGTGCTTCTTCAAAATTTGTTCTTTTGTAACTTTCCTCACGAAATATATCAATATATCTCTTGGCACTTTCTTCTCTCTAGCGTAACATGAATTAACTCTAAAGATTTTATCTATTTCAGAGTCCAGATCTTCTTCTTCTATCTGTGAGTATTGAGCTAAAGGACCAACTATATATTCTCTCGTGTTCTCATCTGACTTTTCTGGGACTCCTCTCAATCTCAATATGAATTCTTTTTCTCTCATTTCTACTAGAGTGATAGCATCTAAGTTGTATTCCATATCTTTAGTAATAGATTCTGATTTAATCTCTAATTTCTTAACCTGTTCTTGTGTCTCTTTAGATTCCCCTGATAAGGTGTTTACTACCTCTTTAATATTTTGTGTTTCTTTTCTAAATTCTTCTTTTAAATCTTCTTTCATTGCTTCCATTTTTTTGTCTACTTGTTGACCTAAATTGTTAATTTTTCCCCCCATTTTTATATCCAAGGAGGCAATTGAGTCGTCCATCTTTTTCTCCAATGTAGCAATTGAGTCATCCATCTTTTTCTCCAGGGTAGCAGTTGAATCATCAATTTTTTTGTTCAGTGCTGCAATCGCATCCAGTATTTTTTTCATGTCTGATGTTGGTACTTCAGAAGATGATGCGATGGAATCAGTAGACATTCTCCCTGTTTCTTTCTCCTTTTCCTTATCTCTATCCCTCTTGACTCTTGCAGCCACAGTGGCCATATTGCGTATAGTATTCCTGTAAAAAAAGAGAAAGAAAAATAACGGAAGACAAAAGGAAACAACAACGAACAGCAAAAAAAAAAGGGGGGGGGAAGGGAAGTGGGAGAGGGAGGATAAAAATTATTCAAAAATTCAAAAGCAAAAGGTGAATAAGAGAAGAAAAAGAAAAAATTCAATATACAATAAAAATAAAAAAAAATAAAAAATAAAAATAATACTGCCTTTTCTTAATAGTTGTTATATTAAAAAAAGGGCAGAATGTACTTTGTTAAAATCAACAGTTCTCACATAGAAAAAATAGAAGATAAGATTACAACGGGTATTTCCTTTAACTGTAGTCAAAATATCCTTGAAAATTTAATAACAATCCAGTTCTCAGGCAAGCTTATAATCACAAGTCCCAAAGAGGAGAGAGGAAAAAAGAAAAAAAGGAGGGGGGGGGAGAGAGCTTCTGCTCTAAATGTCTTTACTCTCCAAGATAAAATGTAACAAAGAGGTCTATTAAAATCCCATATAATAAGGAAATTCCAAAAACTGTTCAAAGCAAAGGAACTCCAAAAATACCCTTTATAATCCAAATAATATCCAAACACATTACAGGAAAAAAAAGAGAAAAAATGCCATCTCAAGATGAGAAACAGAAGTAAAATAAAATAAAAGGCAGACCATTAATCCATTTGAATTCAAAATCCAGAGAGGAAAATAGATTAGTCCCACATAGGTAGACAAGCCATTCGTCAATAGTCAATGTCACTCAGTATCACTTAGCTCCGAGTAAAGTCATTATTCTTTAAACTCCCACCATTTTCTCAAGTCTTCTTAGCAAGAAAGTTACACAAGCACCAGCAATATCAATCATGTCCATAGAAGGATCTTAGCAGATAATACGTAAAATTAAAATAAACACAAATATAAATCAGTGACTAAAAGTGCTGAATTAGGTGCTACTTATCTGAAAAGATTTCGCGGTTTCCTGCAGAGCAATAGCGATGTTTCTTCCAGTCGCTTTCGCCGCTTCAATTTCCTTTTTCCCGTGGTGGAAAAGCGGGAATTGGGAAAGAGTGGTGATTCCAGCGACCCTTGTGGTTTATCTTCTGATCCCCTTTTCTTCGAAGGGGAGATTTCAGCGGTTTTGTCTCTTTAAAAACCGCTGCAGGCAGGCAAACTGCGGAGCCGAGACAGGAGCGCTTGGTTCAGCGCACCGACATCTTCAGCACCCGGAAGCAATCCCGAAGCAACAACATTTATTGAAACTCATCTCAATCAGACCTAGGAAAGTAGTACCTCTGTAGCATAATTGTTATTGTCATTTGGAAAATCAGTAACTACTACAGAAATACTGTGCTGAGTTGATAGAATACATTAAGCCAGAGATGGGCAACCACACCCCCATTTATAGGCCCCCAAACCCATTTATAGACTATCCAAACACCCTAAGATTGCAGTACTGAAATTTGGTGGCAAAATGGCTAATTGTAGGTGGCCTGATTTATAGGTGAGAAACAGTAAAATATGAATGGGAATGTAGGGCTCATTCTCAACACTAATTCCCAAAGTCTAAAGGAAATGGGCCCCATATTTTCAACTGTACTACTGAAAGGCATAGCTAGCTAGGAGGGTAAGTTGTGGCTTCAAGTTAAAAATGGCTTCCTGATCCTCTAGGGCAGTGTTTCTCAACCTTGACAACTTTAAGCTGTGTGGACTTCAGCTCCTAGAATTCCCCAGCCAGCATGCTGAAATCCACACATCTTTAAAATGTCAAGGTTGAGAAACACTGCTCTAAGCCATAATGTTTTGGGTAGTTGGCCTGCAGTGTTGCATAAATCTAGCCATTATGTTTTACTGTAGAGCCAACAGCTGTACAATTCTAGACCATACTCCTCAAACCTCACTAAGTCGGGCAACTTTCAACAGACCCTCTTAAGATTACCAGACTGAATGGGCAGACTTGTAAGGCACTGCCTGTTAAATTCAGGTGCTGTACAGGGTTTTAAAGTACGGTTATGACCAGCGGGGCCTGGAAGACTGCTGGCAACCAGTTCAGTGACTAATATAGGTGTTACTCTACATAGATGGGGTTCTCCAACAAAACTCTTCCCACCTCATTTTGTACCTGCTGTAGCTTCTAGGTTGTATGCAAAGGCAGCTCAATCAAGGACACATTGCAGTAGTCCCTGTTGTCTGAACAGGAGCTGAAGGTTCAGAAGGACTCCCAAGTAATAAACCATCACCTTCAGAGGAGCACCCCTGCATCCAAAGGAACTACCAGGACCAATGACGATTTCTGAAGAATAGCAGATCTGCCTCAGTAAGATTTGAGTTTATTTTACCTGATCCAGATCCTGCACCTTCAAACACCCGTTCAGGACTTCTACACCATCTCTGGCTTGACACTTCATCCCAAACTGATGAATTACCTCTCCCATTAGTTTCATGTAAATGTTCAACAACATGGGGGAGAATACAGAGTTTGTGGGACTCCACACTGGAGTTCCCATGAACTGGAGTGCTTCCTCCACATAGCCACTGACTGGAACTGCCCACTCAAGTAAGAGCAGAACCATTGTAAAATGGTGCCTCCTATTCCCAACTCTTGTAGGTGTTCCAGAACGATAACATAGTTGGTGGTATTGACAGCCACTGAAAGATTTAACAGGATGAAGGACTTTATTGTAACCCTCCCAGAGTCCCTTGCATGGGAGATGGGCAGGGAATAAATTTGAAAAATAAATAAATAAAAATAAATAAATAAATGAAGAGAGGTATACTAGCCACATCTAAGTCCAGAAGTAGGTACCTACCAGAGGAACCAATGATGTGTCTAACCCATGACTAGGCCTGAATCCTGACTGAAAAGGTTCCAAATCACCAGTTTCCTCTACAATCCTCTGTAGCTGATTACGTACCAAATTCTCGACAAATGTGCCCCAAAATAGCAGATTGAAGACTGATAGAAAGTTGTCAAACACAGGCAGGTCCAGGGATGGCCTCTTCAAGAGAGGGGGCCCTACTGCTTCCTTCAAAGGAGGTGGTGTTATTCCTTCCTTTAAAGAAACATTATCTCCCAGAGCCAGTTGCTCACATTCTGTCTAGCAGTCTGAAGGACCCAATATTGTGACATAAAAGGACAGTTTCTTCTTAAGAATTAGTCAACTGGAAGTATCACTACTATATACATTTGGTAATTTTAATTTTAATTTTCTGTCATCCCAATACTAAAATTAGGTAAACAGAGACATCACTGTTTGTTCCTTGGGGAAACAAGTAAATATTAGGAATAATGAATGGAATTATTTCATGAAATCTTTTATTTTTGAGATGAGCCTTTGAAGATGGCTTCATGTAACAACTAGGACACCCTTTTATTATAGCACACTGGCTGTATTAAACCATGATTTACAGATCACAGTGGCTATTCTAAACTGAACAAATTATGTCCTAGTTATTCTGTGAGGCAAGGCAACATGGTAAGCCATATTGTCATTTGTTTTAGCCGAACATGTTGCTGGAAGGAACACAGTCATTGTTCTTTGTTATAGTTGAGCATATTGTGCAAACCCAGCCCTTTGCTGGCTATTGAGCCATTTCAAGAACAATCTTCTTGAAACAATCTTATATCATCATCTGATATAAGTGGGGAAAGGACTCACCCCCATCCTGTGTGTATCTTCAAGAGTGCAATGGGGCATACTTATTAATAAGATTTCAGAATTGCTAAGTGACCATGTGAAGAAATTGATCATCTGATCAATGCAGCAAAGGAAGTAGATCAAACCTAACTAAAAACTTGGTTAACCATCTTTCCATCCATCCTCTAGGAGCTACAATGGAGGTATATGGGGATCTCTTTTGATTGTATCATCCCCAAAACCACCATGTGAAATAGGTTAGGTCAAGAGAGTCATCAGTGTGCCCCTTAGATTCCCTAATCTTATGTGGACATGGTTTAAAAAAACCATTTCAAGGTATACATATAGTCCCCCACAAGGTGGCATTCTATCATAGGATTTGATTTTTTTTCCTGTACCCCCCTTTCCTGACAAAGCCAGGCCTACCTTAGAATATATAAAATTAAGCCCCTATTCCATCTCTATCTTGACCTCTGATAAGAAGTAGGTTCCCCATCCCTAAGGCAACAAACTGCAGAACATTCCTTTTGCAAGAAGCAGTTCATAATTTTTGTGTATATACACAGCTTGATGGGCATGGAGTCTAGGACATCTATAATTTCTTTAATTTGTTAGGCATTGTTCAGCAATACAACGTTCTACACTGTTACTTGAGTTATTTGCTTTCTGCAGTCAAGCATCCAGTTGTGGGTGGATGGCTCTGCCCCTAGGCAGGAAGAGGGCCAATAGACATGGAATTTGTCCGTTCCAATTATATGATTCAGTATACAAATAATTCATCCCCTAATGTCAGATAGCCATTTAAGGGGAGCTGGCGTGAGGAGGAGCTGATGGCAGTCTTCAGATCAATGATAAAAAAAACCCAATCGAGCAGCACAAGCTTGGCTGGGGAGCTGCAGTTACCACTGGTATACATTTTGTTCAGACCTCAGTGAGGTGATGAAAGATCTTACTTAGGTATCATCACACTTAAAGGCAATTATAAATCTCTAACAAGTGTTCAGCGTTCATTGATTGATAGCGTTAACAAAACACCATTGGGAAAATTATTTAATTTGTGATGGAAGCAATGGCACAACGCTCTATTCTCGCGAACATACTCTATCCTCACCAAACCTGAACCCCGGCCCTAAAACACAAATCTCTCTTGCGCGCACGCACACAGAAGCACGCACGCACGCAGTAGAAAGACTCACGTAGGATTCCAAGAGGCTGCTGACATCTGAGCGCATCTTTCTCAGAAGATGAACGGTGTGACGACATGAGTCCTGGTGTTGAGAGGTCACGGGGTGCCGCTCTGAGGAAGCCATCACCCGGAGGGGACAGCAGGGACTGAGGCACCGCTCGCGCGAGGAAAGCTGTCTGGAGCCACGGAAACCCCTTGCTCAGCTCCTACATCCCAGCCCGAGCGAGAGAATTCTTCCCTGGTGCGCCTGGCGCGCTCGCGCGCTCTCCTTCCGTCCCCCGCGGCCTGAGGAGAAACTGCACATTCCTGCCGCGAAGCTTAACCCTCTGAGAGCAACGCGGGCGTTTCGGTCAACTCCTGGCCCTTTTTTCGCCCCCGGTGATTTGCTCGCTCGCTTTCTTTGACCTCTAATCTGTACGCTTTTCTACGGTTTTGAGTTTGATTGGCGAATAGCCCGGTCGGTGGCCCGCTAATCCTTGTAAATTCAATCCTGGAAACCTAACAGTCCACAATCAGGACACAAAAGGAGTTCAGACGCACCTTTGAGTCCCTTTTAAACAGGATTTATTTTCCAATTGCGAAATAAAGCTGCTTCCTGTCAGTAAACCATTCACAACCTTGGTGTTTTGGAGAACATTGGTAATATGAATCTCATCTGTTTAGGCACAGCCTAATTGATGCTGTTGTAGTACTGTATTGTCTTACAATCTTCTCCAATTTCCTGTTTCTTGGCTCAGAAAATTAATTCAGCCAGGTAGGTATTAAACAGGGGAGGCAGCACTTTTCCCTCCTTCCAACCAACTTGAAACAACAGTGCTCAGGTGTAGAGTTGGAAGAAAAATATTTCATTCATTCATTTTACAAATTTCTATTTCGCCAATTCTAATGATGCTGTGTGGTATACAATCTAAAAATCAATATAACACATAATGCCTAATGAACTTCCCTCAGCTTCCCACAAAAACCAACCCAACCTATAAAAACAACAGCCAAACATAACCAAGTTGCTTCAAAATGCTTTGAAGAGATTGGGAAATAGAAATTGAGCTGTGGGATATCAGCCCTCGAGAGATCAATTTGGCCACTGGGTCACATGCATTTGGACATGAGGCTGCCTTTGAAACATTTAGAAACTGACTGGCACAAATGTAGCAGCCTACATGCTACAGAACAACTAGGACACCCTTTTATTATAGCACACTGGCTGTATTAAACCATGATTTACAGATCACAATGGCTATTCTAAACTGAACAAATTATGTCCTAGTTATTCTGTGAGGCAAGGCAACATGGTAAGCCATGTTGTCATTTGTTTTAGCCGAACATGTTGCTGGAAGGAACACAGTCATTGTTCTTTGTTATAGTTGAGCATATTGTGCAAACCCAGCCCTTTGCTGGCTATTGAGCCATTTCAAGAACAATTCAGTGCTGCCAGACACTTCCTAGGATCAGGCTGTTTGAAATATGACATTTTCCAATCTGAGTTTAGCATCTTCTAGACCAGGAGTGGGTGATGTGTGCCCCCTGAGCCCTGAAGTCCATTTGAGTCCCTGAAGTCCCATCTGAGCTTGAATGCTGAAAATTGGTGGCATCTTTTCCCTACCATTTTAAGGTACAAAACTACAATGTAGGCTAATGCTATTTAAACAAGGAAAAGCTCTAAATCACAACTCTTACAAAAGACATGGAACAACCCCAGCTGCATCCACCTATGTATGTACAGTAATATACCCTTTCCCACTTTGCATCAACATCTCACCAGTTGTAGCAATTGGGCCACCAAAAAAGTCTTGTTCCAGATAGACCAACGTCTCTGCCCTACCACTGCTGGGGGCATGTTTGGTAGAAATAGAAAATATAGTGTTTTGGTGGCTGTTTCCAGATCTGGCTAACTGGAACTCAGTGCCAAGGTAACATCTCAGCTGCCCTTGTAAGGGTAAACCGAGACATTTTTATTCAGGAAACATTTAGCAGTTTAGCTCAGTCATACTTTTTTAGCTTTCTCCAAAAAACTTGAACGTGTTTCATGAGTACCTTTAAAAGCCCTAAAGGTTGTACTACTTTTTCTTCAGTTTAACTTTGTGAAAAATGGGCTTTTGAGCACTCACTATATGCAAGACCAAATACTGAAATTAGGAATGTGCAAATCATTCAAAAGAGGTGTAAGCAATGCAGCCTTCCTTAAAACATCCATATCCTTTGGGTGGCTTCACCTGCTTTGAAGGCTGTTCCTTGCTGTTTATGCACTTGTGTGAAGAAAGAACTGTCTGTGCAGAACCCTAATTGAACTAGACTGAATGTTTCACCAACTCTATCTTTAACAAATCTTACCCAGACACTGGTGAAATATGCAATCACAGGCAAATTCATACATTCAGTACCATTTACCATCAACATATAAAATATAAGGGGAAATAACAATAATGCTTCAATTCAATATTCCTTAAATTTCTTAAAGTCAGTCATAGATGTTACCAAAAATCCTGTGTAGTCTTTTCTATTCTTCTGTTCTGCAACTGCCATCATCCCTTGCCTAATGCACTAGGTATATGGAGCCTTTGGAATCAACATTTTCTATGGGAGCAGAAGTGTCAGCATTATCTAGGAGTGCTTTATATCAATTACAGTCATATATCAAGAGGGCCTTGCTTCTGGAATATTTGCCTTGGCTAGTCAAGACGGTTTTAAACACAGTCCAAAAAAAATTATGTGGTGCAAAATGCGGCAGCATGAAACATGAAGGAATTAGCCATTTTGAACATATTTTATTCTGTACAGGTTTCATTGACTGCACAATGTAAGATGCTATTTTTAAATTTAAAACTCTTAAATAACTTAAAACAAGCTGATCTGAAGAAAGATCCATAATATGATTTTGCCCAAAAGTTATGATTGACTTCCAAGGTCCTGTAAGAGCTTTTAGACTGGTTAGTACTCGGGGCAGTGCTAATCCCTAATTGCATAATTTTCTATAAAGTGCCCAACATTAAGAACTCTCAAGTAGATCCAGACAACTTCCCCTCTCTATTTTTAAAAAAGACTTTTTAAAAATCCCGGAGAGTTTGCTTTATTTTATAAAACATGTTTAATTATTTGATGTTGTACTGCGTGTTTGATGTGATTGTTGCTGTTTTAATAATTGCCCTAAAGCAGAGCTTTCCAAACTTTTCATGTTGGTGACACACTTTTTAGACATGAATCATTTTGCGACACACTCTTGCAGCAGGGCATCGTTTCGTGACACACTCTTACAGCAGGGCACAAGGCAGGTGTCACGGCAGGTTTGGAGGCAGCCAGGCACAAGGCAGGCACTAGGACCTGCGCGGAATCCTGGCAGGGCAGGTTTGGAGGCAGCAAGGCACAAGGCAGGCACTAGGACCTGCGCTGAATCCTGGCAGGGCAGGTTTGGAGGCAGCCAGGCACAAGGCAGGCACTAGGACCTGCGCGGAATCCTGTCAGGGCTCGGAGGCAGCAGCAGCAGCCAAGACACACCCAGACACTGCAGCTGACACACTAACGTGTCCCGACACACAGTTTGGAAAGCTCTGCCCTAAAGGATTAGCTGCCGTTCAAGAATAAACGGCAAGCTACTAAATAATGTAAATAAAGTTTACATTGTAGGAAGTAAGATGAAATATACAAATATTATCAACTGCAAATTGCCCTAAAACCAAATTAGTTTTGTAGCAGAAAACTGCCCATCCAACTATTGCTAGGCATGGTTGTATTATGTCATGTGGTCTCAAGGCAGCTTGGTAGAGTTCTGTGGCTCTTGTCTTTATAGCCCAAGAGGAAAGTAAACTGAATGTTTTAGTAGAATCCGAAGTACAAGATAACCAAGGCCCAACTTCTATAAGGCAGCAAGCTTTCTTGTGTAATCTGAAGAAAACAAACCAACCTGGTACTGAATTAACTTTAAAATCTAATGATCTATCAAGACTTTTTGTGGAGTCCTTGGTGCTGAGCTTGCCAAGCTCAGAGAGCACCAAGGACTCCACAGTTCAACCCTGAGTTACAGATATTCTATTCTATTGAAAATACTTTTTATATTCTGCACAATACAATTCAAAACTTAATTCCCCAAAGGAACTACAATCCCCCATCAAGCATCTATAAAGTCATGAACTTTTCAAGAGGGGCTATCAGAGCTCCCATTAAACCATGCTAGATTTGGGAGTGAAAATTTAACTCATAACTGCTTCACAGTTCATTTCCGATAAGCAAAATAAGTTATATTATGCTGCTGTTTTCCTAATAATGGTATGCTTTTCAAGGTTTAAGATGGCATTGAAGTTTCCCTATTCTAGGTCAGTTTCTGCATCGTGTTCTTGTCAATAGTTGCAAGTGCTAAGTGTATAGTAACTCCAGCAGTATGAAAAAATCCTACCCCTCAATGTTGTCTAGCATAGACAACCTCAAGAATCTGGCTTGAACCCATTGGCTTTCACAAAACATTCTTTTTAGCCTCTTCCTCTCTAATGTGCCACATTCCCATATGGTGCAATTGTGAGGTTTTTCTAAAAAACATACTAATCCAGCCACCGTTTGACATACTTTGAAACAAGCCCTATTATGTACTAGTAATCTTTTAGCCATTTAGTACCCTACTGCATCTTAGCAGAAACACAAATAAGGCAGATTGCCCCAATTAACTTCATCACTCTACTATACTGAAATTTATTTGTTTAACCAATTTGTATAGCTGCCCATCTCAACAAGTGACTCTGGGTGGCAGAATCCTATACAACCCCCCAGAATATTTTCAAAAAATTTAAGTTGGGATGGATGACGTGCTTCCAACTTGGTTTCCTTTTTCTGATATTAGAAATGATATGGGTACGACTGTTGCCTTTGTTATGAACCTTATGTTCTACGGCTCCTTGAAGGACATTTCAGAACTAAAGATTGACTTATTCCACATTTGGAGGGGTAGTCCAAAATCAAATATTACAGGGTCAATGTCACTGACATAGTCAATGCATGATCAAACACCATTCCATTCCCTTGAAATGTCATTTCTGGAGCTGATGTACATAATCTCCTACACTGGCTACAAAGAGGAGGAAATTTATTATTCAGAACATTCAGGAACCTCAGAAGAAAATGGTGCCTTACTCTCTTCTGAATTTTGTTCACAGGGCATGCATAACTTAATTTGTTCAGCTAGGGATCATCCAATTTTTTTCCTAACAGCTCCGTAAGAATTATTCATCCATGCTTATTCTCTCTTCAAGCTGTCACCTTTAAAACATACTGAATCATAGACAATACTCTTCTATAATAATTCTATGAGACTATAATTCTATAGTCTAGTTTCTCTACAACTCTGTACTGGAAGCAAAAAATTATTTCCAAAGATTTTGAAGATCAATATAGAAATATTGAATTTATTATGATGGGAGAGAATAGGTTACCTCCTTTGTTAAAAATAATGCAATAGCATATTAATCTACAAACATAGCCACTTTTTAGGAAACTTCCAAAAGTAATGCACACTTTTTTGGACAGTTTCAAAATATATTAGAGGTAATTTCACAGGAGTTACGCAAGTTAGTCAACCATTCAAATAGGAGCAGCCACATTTTTTAAAAAATGCATTCCCTCGTGGCAGTGGTGGTGGACTCAGGTGCTGCATTTAGTCACTTCTCATTGTTGCTTCTTTCATAGGCAATCTTCAGCAGCAGGGCATTGCAGAAAGACCTGCACTACCGTGGTGTATGGGGAACCACTTCATTTGTGCTTGAACATTTTCCATGTAGCTGGTACGTAACATGATGCAGACTGTTCTTCCCTTTAAGTATTTATTTTGGTTATGGCTTCCCAAGCTTAAAGACATGAGATGAAAAAACAAAGCATCCCTTTTAATTTTTTTATTTACTTCTGTATACACAAACCTTTATCAACATGGATCACTGCCCCTCCATCCTGGCACCCCCCTAAATCTCCACTATCACTTTGTGGAAATTTTGTATGCAACAAGGCTTTTAAGGAATCAAAGACTTGTTGACTCAACCATCTGTTACTTAACGCTAAAAAATAGGGGTGTGCCACAACGCAACACAGGTCTGTTGCCACTCAGTGGCTACTACTTCAGGTAGTTCTGCTAAAAATTGCAAATCCTGTCCCCTCTCCGGTAGGATTCACAGTGCTAGTGCAGTTCCTCCAGGTCTTCACTACCATATTACTAGGGATTTGACAAATCTCTCCAGCTGCAAAGACTTCAGCATTGTGCCATTTTTCAGAAACTATTTGAAGTAGATGGACTATTTCTCACACAATAGAAGACTAGTCCTTGAAGAACACCTGAACTTCTTGTTCTCACCAGTTATATTTGTTGCTGTTAAAATAAAAGGCTAAAAAGAGAATCCTTATTCATGTGACAAGAAAAATGCTCTTTTGTCAGCTTCTGACAGAGGGTGATATGAGCCATCCTTTAATATTAACAGGAAGGGGATCCAATGCTTAGAGAACCAGAGTGAGCTAATAGATATTACAAGACTACAGAACTGTATATGGAGTGGAAGAATGTTAGAACTAGTTACTGTAAACTATCCACCTGGTAGAGGGAAAATTATACAAGTTCAATTCTCAGCACCATGCTTCTTCCCGTGAAGGAAAAAAAGAAGGGAGGATTTACTAGAAGAAAACACAAATAATTTGCTGCAGCTATATTTGATTGAATCAAAACTGCATGCTTATGATGGGAATTACATTAAAGGAATATTTTTGATTGATAAATGGTTTTACGTCACAAATCTAAATCAGACTTTTTCACCTAGAGTGCAAGTGGCTATCCTGACTAAATACAAAAGACTGTTATTTTAATAAAACCACACTTGCACCCAATGAAAAGGGGGGGACACACCAAGAAGCAGACAAGAGATTGATAGCCAAACTGGGTAAATACTTCAAGTAATTTGCCAAAGAGGGCTCATATTATAATTTGTTCGTAATGATAGTAAAATACTGCAGTCAAGATAGAAGAGTTTCCTCAGTAGTATGCACACACTTTCAGCTCCAAATACTTTTCTCGCATCATCTTTAATCACACAACAATTTGTAGCAGTCTTGTGGAACATGCAGCGCCAAGCTGCATGCAGTACCACCTACACATTATAATCTGAGTGGTTGCCAAACGTCCAGCCAGGCAGCAGTCATAGAAAACATGGAATCGGTTGCAGTAACTGCTTAACTTTAGGCCCTGTTGATTTTTAGCTTCGACCTAACAAACAAACTGTTAAGTCTTCCCTCCAGGTAATTAGCACTGTAAAAAGATCTGCTGGGAATAATTGTAGTTAAGGCCAGCCAGCACTATACAGCAGGGATTAGAACTATACAGGATATAGCTCCAGAATAAAGTCTAAGCTGCAAATTCATTTTACTCCTTGATCATATGAGCATGTCAGGTCATTAAAGGAGAGAAGTACTACCAGGATATTGTACCATCATAAGCTCTCAGGTAACAGTGAAGAGTTTATGTAAATCATGTGCTAAATACATCTTAAAAATATTTCTATGTTTTTAAACTGTCCCCCCAAACCTAGACCTTTCTGGTGATATTCAAACTACCAAATTCCACAGAAACAATTTATCTATTTGAGAATAGTGGATATAATGCTGAGTAAAGCTGGTGCTGCTACTACTCTAGGTCAAATAATGTCCCTAAATGAAGTTTGAGGGATTACATCAAAGTGTCAGAGGCAGAGCATGTTAGCAGCCAAGTTTTTTTTTTAAGCAGTTAATATAACTTCCTCAAGACAAAGCTTGCCGTTAATGGCATTAGCCCATCAACATTGGAGAGAAAGGAAAAGCACCACAGTGTAAGTGAGCAAATATTAGGGAAGTTGGTGAGGGAATATATGACCCCACTTTCTTAAACAGCCACTGTTCCTTAAACAATAAATGCTGAAGCAAACAGGAGCCTCACAGCTCACTAGAAAGCGTGCTAAAGACCTATCCTGCTCCTTAAGTATTTCGTTCACTCAGGCTGAGCAAGAGTTCCTAAACATGGTTTGCTGAAGAAGCCCATTCTGTTTTATATCCCTTACACAGGATGTTCTGTTTTGAAAGAAAACACTCCCTAGACAGCAACTAAAATAGACCCCTTTAAAAAGGCAAATAAATAAGGAATTTATCACAACTTAAAAAAAAAGACATGTTCAAAGTGCAAGTTTTCTTTTATAAGCCTAGCACCCATTCTGATTCTCCCACAGGTCTTTTGCACCAGAGCAATTATATAGAAGGATGGCACTCCTCTTTTAGAAAGCAAGCACCAACATTTCAAGATCCCTTCTCTTTTCTTACGGATGGGAAGATGCAAAAGATGGGGAAAATATGCTGTTTTACAGCTCATCCTAAGGAGGGATTCTAAAGTGCCAAGCTATATCCCCAAGCCCTAAAATGAAAAATAAGAGCCTGCAAGGGTCAGAATTTAGTAATGCATAGAACAGGTTGGTACAACTGGAGGAACAAAATACAGTTTCGAGAATGAAATATTGGTCCAGAGTATAAGCATTTTCAATCTTGCAATATGGTCAAGAAGCAGAAAGTTTGCTTACTTTGGGAGGGCTGGGAGAGGGATAGGCTCTGGCTGCTTCCCTCCCATGCATTGCAAGAATTCTTTTGCTTTGTCAATCTCTGTTTAAAGGCAACATTCCTCTCCAAGAAGGAAACAGTGAAAAAATATGTAGTGTAGTGATCCACTCTGGAAGAAAGGGGTGAGCTGGGGCAGAAGGGGGGCAGGTCCTTTAGTTATCTGACTAGTAATTTATTTATTTATTTATTTTTAGTTTCTCTATATTGAATAAGTTGTTTCTCCCCATTTATTCTTTTAAATACAAGTTCAAGTTGTCCCAATACACATGTGCTCCTCTCCCACTAAGGTCCTGTAGAATCAGAATCCTCAATTAGAACTTCAGTGGTAGCTCCAAGAATCTCTGTATTGATGACCAGCCCTTCTGTATTCTCACCACTAGCACTGCCAACAAATATTTTTCCATCAGCCATCAGGTTGACCCGGTCACCCCCACTGCAGTATGCCTTGGGCATCCCATCAGGGTTCAGCAATAGGCACTCTCCAGGAGTGGTGTTTCCAATGGGATCTGGAAGAAGGGGAAGGCCCTGGCCATCAGTGGGTTGGACAATAGACTCTGGATCAGAACCCAAGATGTCAGTGCTGGTAATGAGAGCCCCTGCGTTGGCTGCCAGTGCTTCAGCAATAAGCACTTCTGGGTGACTCTTGGCTTTATGTGCTACAACGCTGTCTTTTTTCTCAAACTTCTTTCCACATATATTGCATGAAAACTGGTAAAAGGTATCTGCATCATGTTTTTTCATGTGCCAGTTTAATGAGGCCTTCTGCCGGCAGGTGAATCCGCAGATCTCACATCTACAGAAAAATGAGAGGGAGTAGAAGACAATTCATTCATCAGAATAAAATTTGAGCAATATAAAGGAAAACAAGCTATTGATACAGCTGGTCTAATTCCTCATGACAAAAGTAGGCAAGGTCAAGGACACTACTCACTGTAATGGCTTCTCGCCTGTGTGGATCATTCGGTGAACTGCCAGATTGTGGGAACTTTTGAAAGCACGGGCACAGTATTCACAAATGTAATCCCTTTGATCTGTAAAGTAGCACACAGTATTTTACAACAAAACGTGCATCTAATCCAGAGCCATACCTATTCAATAGGAATCTGCTATGCCCCTAATCACAATATTAAGGAAAATCCTTTAAACATTAAAAAGATAAACATGATTTTCTAATAGCGATGAGGAAGTATTTCTCAAATACAAATAAAATGTTATGGAAACAGTCCCATTGTTATTCTGAGAAATGGATTTATACATTCTAGTTTTTCCTCCTCCCCCAAGGGAGAAGAAATAAATGTAAATCTTTCTCACTGTATTTATTCATTCTGTGCCAACAAAAGGCAAATATATATTCTATGAACGTATGAAGATTCATACTGCTCATTGTTCAATGACATTCGGACCATTGCTTTCCATATACCAGTGGAATTATGGGAGTTGAAGCTTATACCAAGAGATCACCCAGATTGGTGAAAGCAGCTATACTTAACTTAATGGAAATACATGCATTTTTGCTCATATTCCTTCAGAAACTTCATATATTACCTAAGGGAAGTTCAGATTTTATAAAAATAGAGAAAAAATAGCAGGGGACACGAGAAGGTAGTCAATATTGCCCGACCTTGGCAAAAGTGACATTTTTTTTTTGTCAAAAGTGACTTTTCTGTCAAATAAGCAGTCTACTCCAATTACCTGATTTCATATACTGTATTGTTCTTATTTATATCAATTGCAAAGTAATAATTCATTACATAATACCTCTTATACTATGAAGATCAGAATCAGTGTAACTATGCATATTCTAATATCTATCAGAGCTAAAAGAAACGAGGAAAGGAAATATTAAGAGACTGGAAGCAGTAATATCCTAATTGCTTCCTACAGTATGGGTCATTCTCGTCATTTTAAATGTAGCCGTAGAACAACATCTGTCTACCTGTCATCAAGCAGTCTGTCATCAAGAAAATGCATCAACTATGCATTTTATACCTAAAGACTTGGATATTCAAGAAGAAATGTACTTTCCTCCTTTAAGAGACAGAGTGGGGATTTTGGTCTGCAACCCATATTACCTGTGTGATGTTTGGCATGCCGCAACAGTTGTTTCTGGAGCCGGAAAAGCCGCCCACAAGAAGGATGAGGACATACATATTTCTTTTTCAGCAGATGCTGATATTTGATGTGATGCTGAAAACAAAGAAAACTTTGAATTTTTATTACCTGTGAACTTAATAGGAAAAAAAATAGTGGTAAACTCACATCTAATATTCTAATAGCCACCTTGTACTTCAATATAAATGTACAGATTAAAACATGAAGAATTTAAAAAATCATATGCTGGAAGTGTTATGTGTACAGATCTTGTGCAATAGGAACATTTCCTTCTTTTGGTCCCTTTGAGTTAGTGTTGACTCCTGGCAACTGCCTGGACAAATCCCTGAAGTTTTCTTGACAAGGTTTCCCTTGCCTGCTTCCTAGGGCTGTGTGTGTCACTCAGCCGGCCTCATGCCTAAGGCAGGACTAGAACTCACGGTCTCCTGGTTTCTACCTGATACCTTAACCACTACACCAAACTGGCTCTCTTAATAGGAACACAGTCACAGAGAATTTGGAAGGTGACTATGAAATATAGAGAACTGAAGCTTTACGATTCATGTGTCATTTCTACCTTGTATCCAAATTTTGGAATTAATTACTTTACTTTTAGCCTCATGACTATAAAATGATTGTTTTCTGACTGATCATGCCTACAACAGTCATTTTGTGAATGGGGTATATCCCAATTTCAGTAATTTTGTAACAGGCACATGATCTCCCAAAATTCTAGTACCTACCATCCCAAATAGTTGGAAATACTGCAAAAAGGTACAGGATGAGATGAGTGGAACAAAGCTTCTGGGAAAATTTGAGACCACTGATTTGTTCCCTGATAGCCCATTAAAAGTATATACTTGTAGTCTGATGTATCCATTATCATGTTCTTAATTTAAGAATCATTCTCCATTTCCCCCTTGTTGGGGGGAGAGGGGACAGTTTTCCCTTAAAGTAAATATTGTAGGTGCCAAAAGAGATGAAGGGCAAGACTATCGTGGTCTTTAAAGATTAGGACAAGAAGTTAATGAAGGATCTGTGAGAGGACAAGTAGCCAATATAGGGATGTAAGGAATGAAGTAATATATTCAGAATGATGAGAACTGAATAATTTCATTATTATTATTATTATGGTTGGTTGCACAGTTTAGACTGGATTTGGCATCTTTATCCACCTATCAAGTCCTTCCCAAGGACCCAGGATAGGCAGATGTTGTTGTTTGATGGTATTACAGGTATCATCGCAGGATTACTAGGTGGTCCACTGTTTCTTCAGCTTCTTTGCAGAGGCAGCATTTGATGTCTGTTGCTGTCTTCTCAATTCTGGCTTTATGTGCATTTGTTCTTAAGGCTTGGTCTTGTGCAGCCAGAATTAGCTCCTCTGTCTCTTCCGTTAACTTTCCTGCTCTTAGCCATTGCCAGGTCTTGTTATCTGCTTTGCCTGCTAGGTTTTTTTTTTTTATGTACTGGCCATGTAATACTTTGCCTTGCCATGTCTTTTTTTCTATTCTTCATTTGGTCTTTCTTATAGGCCAGTTTGGTCTCTTTGGTATTTGGTAAGCCTTCATGGTATACTAGCTTCAGTGCATCTTCTTCACTGTCCTTCAGATATTTTTCCAATGCCCTTTTTTCTTCTTTTTTTTATAACTTTATTATTTTTTTATCAGAGTGCAGTTAAAATACAAAACAGTAGATATAGAAGATAAAGCTAAAAGAAAAAAAGATACAAACTATAAATGTGAAAATAAAAAAATAGAAACAAAATGACTTTGTTATCTCAACTACAGATATAAATATAATTGAAATATACTAATCTTTCTCCTAGTTTATTTATATTAACATTATTTCTATTCACTCAAACCTATTAATCAATGAAACCCACAATCATAATTTCATTTTTTTCTGTCACGAGCAGATAATCTAAAAATGGTTTCCATGAACATACAAATCTAGAAGTAGTGTTTTCTCTTATTAAAGCAGTTAACTTTGCCATTTGCACTAAGTCCATTAGTTTGATTATCCATTCTTCTATTGTTGGTATTTGTGGTTCTTTCCATCGTTGAGCGTAGAGTATTCTTGCCGCAGTAATCATATACAGGAGCAAATTTCTGTGTTTTTTCTCCAGTTCTTTTTCCATTAAACCTAATAAAAACAATTCTGGTGTTTTTTTATATTTACCTTAAGAATATTTTGAATAACATTACATATCTGATCCCAGAATTTCTTTGCTTTTTCACACATCTACCAAAGGTGGTAAAAAGTTCCTTCCCCCTTTGAGCATTTCCAGCAAGTATTCTTTATATCCTTAAACATTTTCAATAACTTATTGGGGGTTAAGTACCAACTGTACATCATTTTGTAGAAATTTTCCTTTAAATTATAAATCAGAGTAAATTTTAAACCTTTTGTCCACATTTTTTCCCCACTGTTCCATCAATATGGTTATATCCCAAATTTCTAGCCCATTTAATCATACAATCCTTAACTTGTTCGTCTTCCAAATTCATTTGTAATAGCATTTTATATAACTTAGTAATACCATGTTCTTCATTCCTACAGAGTTGAGCTTCAAGACAGGTTATTTCATTTATAAATCTATAGTACTTTTTGTCTAACTTAAAACGTTCAAATAATTGCATATGAATAAACCAATGACATGTAAACTTGCAACTTTCCATGCCCACCTGTGTCCTTGGTAAATAGAGTCTGTCAACGTTGCTGCATGGATGAAGGGCATGATTAATTGTCATTATTTTTCTGGTCTTCCTATCCAGGGCTTCTAGTTCAGCTTGAGTCCACTCCGCTATTCCAGCTGTATATCTAATGACTGGAATTGCCCAGGTGTTAATCACCTTGATGTTATTTCCGCCACTGAGTTTGGACTCTTCTGATGTATTCACCATTAACCTTCTTCTTGACTTCAGTGAGCTTGATGTTGTCAGCCTGAAGGATGCCCTGGTATTTGTAGTGATCCCCTTCATCCAGACTCTTGATGTTATTTCCATAGGGTGTCTTGATTCCTTCAGTTTTCACTATTTTCCCCGTTGATGGTAAGGGTGGCACATTTGTCCAGTCCAAACTCCACTGCAATATCTTGGCTGTATATTCAGATAGAGTTGAGCAGTAATTCCATTTCAGATGCTTCATCACCTTCATCATCATCGTCATCAAGGTGACGAACATACTCTTGCCTATTTTCCCCACAACAATCCTGAGAGGTGGACTGGGCTGAGAGTGACTGGCGCAAAGTCACCCAGCCAGCTTTCATGCCTAAGGGAGGCCTAGAGTGCATAGTCTCTTGGTTTCTAGGCCAGCACCTTCACCACTACACCAAACGGGCTCAGTACTGTGTGGGATGTGTATGAATGGGTGAAGGTGCGATAAAGGGCCAGAAAGATTGCAATAATCAAGGTAAGAGATTATTGTGACACAGAAAGGAATTTTGCTGAAAGAAAAGAAAGGAAGGCTGTATTTTTGGAATGCTGTGCAGGGAGAAGCAATGAGAGTTAGCAGCAAAACTTAACAGGAGGTGGGGAAAGGAGAGAGGAGTCAATAAATCCAAGGCTCTGTTTGATTAGTAGGATGAGTGAGAAAGTTTTCAAAGGATGTCAAAAATGAGTCAGGCTACTAGGGAAACAAAGCATACAGAAAGAACATTAAAAATTCAAATCTTTAAATATAAAGGAAAGGAACTCATTGAAGTAAAATCACAGAGATGCTGGACATGAAGGGAATCAATTCGGAAAGAGTAATCAACTGCAATGAAAATAGCAAAAACAATGAAGTTTTTTTTTAAAAAATCTAGTAATGAAGGTCATTAGCAGTAATGTAAAACAATGGTGTATCGAAATGCTAAAGAAAGAGAGAGGGAGAAAAAAGAAAAGTTAATAATTTTTCAAGAATAGGGTGGATAATGGAGGATTTGGTCATGCTTAGCATCAAAACAGGACAAGATCAAGGAATCCTGCATAGCATAATGCAGGATTTGATAATAGAATAAAATGAAATAGCAGAGGAAAAAAAGAGGTGAAAGGTCATGAAAGAAGTAGCCAGAATAAGCAAGTTACAATTTAGCATTTGAGGAGAAAGAATTATGAACAGGGATGAGAGGTAAGCTTTACCAAGGTAGATTC
Organism: Charina bottae; assembly: GCA_023362775.1. Classification (NCBI taxonomy): domain Eukaryota; kingdom Metazoa; phylum Chordata; class Lepidosauria; order Squamata; family Charinaidae; genus Charina; species Charina bottae. The sequence goes on from JALMGJ010000001.1 coordinate 199,445,486, forward strand.
TTAGAATTTGGAGCATCAGAGAATTGTTGCAGTGTTGAATACACAGTTGGCTTATTTGATCAAGATTAAGATAGTTATATCTGGCAACCCTTACTGGACTTTTGCTGATAAGGAACAAATGACAAGGCTTTTGGATTTTTTAAAAAGTTTATTTTCTATCCCTTTATTATTTTTATAAATAACTCAAGGCAGCAAACATACCTAATACTCCTTCCTCCTCCTCTTTCCCCCACAACAACCACCCTGTGAGGTGAGTTGGGCTGAGAGAGAGTGACTGCCCCAAGGTCACCCAGCTGGCTTTCATACCTAAGTCGGAACTACAACTCACAGTCTCCTGGTTTCTAGCCCATTGCCTTAACCACTAGACCAAACTGGCTCTTTAATTAAGAGATGAGATATGGGGTGAAGAAAGTATATGTTGTAACTTAAGAGATGGTGATAAATTACTAAAAAAAAGATGAACAGAAAACAAGTTCTGGGACTATATTTGAAGGGGTTAAAATTAAGATTGTTAAAAATTCAGGGAAGTAATTCAGGGTAGATTTATTCGATCAAGGCTAAAATAGAAAAATAGTTTATCTGGTTTCCCTTACTGGACTTTTGTTGACAAAGTACGAATGACAATGCTTTTGGATTCTGTTTTTTAGTTAAGGGATGAATTAGAGGATGAAGGGAGTATATGTTGTATTAAGACAGAGCTTTCCAAACTTTTCATGTTGGTGACACACTTTTTAGACATGCATCATTTCGCGACACACTCTTACAGCAGGGCATCATTTTGCGACACACCCTTACAGCAGGGCACAAGGCAGGCACTAGGACCTGCGCGGAATCACAGCAGGTTTGGAGACAGCAAGGCACAAGGCAGGCACTAGGACCTGCGCGGAATCACAGCAGGTTTGGAGGCAGCAAGGCACAAGGCAGGCACTAGGACCTGCGCGGAATCACAGCAGGTTTGGAGGCAGCAAGGCACAAGGCAGGTACTAGGACCTGCGCGGAATCCTGGCAGGGCAGGTTTGGAGGCAGCAAGGCACAAGGCAGGCACTAGGACCTGCGTGGAATCCTGGCAGGGCTCGGAGGCAGCAGTAGCTGTGACACACCCAGACACTGCAGCTGACACACTAACGTGTCCCGACACAGAGTTTGCAAAGCTCTGTATTAAGAGGTGGTGATAAGCTATTGAAATTGTTTTTACTTGCTAGGATGAAGGGGGAAGTTACTTCTTTTTTCTTTTCTTTTTTTCTATACTTTTTTTTTGTAGTTTGTATTTTTATTGTATTTTTATTCTATTTGTAATTCTTAATAAAATTATTTGAAAAAAAAGAGAATGGTTGCAGTGCTGTTTAGTACAGTCCACAGAACAGAAGGAGAAATTTATAGAGGACAAAGCTGGTCATCTCTTTTTCTTTCCTTTGCTTGTAAACATTATTCTCACCTGTAGATAGCGAGGGTGTGCAAGAACTGTGCCACATCCTTCCATTTCACAACGTACATATTGTATTGGAGGCTTCTTCCTAAAATGCACACAGGTGAGCAACAGAGAGAAAACAGCAGAACTTTGACAAATGTTATATATATAACACAATATCCTTTCTAATGTACACGTTAGTGGATAACAATTTTGTGTACTATAAGAGGTGAGCAGTGTTAAAAGCCACATTAAATTGTTTAATTTCATTACTAACATATAATACATGTTAAATACATCACAAGTAATTTAGAGTAAGTGCAGTCTTTAAAATCCACTGTACGAAAGAATATTGCATTCTGCTTATGTTTTGTTCCACACAATTTCTCAGCCCTTTCTTTAAAAGATTAAGTTGTCAACCAGAGATAAATACAGTTCTTGAGAGCAACAAGTTGTGAAAACTTCCAGAGATGTTATTATCCATTTAAATTGCTGCCTTGCAATCAGGTTTATGGAATTTGCTATACTTATTGTGACTTATTCAGCACAGCTTTGACTATATGAATTCAACTTTAGATGTGATAAATGGCATAAATTCTACATTTTTTTAGATGACCATGTCTAATAAATACATAGGAGGATTGAATTTTAATAACTCCTGAAAATATACTATATTTATAACATTTTAAGATCCCTAGATGTAAGGCTACAATGCAGTTTAGCAAGGTATAACCCTAAGTATGGCTTCTTTGCAAATAGCAAACAGCAGATGAACTACACATAGACATGCTACATCTATTTGCTATCTCAAGTTTCCTTTCATTAATTCCACAGAAAAACAAAAAAGCAAGAGAAGGCTCTTTAAAGATGAATATATAATTAAATAATCATTAATTAGGTAGCTAGACTTGTGCTGGATTATCTTATTAAGCAATACAAAATAAACTTACCTTCTTTTAGGAAGTCGTGGGCTCTTGTCATCTTTTCTCCGCCTTCCTCTCCTGAAACATCAAGAGAAAGTAAAATGCTGAAGATAAAGGCATAACTGCAGATATGTAACTGTACTTTAAATGCATTGATTATACAAAAATCCACCACTTAAGGAAATACAAAGATAGGAAACAGTAGTTTATGTACAGTGCATTTTAGCTCCATAAATGTTTACCATTTATTTAATGTGCACAGAACGTGTTCTAATGTACCTAATTGTCAAGCAACCAGGCATATCACTCCTTGCATACTGGAGATTCATTCTAGCAGTTCAATATCTCTACAATGCAGAAAGTATGGCTTGGCTTCCTAGCCAATCTTATATATTATTACATAAACTTCTCTCATCTTGATAAAAAAAACAGCACAGCGCTGAAAAGGTCTTTTGCCCACCAATTCACAGAACAGTGTAGGAATTGTAAGTACAGCATTCCTGACAAATGGCTGCTCTGCCCAGCCTCTCTACCTGAATAGATCTAGTGAAAGAGAACTCATCACATCCAGAACTACTTTGCTCCATTGCTGAACTGCTCTGTGAGAAAGATTTTTTTTTTAAATGCTAAGATTCAACCTGCGAAGTATCTTGTTCATTATTCTATGTCCTATGTGATGGGATGGAATGAGGGAATAGATTGTGGCTCTTTGCAGCTACATTACACTGCTGACTCATATTTTGAGTCTGTGATCTACTGCAATTTCAAAATCCTTTTCATGCATACTTTAGCAAGTCAGCTATCCCCATTCTATAAATTGATCACTTTCACCATAAGTGAAGAACTTTGCATTTGAGTGATACATTTTAATCTGTTATTCTGAGCCTATTTCTCTAACCTATCAGGGAAAGTTTGTGTTCTGTTTCTGTCTTTTAGAATGGCTACTTGTCTTCCAGTGGATTCCAGCTTGTTTTTCCACATGATTGTAAGGAATTTACTTTGGGGAAGTCTTCCTGTTCTATCCCCACCTTAGAACCAATAAAAAACAGGCTAAAAAACTGACCATACTACCTTTGATGACATAGTAGCACTACTGCCTTTGGCTCTTCAGAAAGACAGGAGGTCGAGTTACTATCCTTTATCCTACAGACATTACCCCGCCCTGTTGCAGAGGTTTCTCTCTCTTCCTGCAAAAAAATATTGGCAAGCAAAAGGAGACCCCTCCCCCTCTTCTGAGTTCTCAGGGAAGGGGTAAATTCTCTCCACAAAAGAGGGAGGGCTGCTTACTACTGAGCAGACAAGTGAACGTATGTAAGCTGGAAGTTACTAGAGAACTAAAAATACTTTTTAAATGTTTAGCAGTATATGACATTTAATTAGGAATTGTAAGATACATGACAGTTAAATTCAGGATTTCTTGAAAATGGTCAGTACCATCAAAATATGACAGTACTGACATTCACTTCTTAACATTCATTTCTTCACTAGATCAAGGCAACAGCATATAAAAGTACCAGTGGGAAAGAAACAACACGCTGCAATGTGGGATGATCTTGTTTAGAGTTCAGGCAGCCATACCTTTTCTAGAATATGCTAGCCCAACTTTTACTCTCATCTCATTCTGTCATGCTCAGACCTCATTTGAGCAGTTTCTGGAGTTTCCCTCTTAGGATTCTTTCCCCCCCTAAAGCTGGGAGTAGGGAAAACTGGCTGATACCTCAATCCTATTTTTTTAAGGTAGTAACTAGAACAGAATCAATTAACTCAACAGAAACAGAGAGGTGCTGTGCTTACACAAGCTCTGAAGCATTTCTTCTGAAGCATTTCTGAAACATGCACAGCCCTATTCATTGGTTTTCTGCAAAGATGCAGAGGCACTTTAGAATAAGGCATTTTAGAATCCTGAACATATTAGGAAACAGGCCCTGAATTCAGTAAACTTACAATCCAAACTATAGAATTCAAACCATATTCTAGTTCAAAATGTTTCTACTTAAAATGTATCTCAGATGCAAATTTGACTTCTTTAGTGGCATTTTAAGAGATTACAGCTTGGAGTAGAATGATAGTGAAACATTCTATTTCAATATTCCTGAAAATTATGTTTACTTTTGTACAAAGGCCATGGTCACAAGATCTAATATCCCCATAACAACAAAAAATGACAGGTTTGTGTTTTTTTCTGTGTTAATCAAGATTTGAAAACAGGACTGCAGGACATTTCCTATAAATGCTTGGATACTACACAATCTTCTGAAAATAACTACTTTTCCTAAACACAATACTTTCTGGATGTCCATGTTAAAGGGTATACTCCGTGTTAATTTTTATTTAATATAATTTGCACTGACATCTGAGGTACAGTTATCTCAAGATAGGTCGCATGTTTAAAACACTGTTAAAACTGTAGAATAAAAATGGCCATCCAGATGTTTAAAACCAGTCTGGAATAGCCAGGCCTGTAAAGACCATTTAAAAACAGTAATGGAAAGAGATACATATGAATCTCAGGACATTCCACAAAGACACGACCATCACAGAAAAGGCTCTACTATTCTGCCAGCTTCATCTTACATGTAAGGTGAGCAAGGGTTCGGAAGTTAACCTTTGAACTTTGGCATATTTATATAAATCTTGCAAACTTTGTAAAACTAAAGATGTAACAATTCTTTTTGACTTCGTTATAGCTTAGGCATTTGCAGGCTTTTAGTTTCTTTCAGAGTCTTGGTATCACTGAAGGTAACAGGGCTACATCCTAATTCACAGCATCTTACACTTGGATACTTACTTCCTAGGCGGTTCCTCATCTTCCCGAAACTCACTTTCTTCTTTAACTTCCACCTCCACTTTAATCTCTTTCTGTTTCTCTTTTTCTTCTTTTCCCTTCCCCGTTTTTTTCCTTTGCTTTGGAGCATCCCTGCAAATAACCAATATTATGTATTACATATCCAAGAATGTACATCCTTTCTAGATGAATACTATAGTTAAATTTCATACTGAAGTTTTTAGACAGTTCTTCATTATGGATTTTTGTTTGGTATTTGTCATTTCTGTAATTTTAAATATGCATACTCCTGATCTTAATTTTTTAAAAAATAGTCTATTTGCTTATGATAGCAGAAACTTAACATACTAATACTAAGAGTTCTAGCAATGAGATAGTCTAGCCTGTTGAAAACTAATAGACTGACAATATACAACTGGTCTCTGGGCTTAAAATAAAAGAGAGCACCTGTCTAAATGGGGTTTGTAAGTTTCATCTCTGGGATCATCTTTGAAGGGAACTTCTTCTTCACTGATGAGCATTTCTTCTTCATCACTTGACGAAGGGAAAGAAAAAGGAAAACACTGAATACAATCTGTCCATAAATTAACATCTTTGGATAGAGAAGAGAACAGTCAAGATCCATACTTGTAACCTCTGTCTTACAAATTTTTCAGTTGCATACATTGGATAAGTGGCAATATTGTACGGGCATCTAGCCCTCTATTAATGCAAACCAATCTCTTCCAGAACATGTGCTAGGAAGGGTATGTTAACATATTCACCTACTAAGGAATCATATTAGCCACAGTTCAATTAATTTAACAACATGAATTACTAAATATAAGCAGAACATTTAGACCTTACTTTCTAACAAACTTTGTAAGGACATATTTTCTGTCTTCCTATAATATTGGACAGTAACTTAGGCCCAGAAGAGAAAACACAATTGAGCTTGTCATCAGTTCAGAAAATGTATACAACAGAGACAGACATCAGCTGACTATGGTCAGTTACTAGTGCAAGTGTCACCAGAAAACTGGCAGTCTGGGATAATAATCCTGAATCTCTCTAGACATTTTTTCCAACAGCTATAAAGAAATAAGATCCTGGTATAATGGGATAAGATTTGCCAGATACACCAGACATATGTTCAACAATTCCATTGCCTCAAAAGAATCAAGTTTATATTAGAGAAAGTCTGTAACTAGAGTTTCTGTGAAAGTGCATTATAAATGATTCTGCAATAGTCCTGCAGGAGAATTCAGAATATCATGTGTTTATCCCATGGGATTCCCTTAAATGAGGAAATATGTAGTAGTCACTGAAATTTACAAAACACATACACACACAACTACATCCTGGAGTTAAAAACAACAATTCTTCTAAGTCAGGAAGTGAAGTGTTTACCTGGCCTTTGGATGCAGCCTACAGCATGCCACTCGTTAAGTGGACAGAGCCAAGAGAAAAACAAAACTAGTATTTTAAATCATCTTAGCAAGATAAATTTCTGAACTGTATATGCTGCAACTAAATAGGTCCTTTCCCAAACAATGAATCAATTAACTTAACAGATGTTTATTATACAGGTGAAAATTCAATTTAATGAAGCCCCATTTAGCATTCCTCAAGTGCAACTGACCAAATTATGATCCTGACAGCCTCCAGAAATAACACACAGGTCCTTGCATGCAGAATATCTGGATGAGGCAGTCCATGAATTTTACATCTGTGACAATTTGCATGACATCAATATATGACAAAAATTGCCACAAATGATGTAATTTTACATCACTTGCATATTGATAACATTGCCTAAATAGCAGCAATGATGTACTTTTGTATTTAATAATAATTCAGGAACAGATACCCGCTCCCCTCAAAAGATCAAAACTAAGTTTCACTGAACTTCTATTCCTCCTAGCAGTTGACAGCACCTGGTTGTGTCTCGACTTGGAAGCTAAGCAGAATCAGACCTGGTTACTACTTGGATAGAGGACCAAATACATAGGCTACACTCGAAAGTTGAAGAACTTCTTAGAAGATGGCAATCCTAAGACACTTCTGTAACATTGTCAAGAAAACCACGTGGCTGTGCCCAATTGGTCACCAAGAATTAAGCTCAACTCAAGGACATTTTTATAGTTTAAAAACTATTTTCTATGAACCAGGATATTTCGTATCCTAACTAACCTTCCAGCCACTGTAGAGCTCCTTACCTGATTCTAGTTGGAGATGAATGCTCTTCAGTAACTTCTAAAAAAGAAACATATTCAGATATAGAAATCTGATCAGCACTTATAAACATCTATTAATATGCTATGTTAAAGTGATGTGACATGTTAAGCCTAGCCTCCAAACTATAATATAGGAAATATTTGCTCAAGACAAATATAATAGTAAAATGATATATATACTTCTTCACTGAATACTTTTGCTTTTGAAGTCTTGAAGTATATTCTGCTGCATGTGATTAACCAAAATTATCTTCTCTTTATGAACAGTCTACTTTATGGCACAATACAACACAATGTGTGACTTTATGTATATTTACTTATCTATTCTAAGCTTCACACTGACCCACTGAGAATACTACTGTTTTATTTCCCAGTAACTGAAAGCAGCCATACCAAATTCTAGCTGGTCTGAATTTGGTTCTGACTTGCAGATGAGTTGCAGGGACCCAGTCTTTGATCTGGAACTCCGCGAATTCTCTGCATCGCATTGCTGAATAGTAGTGGTTGCCCTGTTGCTACGCCAGCCCCGGCTGGGTTTAGCTGTAGTGACTGGGGCACCAGCTGCAGCAGTAGTGGAGACTTCCTTCTCTTCTGTCTCTTCTTTGGGATCTGTGATATAAATATACATAAAGTACACCTGGATCAAGAAAGGAAATTTCTGTGTTTTTAATATCACAGAGCTGAAACAGATCAAAGTAGTATTTGTCTTTCTTAGGAAGGCAAAACCATTCATTTATTTTGTCTGTTTCTAAAGAACAAGCAGGCTTTTAGGATCCTCCCAACAAGGCAATTGGTAATAGCAGAGACAGAGGAGAAAGAAAAGTCCAGCCAAGGCGGCCTTATTCCTCTCTCTTCAGGGGTTTGTCCTACAGAGTAAGTAGTAGCACCAGATCCTATTAGTATATGTTATCCAGACCATAAATAACAAAACATGAGAGGTTTCACTGTTAAATATTCTGAAAAAATAGCTCATAATAATTCCCACAAATGGGCAGAGTGTTTTAATTAACTATATTTAATAAAGAAGGCAGGATTTATTAATTTTAAAATAAAACGAATAGTCAATTCTATGAACCTTCTTTCATAATAAATGCATTAAACACTGTCCCATTCATTTCTCTTACCTAAATATGACCAAGACTGGACATTACGTTCTAATATAACTCTGTCAATTGTACCAGACTGTCTGTACCTGTGTATCTGATCTAATCAAGTTCAAGCTCATAAACGAGAATTACTACTAAATTCTCACCTACCCTAATGAAGTCATGAATCTCAACAGTATTACAGAAAACAAATAATAAAAAGTTGATCCTAAATACTACTGCAGTGTAATTTAGCTAACACAGGGCAGCTTTATCTCTCTCTACATAAAACTGCAGAGAATTAAAAAGACTCCATAAAAAGCTTTTGACTTTTTATTCACACTTTGTTTTTAGATAAAACATGTTTAATCTCTGTATTTTTTCCCTGAATGTTTCCTTTTCAGAGAAATAAGACTTAGACTTTCAATTCAGTGATCACCCATTCCTTACTAGTAGAAAAAGCAGCAAACACATATTTATACAAAACTGAAGTTTTCCTGAAACCAACTACTAGACATTTAATATCAAATTCTAACTGGCTTGCAGAACCAGCTTTTAAAGTCCAAGAAGATGCTGATCAATTTCCCCACCCCACATCCACAAAGGAACAGAGCATATAACTTATGTTAAAGGTAATAGAATTAACAAGTTCTATTTTAGAATAACCTTAATTATTTATTGACATTTTCTTTAAATAAATAATTATGAACAATAAATTAACCAGAAAGACAATGGAATAGCTACATAGGAAACAGATTAAAATGTATTGAAAAAAATGAAAGCTGCAATGTTAGTTTTAACTGAAGGTGCTAGAAAGGTTCCCAGATCTGAGTGTCTTAATAACAGTTTCACATTACACTGTGAAACAAAAGTAGCAATTATGTTAAGTTTTAAAATGTAATTGGCAGAAATCTTAATCTCACACAAAGGGCACTAATCCATCCCATAAATTAGTACAGGTAGTCCTTGTTCAGCAACTGCCTCAGATTTTTCATTGATCACTCGTAGCCGAGTAAGATTGTCTTCCAAAGGTAAAATTTTAACGGTGGATCCGTAAGTGGCTGGCATTAATGCATGAAAGAACTTGATCTAAATGAAACAGCAGCAACCAGAGATCTTCACAATGTCTCTATCACATGGTTCGCTTAGCGACCATTTTGCTGGAACCAATTGCGGTTGCTAACGAGGACAACCTGTACAAGGAAATAATCATCCAAATACAAGAAAAGCAACATCACATGACCGCATGTGACTTATGTCAGTCCTGACTATGGTCATTAAGCAAATCACTGTGGTTGTTACGCACGTCACGTGATCGCGACTTCCTGCCAGCTTCCCCAGTGACTTTGCTTGTCAGAAGCTGGCTGTGAAGGTCGCAAATGGCGACCCTGGGACACTGCGATCATCATAAATGCACACCAGATGCTAAGTGCCCTAATTGTGATCATGTGACTGCGGGGATGATGCGATGGCCACAAGTTTGAGGACCAGTAATAAATCTCCTTTTTCAGCACCATTGTAATCCAATGGTTGCTGAACGAGCAGTCAGTAAGTGAGGACTACCTGTACTGTCAATATAATTTTATGGCAACCACAGATTAGGCTGCTTTTAAGAGGATAAGTTGGGCCAATGGAGTTGGAGAAGGCAGTCCTGTAGGTACTCAGGTGTCAAGCCAAGAAGAGCTTTATAGGTCTTTCTTTTTTTGGCGCCTTCTAGTCAGTTGTTTTTTATTCCTGGTAACTGCCTGTACAAGTCCCTGCACTTTTCCTGGCAAGGTTTTTCAGAAGTGGTTTGCCATTGCCTCCTTCCTAGGGCTGACACAGTGACTGGCCCAAGGTCACCCAACTGGCTTTGTGCCTAAGGACAAAGGTCTTTAGGTCTCTTCACAGTCTTCTGGTTTCTAGCCTGATGCCATAACCACTACACCAAACTATAGGTCAATATTAGCATCTTAAATTGTAAAGGTAAAGGTAAAGGTTCCCCCCGCACAATTGTGCAGTCGTGTCCGACTCTAGGGGCCGGTGCTCATCTCTGTTTGTTAGCCAAAGAGCCAGCATTGTCCGAAGACGCTTCCACGGTCATGTGGCCGCATGACACATGCGGAACGCTGTTACCTACCCACCGAAGTGGTACCTATTAATCTACTTGCATTTGCATGCTTTCGAATTGCTAGGTTGGCAAGAGCTGGGGCGAGTGCGGGAGCTCACTCCGCACGCAGGGCTAGGGATTCGAACCTCCGAACTTGCGATCTTCCGATCGACAAGCCTGACGTCTTACCCGCTGAGCCACCACGCCCCTATCTTAAATTGTACCTGGAAGCTTTTTGGTAACCAGTGAAGGACCTGCAGAATTGGCATCATATACTCCCAATGTTGGTAAGGACACAGGCTACCACATTCTGGCCCAGTTGTAGTTTTCAAAGAATAAGAGCAACTAAAGCAATTGCAATAATGCCATCAGGTGGTGATGAGGGCACCAGGTAGGGGTGCAATTGGTGCACCAGTCAAAGCCAGGTAAAGTTTTCCCTAGCCACAGCCTCTATCTGCTGTTCTAGCAGGAGTCATGAATCCAGGAGGAACCGTAAATTGCAAATTTACTCTTTCAAGGCTAGTGCCTGTCCATCTAGAGATAACACTGAGATCAACAGAGAATCCAAATGCATAAACATAATTCTGTCCTACTAGGGTTCAGCTTTAGTCTGTTCTCTCCCGTCCAGACATTTACTGCCTCCAAGCATTGGGACAAGATGTCAATGGCATTTCCCTTATAGCAGTGGTTCTCAAAGTGTGGTCTGGGGAGCCCTGGGTGTCCACAAAGTCAAATAAATTTTAAAATTTATCAATTTTAATTTCTAATACAGTTAATATTGATAGATATAAACCACATAAACCAAAGCTCATTGGGGTCCTCAATCATCTTTAAGAACGTAAAGGACTCCTGAGACCAAAATGTTTGAGAACCATTGCCCATCTAAGTCCCAACATCAAGGACTTGTGTTTCTGTCCCATATCCATGCCTGAAACCAGTCTGAAAAGTGTCCAGATAATCCACTTCAGCTGGGATACTGGTCCACTACCACTATCTCAACCATCTTCTCTCAAAAGGGAAGGTTGGAGACTGAATGGTAGTTTTCTAAACCCACGGTTCCAAGAACAGCCTCTTAAGAAGGGGGGCAGACCACATCCTCCTTCAAGACTGCCAGAAACTCCCCTTCTCAGAAAGAGCATTGACAATTTCCTGGATCCAGGTGGTTCCACTTCTTACAACAGCCAGACGGACAAGGAGCAAGAAGCAGGTAGTAGATGAAACTCCAGACAACACTCCTTCCTCAGAAAAGAATTAGTTACTTTAAATAATGCTTCTGAATGACAGTCCACTGGCGCAATAAGGGAGGAGAAATAAGCTTTTGCCTTCCTTACTGAAACAGTGTAGGCTTGAACATGGGCACATACCCATGCTCAGTCAGATTTGCTTCTTGTCTTCCTCCACTGGCACTCCAGGCATCATTTCTGGCACTTCACTTCCCAAAGGGCTGCAGAAAAACAAGGCGCCAACTGAGATTGGTGGGCGGGTGGCAGTGGCGACCAAGGTGGGAGTGATATCGTCCACTGCCTGGAGTGCTTCCTGTTGCCAGTTATGTACCAAGCAGTGGACAGAACTGCCTGCCAGAGTGCTGGGAAACTCCCCAGCATCTGCTAGAAACCAATTAGTTGCCTGAGACAGACCATCCAAATGGGTTCCACTGTCCTGAAAGGTCAGGAGTGGCACTGAATTGTAACTGGATGAAGGAATGATTTGATCATGGCAACAAGGTGATGAAAACACCCTCCTTCTCCAGATCACCTCAAGCTCAGGAAGGGATCCAGCCAGGCAGCATAGCAATTGGTACATTAGCAGGATCACAAGCTTGTCTCTACATCCCCATCTAACATAAAAATGCTCACATCCCATTATCTCAAGAGCAATATTCTTGACCATTGATAATGTGTCTCTAACAATCAGCAATTTCTCCCTGCTAGGTAATTTAAATCTTACCTTTCACTGTTGCTTTATCCAAGCACCTGAAATAAAAATTAAATATAAGATGTGAAATTCTGCTACAACCATAAAGACAATAGCACAACAGGTAATACTCATTTTAAGTACTATTAGAATGTCAGCAAGACACAGTACCCTTGTGTGGTGCAAACCGCCCAGAGTCCCTATTAACCGCCCAGAGTCCCTATTCGGGAGATGGGCGGGGATAAATTTAAATAATAAATAAATAAATAAAAATAAATAAATGTTAATTTTGAACTATGACAGAAATTGCAGGTACAAATTCTTACTAAGCCATGAAGCTCCATTTGGGCAAACATTCTCAATTTAATCTATTTCACGGGATTGTTGTAATTATAAAACTAGACAAAACAACACTATGAATATCCTATTACAACCTTCAGAAAAAGGCAAATATAAAAATAATAACAGGAATACAATTCTGATTACAACTATTGATATTACAACTTCAGAAAAAATATTAAGCTGTAGATGCTTATGAAAGATCCTAAATGTGTGCTTTTCTAGTCATCTCACTCACATATCTACCTTATACACTCAGATGCCAGGCCTGCCCAAATCAAGGATGTTTATCGCTATTACAACACAACAGCAAAATTAGCAATATGACAGATTATAGGTGTGCAAATATGTCCCCCCCCAATATTCCCCCCCATTCAAAGCATACCTCATTTCCAATCTGAAATAATTTTAGGGATATTCACTCAGAAGTCTCACTGGACACTATGGGACTGATTTCAAATAAAGATGCATACAGCTATAACGCAAATTGGTTAGAGCTATATAAACAGGCACCAATACTCTCCTACAACTTATTATGCAGTTACTTGATAAAAGGTAACATATTGATGTTACATAATTTATTGAGCAATACTACATTTCTATGGGAAAAAGTGATACAGAGAACAAGAAATCTAGTACAGCTTTAGTTAGGATGCAAGAGTTCAGTTAGATAAAGGCATCCGACAGTCAATATCCTTCCAAACACCACAATCTACAGCAAACGTGGAAGGCAACTGCCTCTCTAGAATGGAACCAGAGAAAAGTCAACACTAAACTTTACTTTGGTATTACCAGCAGCCGAAAATCACAGATTGCGCCCGTGCCACAAAAGCCAACAACTTTCTACCTCCCCCAAACTCTAAATGGCTTCGATACTTACGAGCTGCGTGGCGTGCCCTTTCTACCGGTAGTCCCAGGCGGCGCGGTGGTTGACGGCGCCGCTCGTGCCTCAACCCCGGGTGCAAGCGGCAAAACCTCCGGCTCTTGGCTCTGCCGGGCGCCGGGACTGCTGCGGCGACGGCGCGGGTATTCGGCTTTTCTTCGGCGTGAGGCGGCCGCAGCAGCGGCCGCAGCTCGTCCGCGCTCCCGACCTCCACGGAGCACCCGACTGCCGCTAGACTCCGCCCCCTGCTCGGTAGCGACTATGGGAGGGGGCAGGGGACGCCGGCGGCCGCTAGGAGGCGGAGTCCGTTCCTCTTCTCTCTCTTGCCGCTGTGGTTCTTCCTCCTGGGTCTCCGCCTGCTCGGGCGCCCCCGGCATCAGAGCAGCTAGCGGAGGAGGCCCCAACAGCGGCTCCCCCTCTTGGTTCTGACAGCAGCACCCGTCGTTCACTCCGCCTCTGTACGGCAGCTCCCGCCCCTCGCGTGGGACTTTGGCCAATCAAGAACAAGTTCGGAGTTCAAACAGGATGCAAGATCTCTCCGTGTCACCCAATCGGGAGAGAAATGCAAAGACACACCTCACCCACCTCTCTCCCAATCCAGCCAATGACAGCAGCAAGCCGGGCTGGTTCTTTCCAGGCCAATCAGTGGGCGAGCTTCACCGGGAACGCGCGCGCGCGGGTGTGCTGTCGGAATTTTGCCCGTGGCGCGCGCTTCTCATAACTGAGCCGTTTTAACAGTTAGCTCTCGCGCGCCAAATTAAATGTCCTCCGTTGCCCTGCGGAAAATGCGTTTATAAATGTCCCACGCGCTTTATCTTCAACTCCAGAACATTTATTGCTCTGCGATGACAGCAATAAAACTAAAAGAGTCGCTCGTCCTATTGCCGTCGCACCCGCCCCCCCTCCTCTTCCCCTCACAACACGCCCCGCAGTCTGGCCGGTCTGGTATCCCCAAGCTTCTATTTTCAAGAGTGAAACGAATAGACAGGAAGTACCTTCCAAAAACTTGTTTCCTCGTTTTCACAGCGACCGCATTTTCCGGTGTTTCATACTTGCAGGGGATTTAAAAAAAAACATTGTCGCTTCTCCTTTAAGAAAAAAAAGCACCGTCGTGTGGCGGGTGAAAGTCGGTGACAAAATGGCGTCCGATGGGGAGAGGCGGGACTTGTGGAGTACGCACGCATTTCCGTTCTCATCGTTGCCACTGCGCATGTCTAAGAAAGCATTATGGGAGTTATAGTTTTTTTTAAAAAATTCATAGGCGACTTGTAACCTCAAGGTGCAGATTCTGTTGTTTTCATTGAGGCGACTAGTTGGTTCCCAAATGTATTTTGGAGAATTTAAGATGTGAGAAGCAAGAATTTCGGAGACATAAAGTTAAAATAAACATAAAGGGTTTGATGTTCTTTTTCACTATATTGCTTTGAAATAATCAGTGACCTTTTTTTAAAGTTAAAAAAAAGTTTAAAAAGTGATTTAGTACATATTAACATCTCTGGTGGTAATGTCCGTTGAGTTTGGTTTAGATTTTGAAGAGATTGGAAAAGTTACATAACTGCTGCAGCTTTACTGTTTTCCCCGGACTTATAAAATGATGCAACACAGGAAATTAATATGACTTTGTTGTTGGCTGTCAGATTTGCTAATGCAAAACGTTGAAAAACGAAATTACTTTCCTTGAATCAATGCTACTTAGAAACGAGGGAAACGGCAGTGGCTGAAGACATAATATATGTAAAAAGAGTACAGACTTGCTGACATTTACTTTCTATTTTTAAAATTATATTGCCTAATCTGTAATTTACTCCATTTGATACAAATGTCATTGGGGTGGTAATACTGAATATGGATGTCTAAAATCATGCTTCATTGTGATTACAAAAGTACTTACACATTTCCACTTTTTTTCTTTTACATTTCTTGCATGTTTTCTTTTTTTAGCCTCGTGTGGCGCAGAGTGGTAGGCGGCAGTATTGCAACTGAAACTCTCCCCACGACCTAAGTTTGATCCCAGCAGAAGCTGGTTCTCAGGTAGCCGGCTCAGGTTGACTCAGCCTTCCATCCTTCCCAGGTCGGTAAAATGAGTACCCAGCTTGCTGGGGGAAAGGTAATTACGACTGGTGAAGGCAATGGCAAACCACCTAACTTTGCTCAGACTGAAGAATCTAAATCTACCAGACCTAAAACAGCGACAGATAGGGCTGAGACTCAGAGTAAACGAAAGAACCTGGTCATTCCCTACATGGCTGGCGTGTCGGAAAATATAAAAAGGATATTTGGCAAACACCACATACCTGTATATTTCAAACCCACCAACACACTGAGACAGAGGCTTGTACACCCCAAAGATCAAACTCCAAAACACAAGAAAAGCAATGTAGTTTATGCAATCCAGTGCAGTGAGGAGTGCTCTGAACTCTACACTGGAGAAACCAAACAACCTTTGTACAGGAGGATGGCCCAACACAGGAGAAGTAACACCACAGGACCAGAGTCAGCAGTTTATCTTCATCTAAAGGAAAAAGGACACTCATTTGAGGACATTAATGTTCACATTTTAGACAGAGAAGATAGGTGGTTTGAGAGAGGGGTCAAGGAATCCATTTATGCCAACTTGGAAAATCCTTCCTTGAATAGAGGTGGGGGCCTCAGGCACAACCTTTCCCCCATATTCCTCCCTGCTTTGTCTTCTGTGCCTAGGAAGATTAAGACCATTTCACAAGCTCAACAGCAGCATGGTGATCTTAACGATCCTCCTTTAGATGATAAAAGGACTTAAAATAACATCTCAATATAACCATGACCTAGCCCCAGGTGTAAGGTCACACAGCTACCTAGAAACATATTTAGGATTCCTTTACCAACTTTGCCCAGACTGAAGAAGCTCCTTGGATAAGGAGCGAAACGTTTCCACTGAGAAAATAGAAATCCAGTTGACATGATTCAAGCTACAGACAATTCCACCTGGATGACTGAGAACCTTCATAGACACCCCGCTCTATAGTCTGCCAGGAAAACGTCGCGAAAGCGGCATCTCCCCAGGGGTCACATGACTTGGTGCTTGCACAGGGGATCCTTTCCTTTCCCTTTCCTTTCTTTTTTTAATCTTCAATATTTTCTTGATCACTGATAAAACAACAGGCTAGAGGTATATGGCACACTTTGAATAGAATTTCAGTAGAAGAGAGGAATAGAAAATCAGTCCACCCAGCTCAATATTTATGCCAGGCTTCTCCAGCTTGTTGCCCTCTAGATGTAGATCCCCAGGCATTAGTGGCCATAATGCTGGAGTATAATAACAAATAAAGTCCAACACATTTGGAGGGCACTATGCTAGGAAGGGCTTGCTTGTTCTGACGGGCAGCAGTTCTCCCAAGACTTTCCTGGCCCTAAATGGAGATTGAACTTAGGATCGTTTGCATATAAAGCATATCCAGTACCATCAAGCTATAACCCTTCCTTCTGCGTTTACAGTATGTTTATTTAGAGGCAAGATCAGATGAAAATGCATGATGGAGCAAGCATCTACTTCAGTTCAATACAATCCATGTTTAAAGGCAAAGAAAGATAATTTTTTCTTTACAATGCTTTAAAAAGCTACACACAGTAAAAATGAGTGGAAAGCAGGAGCCGTGTTTTGTAACAGATACACATTTAAAAAGCCCTCACTTATGGGTAGAAGACAGTCATGCACGGAATTTCACCAGAAGTAACTGCACCTGTGTGATCTCAAGCCATTGTCTCATTTCACCAGCTGAGCTGATTTATTTCTGACTCAGCTGTAGAGTATTTACAATTGCAGGAAAGATGATCTTGCTATTTGCAGTGCTAAAGCTCTATATGTCTTATGAGTGGGTCATTATCCCATTGGTCAGCACTTGGTTCAGCCCAGCCTCCCTTCTATCCCAACAGAAAGTTTGCTGCCATATGAAACAAAGGGATAGAGCTTTGTGATTTTGCAACTCCCGCACGTAGCAATGGATCATTTATGGGCAAATGCACACAATATGAGCTGAAATGTGGGTAACTACTGAATGCTAGTTTTGCACTGTCCTATTGGATAGCTGGAAGAAACAACTCATGCTGTTTACAGCAATCCAAGGATGTGGCAGTTCAAATTAGTGTTTGAACTGCTTAGAAAGGATCGGGGAGTGGAAATGATGGTGGTGTAGAAGTGCGCAGATTGACAGAGAAATTGTTCAGAATGTAATGTAGTTAGAAAATATATTTCAGATGTGTAAACTAGGATATAGATAGATGCTTAAGTCAAGCAGGATATATGTAGAAACTTCTGCACATTTATTTCTCTTGCAGTGCAGTTCTGACACCCAGTGGCCAGTTTAAATAATACAGATTGTTTTATATTCATTCATTGGCAATCACTCGTAGCCGAGTAAGATTGTCTTCCAAAGGTAAAATTTTAACAGTGGATCCGTAAGTGGCTATAAAGGCCAATTCTGGATCCGCACAACCTCCCACAATGAGGGCATAGGTTTCCGGGTGGGAGACGGTCATGATGAGGGTTTGCCTGACGTGCCTTCCTTTTAGCTCTTTTCTCCCTTTCGCCCTGTACTCGTGCTTCTTCAAAGTCCATAGCGCCATTAATAAAGGCTGACCTCCAATTAAAACGCTCATGAGTTAGGGCTTCCCAGTTCTCAATGCTGATATTACATTTTTTTAAATTAGCTTTGAGAGTATCTTTGAATCTCTTTTGCTGTCCACCAATATTCCGTTTTCCATTCTTAAGTTGGGAGTAAAGTAGCTGCTTTGGAAGACGATGGTCAGGCATTCGAACAACATGACCGGTCCAGCGAAGTTGATGTTGGATGATCATTGTTTCAATGCTAGTGGTTTTCGCTTCTTCTAATACGCTAACATTAGTCTGCCTATCTTCCCAAGTAATTTGCAGAATTTTTCGGAGGCAGCGTTGATGGAATCTTTCAAGAAGTTGGAGGTGGCGTTTGTAGAGGGTCCATGTTTCACAGGCGTACAGAAGGGTTGGTAGTACAATGGCTTTGTAAACAAGCATTTTGGTCTCCCTGCGAATGTCCCGATCCTCAAACACTCTATGCTTTTTATATTACTGAAGGCCAAAGCACGCTGGTAACGAGTTCACTATATGAAAATAATAAAATGTTGCATTAATAAGGCTTTTGTCTTTTCTGAATTGAGTATCAATATCACTAGATGAACAAATTTTAATATTATGGCAGAGAAAGAAATTCTTGTTTTTATCACATTCTACTTAATTTATAAACTAGTATTATACCTCACATCGTAATTTTTTCTAAACTACAGAGCCCCAGTTCCTTTGTAAGGAAAGTGGTGCAACACTTTAATCATTCTGTCCTATTCTGTAGCTTTTCCAGATGTATTATACCTTTTTTGAGATAGAATAACCAGAATAGTGCAATATTCCAAATATGTCTGCCCTCTTGATTTATGAGTGTTACAGTGCTGCTGGTCTGGTAAATCTAGAATGGTTTACAGATTAACTACGAACAAGAAAAAAAGGCACACAATGAAATAGGAAAGAAGAGAGAAAGTCAAAAAGGGCACTATTATAAGTGGTATAATACGAAAAGAACATGGTGGGATAGATACACTTTAGAGCAGAGCTTTCCAAACTGTGTGTCGGGACACTTTAGTGTGTCGGCTGCAGTTTCTGGGTCTGTCGCGGCTGCTGTTGCCTCTGAGCCCTGCCAGGATTCCGCACAGGTCCTAGTGCCTGCCTTGTGCCTTGCTGCCTCCAAACCTGCTGTGATTCCGCGCAGGTCCTAGTGCCTGCCTTGTGCCCTGCTGTAAGAGTGTGTCGCGAAATGATGCCCTGCTGTAAGAGTGTGTCGTGAAATGATGCATGTCTAAAAAGTGTGTCACCAACATGAAAAGTTTGGAAAGCTCTGCTTTAGAGAAAGGAGGGATCCAAAAGCACTAGTTTCTAAGCAGATTCAATTAAGCATTTCCAGTTCCTTAATCATTATTTTATTAATACATTTTAAAATTGACTCCCCATCTTCTATATATTACGTTATTGCTAATACATTTCTTCTATTAGAATGTGTTGTTTATTTTGCATTATTTGTTATTTTTTTTCTTTAAAAAAATAGAAAGCAATATAATTTGTTCCTTGTCATAGGTTGTTTGCACCTTCCTTGATCTTCTCTTCTCCTGTTTCAGTTTTAAATAAGCTAAATTATCCTGAAGATTGCTCAGTGTGAGGAGTTTTCTTCAATTTCCTTCTAATTAATCTTTTCAACATTGTTTTTTTTCTTTCAGTTAAATACAGCCTTGCTTAATTTCTGGACAACTTCATATATTTATTAAATGTATTAGTTCCTCTAGGATAGCTATCCACTTGGCTTGCAGAAAGGGTAGAGCAGTATCATCAGCATATATGGAGATTAGATTATGAGCTAGAGACAAAGTGAAAATCAGCTTTGGTAAGGGCTTGTATGATATCATTAATATAGAAATTAAATAGCAGGGGCCCAAGATATATCTGTTTGACTCCTTTGGATGTTGGGATAGCCACAGTCAATTCTTTGCTATTAGTACGTCTAACCTTCATTGTAGTGTTCTTATGAAATGTTGTTAGTTGAAGAAAATGATGATCAACGCAAGATGCTGCCAATTTTCACCATAAACTCTCTGAAGGAAATGAATCAAATGCTGCCTTCAAATTTATAAAGGGATCATAGAAAGAGACTCTTGGTAGAATAACATACTTTGCAGACCGGTGGTACAAGGTGATACAGTCATTGGCGATCACTCGTAGCCGAGTAAGATTGTCTTCCAAAGGTAAAATTTTAACGGTGGATCCGTAAGTGGCTGTAAAGGCCAATTTTGGATCCGCACAACCTCCCACAATGAGGGCATAGGTTTCCGGGTGGGAGACGGTCATGATGAGGGTCTGCCTGACGTGCCTTCCTTTTAGCTCTTTTATCCTTTTCGCCCTGTACTCGTGTTTCTTCAAAGTCCATAGCGCCATTAATAAAGGATGACCTCCAATTGAAACGCTCATGAGTTAGGGCTTCCCAGTTCTCAATGCTGATATTACATTTTTTTAAATTAACTTTGAGAGTATCTTTGAATCTCTTTTGCTGTCCACCAATATTCCGTTTTCCATTCTTAAGTTGGGAGTAAAGTAGCTGCTTTGGAAGACGATGGTCAGGCATTCGAACAACATGACCGGTCCAGCGAAGTTGATGTTGGATGATCATTGTTTCAATGCTGGTGGTTTTCGCTTCTTCTAATACGCTAACATTAGTCCGCCTATCTTCCCAAGTAATTTGCAGAATTTTTCGGAGGCAGCGTTGATGGAATCTTTCAAGAAGTTGGAGGTGGCGTTTGTAGAGGGTCCATGTTTCACAGGCGTACAGAAGGGTTGGTAGTACAATGGCTTTGTAAACAAGCATTTTGGTCTCCCTGCGAATGTCCCGATCCTCAAACACTCTACGCTTCATTCGGGAGAAAGCTACACTCGCAGAGCTCAGGCGATGCTGAATTTCAGCGTCGATGTCGGCTTTTGTAGATAGATGGCTGCCGAGATAAGAAAAGTGATCGACATTTTCTAGTGACACACCTTTAAGCTGGATTGATGGCGCTGCGGAGGGATTGGTTCGAACTTGCTGGTAAAGCACTTTGGTTTTTTTAATGTTAATCGAGAGGCCGAGTTTTTCATATGCTTCTGCAAAGATGTTTAGGATAGTTTGAAGATCTTCCTCGGAGTGTGCACAGACTACGTTATCATCAGCATATTGAAGTTCTATAACAGAAGTTGCAATTACCTTATTTTTTGCTTTCAGCCTACTAAGATTAAAAAGCTTTCCATCTGTTCGATATATAATTTCTACACCAGTAGGAAGTTTCTCTTCAACAAGGTGCATAATCATAGCGATGAAGATAGTGAATAAGGTTGGAGCAATAACACATCCCTGTTTAACGCCGGATTCCACTTTAAATGGATCGCTTTGAGAGCCATTGTTATTCAGGATTGTTGCCATCATGTCATCATGGAGTAATCGCAAGATGTTCACAAATTTATCAGGGCATCCGATTTTCAGAAGGATGGTCCAGAGAGCAGTACGATTTACAGTATCAAAAGCTTTAGTCAGATCAATAAACGCCATGTACAGAGGGCGGTTTTGCTCCTTGCATTTTTCTTGAAGCTGTCGTGCAGTGAAGATCATATCCACTGTTCCCCTGGAAGGGCGGAAGCCATTTTGCGTTTCAGGGAGGATGTCTTCTGATACAGATAGGAGACGGTTTGCAATGATCTTTGCCAGGATTTTGCCTGCTGTGGCTAGAAGGGAGATGCCTCGATAGTTTCCACAGTCTGTTCTATCACCCTTTTTAAAGAGAGTGATAATTATGGCATCCCTAAAGTCTGCTGGAATCTCCTCCCTCATCCAGATTTTTTCGATGAGCTTATGAAGTTGTTGTGTAAGTTCAGGCCCGCCTTCTTTAAAGACTTCAGCAGGAATCCCATCAGGTCCACTAGCTTTGTTATTTTTCATTTGTTTAGTGGCTTTACTGACTTCCTCCAAACTAGGGGGTACTGCAAGCTCATTTCTTATTTGTTTTTGCGGGATTTGCAAGAAGACTTCATCAGCCACAGTAGAGTGACGATTAAGGAGATTGTAGTAATGCTCTTTCCAGCGCAGTGCAATAGACTCTTTGTCCTTTAGAAGCTTAGCACCATCTACTGAGCCATGACGAGCGCCGATGACTGCTGGACAGACCATTGATTAATTCGATCCACGATGGCCATAAAGATTGTCCCTCATCGTAGGCTCCAAGGAAGAAAACCAAGGCGTAAAATGAATACACTGGCCCTTCAAGATCCTATTAAACGAGCTTGCTTTCAATCAACTCTCAAGGAACATCTGCCTATGGAACTTCCTGAAAATGTTGAGGAACACTGGATTAAATTGAAGACTTCTATTATTTCAGCCTGTGAACAAACTATCGGATACCAGACTAAGAGACATCAGGACTGGTTTGATGAGAACGATAGTGAGATTGAACATATTATTGACAGGAAAAGGAAAGCCTTCCAGATATGGCAAAAAGATATTAACTGTGCCGTTAAGAAAAAAATCTACGCCAGTGCAAAGGCAGAAGTCCAAAGAAGAACTAGAGAACTTAAGAACATATGGTGGATAAAAAAAGCCCAAGAAACCCAACATTTTGCAGATGCTCATGATGCACGGGGCTTTTTTAATGCCATAAAGGCCATCTATGGACCAACAAACCATGGTACAAATCCCTTACAAGGTGATACAGTGATCCACTATTAAAAAGACTGGTCTAAAGCTAGTTTGTTCCTCTGCAGTAGTCCCCAGGTTAAGAACGCCCAGTTTACAGACAACCCATAGTTAAGAATGGGGCCTGCTGTAGCAAAATTCAAGTTAAATACGAGTTAAATACACAATGTTTTGAGTTAATTACATAATACTGCTTATACAGTATTATACAATAATACTGTTCTGGTTTACATACAAATTCAACTTAAAGACAGACCTTGGGAACGAATTGTTGAACTGGGGACTACTTCCTGGATTGATCCAGTCAGCAAGTTTTGAATAAAGCTGTTCTGAATAAAGCTGTTGTGCTGCTTATATGCAGGCTTGGATTATAGTTATCTGGGTTGATCTTAATTGTCTTTTTCTTTTTCTTTGGAAATCAGGACTATTATAGAGTTATTCCATTCTTTAGGACTCTGCAGGGAATAATTGATGTGGATGAATAAGGAGGCCAAGAGAGAGGTCCACCATTTGGGATTTAATTTTAGCATATCTGGTGAAATTAAGTCCCCCTTGGATCTTTACCATTTTTCAACTGAGCAATTAATTACATGTAATCTCTCTAACTTAGAAACCAGGGGCTTTTCAGGTAAAGGATTAAAAGGTGCTGGGTATATATACATGTCTCTGACTCTTGTTTAAAACAGAGTGCAGTAATAACTTATGCTAAGTTATTAACCTTTGTTGAAGGAGAACCTAAGTTAAAAACAAGAGAAGAACTGGAAATGGAGGGTTATACTTGTCATTGGTTTACTTATGCACAACTAACAGAAAGATTTAATTTGGATAAGATTTATAATTTTGCAAATGAAAAAACCCAGTTTGAAGTGGATTTCTGTACTAATGAACATATTATTGCTAAGATGTGTAAGCTTTTATTGCAAATGAATTTGGAGGATGAATATGTTAAAGATTGTATGATTAAATGGGCAAAGATTTTTGGATATAATGTCATGCTTGACCAATGGGAGAATATGTGGAGCAAAGGTTTGAAATTTACACTGAATTATAAATTAAAACAGAATTTTTATAAGATGATACACCATTGGTATTTAACTCCTGAGAAATTGTCGAAGATATATAAAGGAATATCAAATATACGTTGGAAATGTTCTCAAGATGAAGGTATTTTTTATCATCTTTGATGGACTTGTGAGAAAACTAAGAAATATTGGGATCAGATATGTACTATAATTCAAAAGATTCTTAAGATGGATGTACAAATGAAACCAGAAGTTTTTCTTTTAGGTTTGATTGATAAACAGCTTGAAACAAAATTTGGGACTTTGTTTTTATATAAAATAACAGTGGCAAGACTTTTGTATGCACAAAGGTGGAAGGACTTACAGATTCCTACAGTGGAAGGAATGGTGAAATTAATGGAACCAGCAGAGATGGCAAAACTCTTTCTAGGTTTGTTTCTTCTTGGAAACCACTTTTGCAGTTTTTGCTTGAAATGGAAAAAAAATGAAGTTTTGATTTTGGGATTTGATGTTTAGGTTGGTATAAGACTATAGAAATAACATATACTATAATTAAAAATAGAGTAAGAGATTAATGAATTTTTTATTTGTATCTGTATTGAAGAATGTTGGAAGTCACTCCTTTTGCTGTATGGGGAACAACTCTGCCTGTAGCAGTTAAGCTATTGAATGCTAAAATACTGAGTCCTTTGCTGTATGTGAAGAGTGTTGTGTATATAAAGATATTCGTGCACTAGAAGGAGTCCAATCTAAATTCCTCTTATTTGTGCTCCAAGTCCCTTGATCAGTTGCAAATATGCATCTCCCATTATTTATTTATTTATTTGTCAAATTTCTTTGCCGCCCATCTCGTGTACCACGACTGGGCGGCTTACAGATAATAATGACAATCAATAAAAACACTACAATAAAATATCAGTACAAATATAAATACACATAAAAACAAATACAAGTATAAAAAATACAAAAGTATAAAATATAAAATTCTTTGTGCAAAGGCTCCCCTGGCCATGACTGCCACCTGCTCTTCTAGCAGGAGTCATGAGTTCAGGAGAATGATGGGGTATATGCTGGCTTAAAGGGGAAAAACCGAGGCTTGATAATAAACAGACAAGAATGCAGCTTGTTAGGGCCAACAGTGTTTACTGTTTAGCATAGGGCAATAATGCAGATACAGTACATTATCGCAACAATGAAAAAGATGAATATACAGGATACATCATTGTAAAAGGAAAAACAAAACAAACTTATAAGCAGAGTTCCGTGTATTGATCCCAGGGCCAGAGTTCCTGCCATGGCCTATACCCAAAGCCAGGCATAGCTCACTCTGCCCAGTCCATGGGAAGTGAACACGTGAAGAACTACATGGCTAAGGACACTAGAAATCAAGAAGACATAGAACACCATTTTGCATGGTTGTATATTCAGTTCTTCTAGCATTCTGATTGGCTGGAAGTTAGCTGTGACACGCACACTAGGCCTCAAAGCACACAGCATGTGCTGCATCTACGCACTGAGTTCCCCCCTTCCTTGCTCAGGGGGGGCTTGAGCAAGGCTTCCCACGGAAGGATATCAGGAGACCTTGTTCCCATGCAATCTAGTCAAAACAATACACACGTGATTGTTGCTATCTTGCACCTGCACTTCACGTCACCATGAGAAGGCTGTGCTTTGTACAGAGATAATTTGCCAGGGCAACACAAGAACTCTAACACCCCTCCCGAATTATTTCTGTACAATGGGAGTAACAAACATTTTTTTACAGAAACAAGAAAAACAAAGGTTAATACATGTAATAATCACACTATTCAAGTTACAGTTTTTACAACCAATAGTCATCAACAGTAAAAAATGGTTTAAAAACACTTGTTACACATATGTATAATGCACAATATACATTTCATGCAATGTTTTATTCAGATACATACAAATACATAATAATACAACTTCTGCAGGAACAGAAACAGTACAGATAGAAACAGAAAAACATTGCCCGCAAAAGTTCTGTCCCCTCCTTTGCAAAAATCGCAGGACTCTTTGCAAGCTCACATCGAGGGCTAAACCATTTTGCAAGCTTGGTACCCTACCTGGGCAAAACTAATTCAGGGGATGTCCACTGCGTTACTGCAGAGTGATATACTGTACAACAAATTAAGGATAAGCTTTCTTTTACACAAATGACACTCTGTAACACTCTGTCATTTGACACTCTCAAGAACCATAGGATTCTCTATTTTGGGCTTTTGTAACTTCATCACCAGGATAAATGTTTGAATTTGTACTGAACTTCCTCAGCTGGCAATTCTATTTCAGCTGACTGACAAATTCTTATTCAAGGAGGAAAACTTCAGTTTCTTAGCAGAAAACCACTCACATAAGTACAAAGTCCTACACAAACTTCTACACTTTCTTATGTACCATATAGAAAACAGCACGTGACTGTTCTCACATCCCAGTTTGCATTTGCACCATGCTAGCAATGACTGGCCTGCTTTAAAATCCATAAAGCACCCTGTTAAGTCAATGAATTGTTTGGGAACTGCCACACATGTAGAGCCAAAAGGCTTGCCTTACACACACTGTTTCAGGGAGATCTACATTCAAATATGCTGTGTCAACATCACAATATGTAAATGGACACCTGTTTC
Organism: Charina bottae; assembly: GCA_023362775.1. Taxonomy (NCBI): domain Eukaryota; kingdom Metazoa; phylum Chordata; class Lepidosauria; order Squamata; family Charinaidae; genus Charina; species Charina bottae. The sequence goes on from JALMGJ010000001.1 coordinate 199,472,064, forward strand.
ACGCTACGCAACCAGAAAACGCACCACACGTCAACATTCTGGCCTAGCTGTGGGTGCATACATTAGATCCACAGTTCACAAACTTCTTTTGTGCAACAAATCCCTGGGCAACACTGGCTTTACACTGCAGAGTATTATCAGAAAGAAATGGCTTTCTGAACACTCATCTGGAACCTACAGCTCACTAAAACAAAGGATAGGTTGGTTACTTTTAACACTTCACCAAAACTCAAACTGACTATCCACAGCTGTGTTCCAATGTTCTCCTTGCCTCTCAAAGGCAGGAGCAACACATCTAGCAAAGACTGGGTTTTCTCAGGTAACTTGACACACTGTCACCTGCTAAATCACAAATCTGTCAGGCTTCACACCCTGGAATAAGAGGACCCATGAGGAATGACCACTGTACTTCCTCCATCACTATCTCTTTTCCTTCCACTACCTGACTCCCCCTCCAGGCCCTGCAACTGCTCAGGTGAAATTCCCACTCCTTCACCTGAGGGGCCCTTTTCACACTCGGAGACTGGGGAACAGAAGAAACCTGAACTGGTTTTTGCCCATCTACTGAACCATGGACAGTGGGTTTACACTAGCAATGCAGCAACCTTAGTATACAACCTTTCCCAACCAGTAGGCTGCTTAAACATAAAGCACTTCTGGAGATTTGGATTTGACCATGGCTTAATGAAACAACGATAAGCCTTGGATTTTAATCAACAACCAACAACCAACAACCTGAAGCACTCTGCTTCCTTGGTTCTTCCTTCTCTGTGACCTGGGGTTGTGAACACATGCAAATGTTTCACAGACATGCAGGTACTTCAGTGAAGGGCGCTTGCCATACCAAAGAAAAATAATTTCTTTTTTTTACAGTTGAATTCTACACCCTGTTAGTTAGAAAACACACACTGCAATCAAGGCAGCCTCTCCCCAAACATGGGATGGCACCTGAGCAACTAACAACAGGCTATTTTTATGGTATTCACAACACCAACACTCAGCTAGAATTCCAACATTGGCAAGTCTTTGGGAGAATACTTTCCTACAAAGCCAATTCTGGAACAAATGGCTCAGGAACACTCCACTACAATCTGATTGGAACTGACCTTATTTTCATCCTACCATTGCTACATACACTTCAAAGCGAGCACAGACCTTCGCTTTAGACTTCAACAAGTAGCAACAACACAAGCAGGTATGATCATCAACCAGAAGGAACATGAAACTCGCACCCCACCATTACTTGGGACATGGGGGCAAACTAGATCTCTATGAACCAACTGAAATGGTCTAGTTAACACTCTGTCACTTTGCTTAGCAACAGACACAGTCCTGATTTTAGATTGCTTACACACAGTACAATCAAGAAACTTTTACATATTTCCTGGGTTCTAACTCAGAATGCATTTGGCTATCTGAGACACACTCTCCCATCCCGGGATACCCCAGTACTTTGTGAAAACTTTATGGATGCATTTATGATGTGGGGAACATTAAACACACAATGTCCTGTCCACACAATCTCCACAGCATCTCACACACTTGATGTTACAGGTTTGTCTCTAACACACTCAGCCACATGCAGTTTCATATCGCAATGAAACATTCAGCAACAAGTACACTCAGACTTGACCAGGGCTGGAACACTGAGGAGAGAAAAACAAGTGTACACATATACATTCTTACACAGAAATATCAGCTAAAATGACTTGCTGAACTCAAGGCTTGAAATTTGTAACAATAACCGTCCATGTTTACAAACTTTACAGGGAGCTGAATTCAAAAACAGAGTCTCTGTAAATGCTTACAAAACAGCAGCCGGCAGAGCAGAAAACTTGGATTCGTTGTTCAGTTGACTCTTGGCATCTGGCGTCCCCTCCCTTCGTAAATCAGGCGTCTTGTGCACTAACAGCAACCGCTGGATGATAGCAGGGAAGAGCCTTGTAGAATCACAGCAAACCACGGCAAATGTAAATTCCATACCAGGTTTTACTTCAGCTGGAACACTCTCAGACGGCTCCTGGAAGTGGCTTGTAAAATAATGTTGCTTTCTCGACCAGTAGCTCCAGGTTTGACAAAAACACGCACGCTTTTTCACAGCCTCAGAAAAACAAGCCTTCTTGTTTAAATGCAGCAAACAAAGTCTTGAACTCACCAAGGTGGGTCATCACAGTCTCACCGGTTGCAGCTTCAAACCATAAAGCTGTCTTAATAGACCACCAAGGGCAACAGAGCTCCACTGTGTATCAAAGGCTCCAACAGCCGCTCAGCACCCATTTCTCAGTCCTTGGATTGCTGAAATAATTCCATTCAGAGGAGTTGAGTCCCAAAAGCAAAAATGCCATAAGCACAGTCCAAACATGCTTGCACGTCTTCAGAGAGATTCTCTCCGAATCCTCTAGGGATCCTCTGGAAGTGGATTTGCCACTTACTGCCACAAATCTTCTTCTTGCAAAAAGGATGATTCCATCTCCACACACCAGGTCAAATAGTTTGTGCCATCTAAAGCCTCAAATGGCAGACTGACCAGACACTGTTCAGCCATTGCTGACCACTCAAAGAAAACATGTTTACTCCAAAATCAGCCTCTAAAAACAAACTCCCTTTCACAGCCAGGTCCAACGCAGCAAAGAAAACGCAAATTTCTCTCTGGGCCCATAACCTGATGGGGTATATGCTGGCTTAAAGGGGAAAAACCGAGGCTTGATAATAAACAGACAAGAATGCAGCTTGTTAGGGCCAACAGTGTTTACTGTTTAGCATAGGGCAATAATGCAGATACAGTACATTATCGCAACAATGAAAAAGATGAATATACAGGATACATCATTGTAAAAGGAAAAACAAAACAAACTTATAAGCAGTGTTCCGTGTATTGATCCCAGGGCCAGAGTTCCTGCCATGGCCTATACCCAAAGCCAGGCATAGCTCACTCTGCCCAGTCCATGGGAAGTGAACACGTGAAGAACTACATGGCTAAGGACACTAGAAATCAAGAAGACATAGAACACCATTTTGCATGGTTGTATATTCAGTTCTTCTAGCATTCTGATTGGCTGGAAGTTAGCTGTGACACGCACACTAGGCCTCAAAGCACACAGCATGTGCTGCATCTACGCACTGAGTTCCCCCCTTCCTTGCTCAGGGGGGGCTTGAGCAAGGCTTCCCATGGAAGGATATCAGGAGACCTTGTTCCCATGCAATCTAGTCAAAACAATACACACGTGATTGTTGCTATCTTGCACCTGCACTTCACGTCACCATGAGAAGGCTGTGCTTTGTACAGAGATAATTTGCCAGGGCAACACAAGAACTCTAACAGAGAACCCCCAGGTTCTGCACCAGGTCCGTCTGAGACAGTGCAACCCCATCCAGAACCAAAGATGGTAAATTCCTGGATAGCCGGGAGCCCCTAACCCACAGCCACTCCGTCTTGCCAGGGTTCAGCTGAAGCCTGTTGTTCCCCATCCAGACCCCCACAGCCTTCAGGCACAGAGAGAGGGTGGTCACAGCGTCACTGATGTCACCCGCGATGGAGATGTATAGTCGAGTATCATCAGCATATTGATGATAACTCATCCCATGGCGACGGATGATCTTACCCAGCGGTTTCATGTAGAGTAGATGTTAAAAAGGAGCGGAGAGAGTACCGAACCCTGCGGCACCCCACAAAGGAGGGGCTGTGGGTCCGATCTCTCGCTCCCTATCAAAACCAATTGGGACCGGCCCCGGAGGAAGGAGGTGAACCAGGGCAGAACCACGCCACCCACCCCCAACTCCCTGAGCCGACCCAAAAGGATATCATGGTTGATGGTATCAAAAGCCGCTGAGAGATCAAGAAGAGCCAGGATGGATGCACTGTGGATATGTCTCTGTTGAGGCTTGTTTGAGGCTCTGCCAGTTAAAACACTGTCTCAAACCAATATATGGGGGTGAGTCTTTAGCCCAGCAAGGGGCATGGTGGCTCAGTGGGTAAGACGCCAGGCTTGTCGACTGGAAGATCGCAAGTTCGGAGGTTTGAATCCCTAGCCCCGCATGACGGAGTGAGCTCCCGCACTAGCCCCAGCTCTTGCCAACCTAGCAATTCGAAAGCATGCAAATGCAAGGAGATGAATAGGTACCACTTCGGTGGGTAGGTAACAGTGTTCCGCATGCGTCATGCTGGCCACATGACCGTGGAAGCGTCTTCGGACAACGCTGGCTCTTCGGCTAACAAACGGAGATGAGCACCAGCCCCTAGAGTTGGACACGACTGCACAAATGTGCGGGGGGAACCTTTACCTTTTACTTTAGCCCAGCATGTATTGATAGACTGACATGTTTCCCTGTGGAGGAATCAAATTATATTTGATCTGGTTCATTGTGGACTTATCCCCCCAGTCTTTAGCCATGCTGGGTTTAGGTAAAGCTTCGAGTGAGGTCAAGCAGAAAAAATTAGATCTTGATATGCAAAGAGATAGAGCTAACATTTCACATCTCTATTATAATGAGCTCACACATCTACTTTTTAAGATCCCCAAATATTTTTAGTGTATCCTTGTGCCCTAACATAGAATGGCACTTACATTGGTGTGCCTGGATGCCCTCACTGGTGTTGATGAGATAATTTAATAAATCCTGCTATCAAGAATCCTTATGCATATTTCCAGACACTGAAATTAAGACAGTTGTGCATATACTCCTGAAATGCCCTGTTTATCATTCTTGGAGGACCAAATTAATCACAAATTATTTGGACTTGTCTCAACAGGCAACTGTGCATTTCCTATTAAAGTGACCAGTATTATGAAGCGCCCCAAAAAGTGAGCACATTTTGTGTTATAGCAGTCACTGTTAGATGTTGCTGCTACATATGCTTAATTTCTGTTATAAATGTTTTTTAAAAGTGGTATGGTTTGTGTTTTATTTGTGTTTTAGTGTCTATGATGATAAGTAAATAATTCCTATCTATAAGAAAGATTGCACAATGATCACATCAGATATATATCTCTTCCTCTTGTACCATTTGAGTACATTTTTAAAAAAAATCTGCTTAAGATGTAACCCGCAGTAGGGGAAAGAAACTTTAGCTTCTAAAGAGAGGAAGTGCAGCTAGAGTGAGGAACTGAAAAAGTCGGCGCAAAGTACTGTCCTACACACTCACCATCTTGCGCATTTCCCCTTTCATTACTCAACAAACCTGCTTCTCTGCCAGAGATTCAGGCAAGAAGACCCAGTGGAAATAGGCCATGGATGATTTAGGTAAGTAATTCTTTTTTAGTATAGCAAAAGAATAAGGACTGAAGGGGTGGGTTCGTAATCTCACTGCAAAGAGGTTCGTCTTATGCATAACGGGAGAAACAGAGAAAACTGAAGAGGGAAAGAAGATCTTGAGCACAAGGCAGAGGCTTTGTGCCTTTAACAGCTGCCTGACAGGTAAGAATACACCAGGTATAGTTCACTCCTCATACCGTAATGGTTGGATTTCTGCAAAACACGACAACCCATTTGGGTTGCTGGTGTCCAAGAAGTTGAATTCAAGCTGGAACAGAACGTTGGAGGAACTGAGAACCCAACTTAGGAGTAGAAATTGATGAAGCTTATCTTCATTTTTGAATCAGGATTTTTTTTTGAAAAATTATATTTTAAAATGTGATATCAAGTAATACAACAAGTAGAGGATTATTTCGGCAGGGGAAAAACAGACATTATTTAAATTGTTAAAAGAATGAATGTTTTGTAATAAAAACAGAGCTAGGAAAATATAGAATTATATTTTTAAATTTGGTTCTGCTGTGCTAGCCCTCGCTTCCTCTGGCTCATCAGCTATTGCCACTAATGGTTAATAGATCTCCCAGAGATTGGAGCCCCTCTAGCTTATTTCTCTTGAAGAAAATAACATTTCACCACACACATTTATCTTATATTTTCAGCATTATGAAATAATAGGATGATTCCATCATACGTTCTTCCATCATTCTAGATCAGAGCTTTCCAAACTGTGTGTCGCGACACCCGGAAGCAGCGGTGCGCGCGTGCATGGTGGCAGCGGCAGCCGCTGCTACCGCCACCGTGCACACGCACGCCGCCGCACGCCCCCCTGCGCCGCCGCACGCCCCCCCACGCTGCCGCCGTGCGCGCGCGTGCCGCCGCACGCCCTCCTGTGTCAACGCCGCGCACGCGCCCCTGCGGCAGCACTTTGGAAAGCCCTGTTCTAGATGTTATCTCTACCTGTCCTTATGCCTTGCATGCTAGTAGCCCTATATACTAGTACAACTCATATACTCTTTCTCTCTCTCTCTCTCTGTGTGTATAATATATATATGATGAAAAATGAACAAATCTGGGATCAACCATTCCCATTCCTGATTTAAAAATAATTAATGTCATCCTTGTGGTGCAAAAGCTCCACTAACAGTGACTTACAATATTTTAAAAAGCAATTATTATATTAGAGACTTTGATTGGAAGGAAAAGCATGCCACTCATCCCATTTCTGTTCTACCAAATTCATTTTGTGGTTAGCGATCAGATATATGATGTTATTGCTGGGCAAGGATATACTGTATGGTATGAAGATGAAACAGGCAGGCTGCATTAATCCATTTCCTGTCAGGAGGGTTTCCTTTAATTTAAATTTGTTCAGTGCAATATGGTAGCAGCAGATCTTTCTGGCACCAAGGAATCCAGACGTGCTACAATCTTTTAACACCATTGTTAAAAAATGTGGGACAGAGAAGAAAAAGAAACACTTCCCATGGTCTCTGCGCTCTTTTCTGAAACCTGATCTCTAGGCAAGAACTGAGCTGCTCCATGCTAACTGAAGTGAATACTATGGTGATGGTAGTAAAAACTATAGCGAGGTTTAGGAGGATAAACAAGGTTGAATCAGAGAAGCCAGCTCAGGAACAGATTATTTATTTATTATATCAATTTATACAACCATCCATTTTGCAAATTGTAACTCTGGGTAGCAAACAGGGTTGGCATTCTCTGGGTTCCTTCAATTAAACAATGTCATCTGTTGGGCCCTAGAAGCACGCCTTCTCTGTAGCAGCACCTGCCCTCTGGAACAAGATCCCCCCCCCCCCCAGATTCAGATGGCCCTCACTCTACTGTTGTTTAGAAGAGCCATGAAGACCTGGCTCTTTACCCAGGTCCAAGGTGAGGGAGAGTGAGACCCCTGGCTTCATCGCACTTGCTATATTTTACCTTAATCTTTTATTGATTTTATTGTAATTTATTTGTTTGATTGTTGTGGGCCTCCCAGAGTTGTTGAGAGTCGGGTGGCATACAAGTTTAATAAAATTATTATTATTATTATTATTATTATTATTATTATTATTTTAAAATATTATTTTTGATTCTGTAATGTATATGGATTTGTCGGATTAAATCATCACCTACACAAGATAGTGCATATGCTACGTAGCCAGAATTTACAAGCCAGATCAGAAGTTTACTGTTTTCAGATTTGAGGATATACAGTATTATTGGAAGATTTGTTCAGTCTAAGAAACAGCTGCAAATCGTTGTTTGAAGTAACCAGAGATAACTGATGAGAGGAACCTTTAAAAATAAAGGGATTTACTGAGATATGAAAGTGGCTTGATAACATCCACATGTCTGTCTGTCTCAGGCAAAAGGAGTCATTTGATAGCAATACTGTAGTTTTACAAATGCAGTGGAGCTCTTTTGCTGCTGAAGTACTCACAGTGAGATGGGATGCGCATACGAAAGGGCTTGTAGAAAACAAAGACAGAAGGACAGACATATATTTGAACTATAATGGTTTTGTTTAGATGCTTTGTTGGCAGAACTGGAAAAAACCTCGGAGAGTCTGAGTGTGAATGACTCAGACCCAAATGTTTGCTTTCTTCTGGAGCGTGACAACAACAAACCAAAACCAGTGGCAACAACAACAGAAACCCATCTTACCCAACAGACAACATTAGCTGCTCAAGAAGCCAAAAAGGTATTTTCCTTAAGCTATGTGAGTCTTAGCAAGTTGCAGGTTATGGAAGGAAGTGCTCACAAATTTGTCCCTACTAGAAAATTCATTCCAGCCCTTGGCTCATCCCTATCCTGATGTATAACTGCTGGTGTTTTTAATTCAAGGCAAAATGGAATAAAGTATAGTTTTTAAAATATCTATGCTAAAAAGTTACAACATATAAAATGTGGTTACAACATATAAAATGGAAAAGTCCACTGTAAAATTAAGATGGCCTGCCGAATGTCTTTAAAGAACAAATGGTATTTCCAGATGACCAGTCTTCCCATTCCCAAACTTTTTAAAATTCTAGTTCAAAGCCCATTTGATATTCTGAGATGTTCTGACTACTCCAGTTCTATGAGGATGGGGTAAATTTACATACAGGGAATCACAAGCTAGTCAGTCCAATAACTGAACTTTAAAGACTGTAAAGCAGTTGGTATTTGCCTGCTGTCCAGGTACTGTGTTCCTCATCCCCAGGTCTGTGCCAAGCACATCCTTCCCCCTCTTCTAATAGTAAGAGGAAAACAAATACACTGGTGCCTTTCTCCTTTGTTTGCATCCATCCCCTTTGAAAGTACTGATGCCACCATGACAGGGATTCCTGAGTTTGGAATCCTTTGGGCAATCTAGCCAGTGCACCGCTAAGATGGAGAAACAAGAGCTAGGAGTGTTCCTCCAGTGAGAGCACAGAAGTGCAAAGAAGTGAAACAAAGCTGTTTGGGCAGCCTTTTTAAAACCTGTCTCCCAAACAACAGTTCAGGAAAGAACAGTGACAGCTGACTGGTGAAAGGTCACCGTGATCTCCCATAGGAAGTGCATCCCCATCTGGAAGTCCACAAACCTCTCTCCCATTATTTTCAGCAATCTTGATGCAATAAACCTCAGTTTGTTGAACCATAGCTGTATGGGTAGTACGCATGGTGTTGGCCATGGGAATTCTGGGAATTCTGCAAGTTATAGTCCTAGGACATCTGGGAAGCACTATGTTGGAGAAGACTGGAGTACAAGATACAGGGAACAGACTGGGAAAGACCTCTGACAGACCTGGATTTTGCTCAGCAATACTGGATGAGTTAAAACATTGATCTGATTTAATTTTTGGTTGCTGATGTATTTTATACAGTATATCAGACCTCCTTAACTAGAGATTGTTTTAGAATAAGATGTGATTCATGATGTGCAGATTCTTTATTCAGAAGTCCATTTGCCTGCCTTTCTCTCCAGTTTGCATCTGAAACATAGTTGACCATTACAGCAGGTAGAAGAGCTGGTTCCAGAATGGGAGATGATGGTTCAGAGGCTGGTTTAGAAGAACAGTGCAACATTTTCTGATGATTGAAATTATCAACTGATAACAGGATAATAACCAGAAACTAAGCATATTTTTCAGCAACTTTGGGCGTGGTCAGTATTCTTATGCATATCTGCTGTATATATATTTCCAGGTAGAACCAGCACACAATGTTCAGACCCATAAAGAAGATGCAGATAATATTTACAGGTAACTATTACTACAGAAAAAAGATAAACAGCCCTCAAATTATACTACCTCTCTCACTGTCCTCACTTGTCTATCCTTGAGAAAAGAAATTAGAAAGACTAATTTTGTTACAAAAAGGTCATTTCTAGAATGTATTATGACATTTTAAGCAGTTTCCCATGGATTAAACAAAGGTTTCTTATCACATTTACCACTGTAAGTATGTCTGGTTTTTGCGCAATAGATGGCCACTATCTACAGTATAGCTTGGAGTCACCAAGGCACATATTACATTTTGATAGAATGTTGTGGGCACCTTATTGGGATGAGATGGAGCTTGCCCAATCAAAAAATGTCTGCCAGAGTGTATATAGCTGTACACCCAAAGGGTTATCACTTCCCCCCTGCCATTAATTCCAGGATACTCACGATCAGCCTCTAATACATGGGTGTCCAACCTTTTGGCTTCCCTGGGCCACACTGAGTGAAGAGGAATTGTCTTGGGCCACACATAAAATATATAATATAGTTAATGTATATAAGTAATAAAACTTCATTTATTTTTTAATATTTTTTATTATAAATTTTTTAAAAAGAGGGCAACATAAAACTAGTGGGATATTTGTTGGAGGTCCCAGCAAATCAGCATGCCTCATTAGCATGTGGATGAGTTCGTTCTAGGATGCAATTCTCTATATGCTTCTGGAGGAAGCTGTTTGTTGTCCCTCCCACATTCCTCTGCTCTCTACCTCCTTCCACCATCTGAGAAGGTAGCATGCTCCCGCTGCTCCTTCCATCTAGGAGCCATGCCTGGGCCTAGAGTCAGGAGGTTCCCCCTTTCCACATGCAGCCTTTAGCAGCAATGAGGGCTAAGGGTCAATTCAGTTTAGGGAAAGAAAGAAGAACAAGAATCATATTTCCTGAATGGATGTAACTGGACCAAATAAACGAGTAAGATTTTCTTTTGTGCTTATTTTTATGCTTGGGTGGGCTAAGTGTGTAAGATCAATAACCTATATTTCTCTAACGTGCTCATCAACACTATTTTAGATAATCTGTGCGTGTCTTTTTGCTGTATTAAGCTCTGCTCCATTCAGTGGTTTTAGCTGTCCACTAATGGTTTCAATATTTGACCTTGTTTTTGTGAAACTAATGCATCAATGTCTGGTTTGATGAAAGTGGTTGCAATTTTCAGTGAGTTCTCAAGGTGCTTGTCAGCTTTTACCTGGGAGAACCATCACCCATGGCGACTGCTGCTAATGGTGCGTTTTTCTGCCAGAGCCGCTGGTGGCCTCCCCTTCCCACTCGCTCGGCATCTCGGCTCTGCTCCAAGCAGCAGCCTCCGCCAATCTTCACCTACTAACTACAGAAACATTAATGGTAGAGCAGTGGACTCCGCTTGGCTTGCGAGTCAAGTTGCAAAACTGACTTTGGCAGCTGCTTGCAAACCGGCAGAAGGCCGCTGCCTGCCTGCATGGGAAGCCGAGAGGAGAAGCGGACGCTCTACGCAGGCGATGTAACTACCCTGAGCTTTGTTACTGTCTCAAATGTACCGGGATTGTCTATTTTTGGCATGGGCCTGGCTGCAAAACAGAAGAAAGAGAGAACGGCAACCAAAAAATAACAAAATAATGTTAAAAGTTTACGATTTTGCGGGGCTGCATTACTAGCTGTTCAGGGCCGCATGCGGCCCATGGGCCGTGGGTTGGACACGCCTGCTCTAGTAGGATGCTACAACCGAGTCACTTTATTTGAATCTCTAAGTGTTAATATCACCAAACTGATGGTTATAACAATGTCATTAATTTTCAAAACAGGGAATCGAGTTGGTATTTTAAATAGGGTTTAAATAGGAGGAACATTTATGTGTACTCACAAGGCTGAATGTAAATATATTCTGAGTCAGAAATATCAAGCGCTGGAAATTATTCATCCTTATTTCCAAGAACCCATGGATGATTCAGAATAAAATGTAATTTCTGGCTTTCAGAGCAGGTGAAAATGATATTGGAAAAAAATAGTTTAATTATCATTCATAATATTATTTTATACCAGTCTAACCAAAAAAATTTAGGGTGACTTAAAGTTAATAAATTAGCTCAGACATTAGAATAAAAGTTGAGTGTTGCAACTTAATTATATTTTCCTTATTGTGGAAGTTTCAGTTGCGTTATGAAAGGAATATTTTGATCTGCCAGTTTGTCTCTTAAGCAAAAGCCAGATGAATTAAATGACACAAAAAAGTGGGGTCTCCACATATTGCATTATATTTCTGCAGCATTTCACAAATTGGACTGTCCTGAACACACACACATGCAATCTGTCGGTACGGAAAGCGGATAATCAGTAAGAGGGCAGGCAGAATTGAATTATCGCTTGCCTAATACAAATACAGTGGAACAGCAAACAAAGCACAAGTTTTGCCATTCATAAATTTGAGGCAAATTCTGAGATAATTTTTTGAGACCAATAAGTAAATAACTGAAATAGTGGGTTGTTATTTGAGCAGGTATCATATACTGTATAATGACAGGTGGGATGATAGTACATGCAAGAATTTAAATATTTACTTTTTTATTCCCTTCATTCGGTTTATCATAAATAAATACTTGTCTCCTTTATAGCACAGTTTTACCTCCACAGCCAGTGGTGTCTCCATCCTCATCCACCTCAGTCGCTCAGCAGCTGGATGATCTTTTGGCTTGCTTAGGAACAATCCAGTCCAAGGTGAATAATGTGATTCTATCCCAAATACCTTTTGCAATGAAAACAGTGGTTGTTTATGCAGACTGTAATAAACTCCTAAGACCTGCACTCTGCCTAAGGAACATTTAGAACTGCAATTGAGTAACATAGTACAGTGTTTCTCAACCTTGGCAACTTTAATATGTGTGGACTTCAACTCCCAGAATTCCCTAGCCAGCATGCTGACTGGGGAATTCTGGGAGTTGAAGTCCACACATCTTAGAGTTGCCAAGGATGAAAAACACCGACATAGTAAATTAGGGAAAGATGTAGCTTGCCTACATTCAAGTCAGCTTGCATACTTCAAAAACACATTGACAGGAAAAAAATAATGAAGGGAGAGTACAGGGTTTAAAAATACCCGGGAAGTGAGAATGGGGGCTATCATGAGTACTCTTGCTCTGAATGTCTTTAAATTACTTATCATGGTGGTTCTGTGTATATCTAGCTTATTTTATTATTGCAAGTTGTTCTTGGCTTTTTTTTCCTGGTCCTGCATCTTTGCAGCCTCCCTGACTGCCTGTGCTTCAGATCCAGAAAAGAACCGTGAGACAGGGTTTTCGTAATATCATCTTTTGGGATGAATTTTGAGCATAGGAAACTAAGGGAGCTAAAAGCCTTGTACAGATGATTGTACAAAATAAAACAGGACACTGAGCCATGCCCTTCCATCACTACATAATTAAGATTTCTTAGATTTGCTATTCAAATAAAAAAGCACGGGTCTGTTTGTTCCAAACATTTTTTTTCAGGAAAGATGGGATATATGTGAACGTTACGAATAGGATGATGTCATCTAAAACCGAGTCCCCCTTTGGGGGGAGATGGGTGGTCATACAAATTTAAATAATAAATAAATAATAAAAAACGTTTTATAAAATTGTGTGAATGATGCAGGTTAATAGATCAATAAAAACCTGCTCTGGAAGCAGAGAAAGCTACACAGAAAGAAAGAGAGCTGCAAATTATTTGTTCTCCTGAAGGTCTCAGATGGTCTGGCCACTCCCAGCCAGTCAACATCAGCAGAAGAGACTACCACTGGTAACCTAGACAGCATGTTGGAGAGTCTGACTCATGATATGCAGGACCTTGGTGTTGCTACTGTGCCTAAGGGCAACTGTGCTTCCTGCCAGAAACCCATTGCTGGAAAGGTAAGCACGGGGGTGGGAATTGTGAATCTAGCTGTCTGCCTTTTTGACCACCCTCAGTCTCACTGAGGTTGCTACAAACCATTGCTTATTTGTCACATTTTCAAACTGCATGGCATGTATAGCCAAGAAGGCAAGTTGGAATGTCTTCTTTTGCAATTTTATTTTTGAGGATCTTTGTGTCTTAGCCTAAAGAGCAGAGCTTTCCAAACTTTTCATGTTGGTGACACACTTTTTAGACATGCATAATTCCGCGACACACTCTTACAGCAGGGCATCATTTCGCGACACACTCTTACAGCACGGCACAAGGCGGGCACTAGGACCTGCGTGGAATCCTGGCAGAGCAGGTTTGGAGGCAGCAGGGCACAAGGCAGGCACTAGGACCTGCGCGGAATCCTGGCAGGGCAGGCTTGGAGGAAGCAAGGCACAAGGCAGGCACTAGGACCTGCGCGGAATCCTGGCAGAGCAGGTTTGGAGGCAGCAGGGCACAAGGCAGGCACTAGGACCTGCGCGGAATCACAGGCAGGGCTTGGAGGCAGCCAGGCACAAGGCAGGCACCAGGACCTGCGCGGAATCCTGGCAGGGCTCAGAGGCAGCAGCAGCCACGACACACCCAGACACTGCAGCCGACACACTAACGTGTCCCGACACTCAGTTTGGAAAGCTCTGCTATAGAGGTTCTGTTGCTTGTTAAGCCAGTGAGGGATCCCAGACTAAAAACAGAGCACCTTTGGGAATATTTAGCTTCTGTGAGAGAGAGTCTGCACTGGAGAGAGAGAGAAGTATCTTTAACCAATGTCGTCTACTAATCCTTTAATGAATTCTAGGTGGTTACAGCTCTGGGAAAGATATGGCATCCTGAACACTTCACATGTGCCCAGTGTGGAAAAGAAGTAGGTTCCCAGTCATTCTACGAGAGGGACAACAAAGCTTACTGCCAAGAAGACTACCATCAGCTCTTCTCTCCTCGGTGTGCTTACTGTACTGCACCCATCCGGGAGGTTTGTATCACTGTCTCTGCCTTCTGGCAATCAACCACCTTCATCACTGGTCCCAAACATTTAGCTCTCTGAGGCTAAAGATGAAACAATGCCGCCCTCCCTGTTCCATGTACCCAAGCTGCCCAAGCAACAGTGGAATTGCAGCTTCAGCACTAATGATGTGAAAACTTCTTTCACCACATCTGAAGACAATCATATACGTAGCGGAGGGGCTGCAGGATAGGCCGCGAAGTTCCTGTAGCTTTGCAATTCAGCACCTCGCTGCTGTCCTCTTGGATCTGCTGCCTAATGTAGACGTTTCTAATGGAAGCTTTGCCCCTGAACACCGCTGGACAGGCTCTGATTCAGAGTAGGAGCAAGCTGGGAATATATCCCTCATGCCTGCCATCTTTTCTTTGCCATATATAATACTATTCCAGTAATGCTTTCTTGTTTTCTTTGCAGAAAATCCTAACAGCCATGGATCAGACTTGGCACCCTGATCATTTCTTTTGTACACATTGTGGGACTGTGTTTGGCAATGATGGTGCGTCATTATTTCCCAGTTCCTGACTTAGCTTCTGCAAGCTTGCTTAATGCCTTTATCTATTGGTATAATCTAGATAGATGAGTGTGAAACCTTTCAAAGTGGAAAGGTTCTTAACCCAAAAGGTCCCATTCCAACTCTGCTGGAAGTGTTTCAATGTTATACACAAGCAAAGAAAAGCCTGAGGAAGTATATGAATTTGTGTACCTTGGTAGAATGTTTTTTACAGATGGAAAAATGGATGGAGAAATTTTAAGGTGGGCAAATGTCACCAGTAGGATGGAGTGAGGAATGCTTGTTGAAAGAAGCACAAATGGCTTCTTTGTGAATAAATGTATGCTTCTGGCCACTTTTGTTATACGGAAGTCAGAATTTGGTATGTCAGGAGAAATATAATAATAAGATGGATGCAGAGGAAATGGGGTACTTAAGTCTATGGTAAAACAAGAAAAGAAAGGTCAAGAATGAATGAATGAATGAATGAATGAATGAATGAATGAATGAATGAATGAATGAATGAATGAATGAATGAATGAATAGGTGTTGAATGAATGTGGATTGAATACAAAAGTGAGAGACCAGAACTAAAGAAGTACCTTCAGGTGGTTCAGTCATACAGGGAGAATGGATGGGGACTGAACCATAAAGCAAATATGTGAAGGAAGAGTGACTTCTCTGAGAGAAAGGAGAAGCCAGTTTGGTCTAGTGGTGAAGGCACCAGGCTAGGCACCAGGAGACTGAGAGTTCTAGTCCCGCCTCAGGCATGAAAGCTGGCTGGGTGAGCTTGGGCCAGTCCCTCTCTCTCTCAGCCCAACTCACCTCACAGGGTGGTTGTTGTGGGGAAAATAGGAGGAGGAAGGAGCATTAGGTATGTTCCCCGCCTTGAGTTATTTATAAAAATAATAAAGGTGGGATAATTTAAAAAAAAAAGTAAGAGAAAGTTGTGGTTGGATGGAGTTGATAAATTTTTCAAAAGAGGAGGCAAAAAGTTTGAAGAACCAAAAGTAGTGGCTGAAGTGGGGTATGGACTTGGTGGAAGGAAGGATGGTCCATAAGGATAGAAAGTATCGAGACACAGTGAATGGTGTCAGTATAAAGTAGTTGCAGCCTTGTTTCCTTTCCTTTACCTCATGTCTTTAATTTCTTTGGCTTACTATTTCTTACTCTTTTTCCTCGTGTTATATAATGTTGTCTGCCCTCTAAGGAAATAGTATGACAAGGATGCATGTATGAATGATCACCAGGTAACAGCAGAAGCTCTCTTCTTCTAATGGATGCCAGTATTATAGTTTTCTTTGAATGCATTTTGCTCTCCCTAGTGTAAACTGATGCAGAGAGTGTTTTAGTTTCATTTTTCCTGGGTAGCATGCTACAAATACTTATTTTTTTCTTCTTGACAAGCAACAATCAGAAAACATAAGCACACTCACCGTGGGATTTGATCACAGACTAGCACTAATATGATACCAGGAATTGAGGTCCACTAATTAGCTCCTAGTGGATCTCTGAACCCACAGTGGTAAGCTCAGGTCCCCAAACTCCTAATTAGAACTAACATGCAAAAAGTTTTATGGGTCAATTTAGAGATGAGCTCCTCCCTGGATTCTAACTTTTAAGGAACTCAATTCTTTCCTTCTTGGCCATGTGGGAGAATTTCCCCTGAGCACTGCTCACTGTTATTGCTTCATGCTTTTAGAAGCAGCTTTCAGAAATGTGTACTTCTTGCACTGGCAGCAGTTTCTTAATCTTTGGTGTGGTGACTCAGATTCCAATGCAATAACTGCCTTGTGCAATTCCGGATTGTTTCTCTTTGGCTGCAAACTTTTAAGAATTGCAGAAGTTTAGCAAAGCAGTATTTGACCTTGCAGTGACCCAAATTATATTTTTAATCAGTATGAACGGTAGCAAGCTGACCAGTGGCATGAGCAGGCTTGATTTGTCTAAAACAATTTTCTTCTTGGATGCTGGCAGCTCACACCAACTAGGTCCTTGGTTCTGATTTGGCAGTCGAACCTTTCTATTTATTTAATCAAGTTTATTTATCTTAACAAGTTTTATAAAAAGAAATACAGAAAAATGGGGGAAAAGAAAGGAAAACACATAAAAGAAAAAAAACACACATTATTCCAAAAAATTCTATTTGAAGTCGAGGAAAATCCTTAAAACAGTGATTGCAAAGTAATTGATTTAAACAATGTATTCCAGATTCTGCTCACCATTCCCAATAGAACATTTTGCCCCCTATTTTTGAAATGTTTTGAGTTATTCCATAAAGTTAAATATTTATTTATTTATTTAACTTTTATCCCGCCTTTATTATTTTTTTATAAATAACTCAAGGGGGCGAATATACCTAATACTCCTTCCTCCTCCTATTTTCCCCACAACAGCAACCCTGTGAGGTGAGTTGAAGCTGTTAGCTTCAACAAAGCTAACAGAGGTTGATACTCTGCTGAATTTTCATTCCACATAGATATAGTCAATAAAATATAAGCCCAATTATATTTTTGAAAATCTGATAAATTAAATGTACCATCTTCAAAAGATAATTTCAGTTTAGCTAATAAAATCCAGGCGGTCTATTTTCTTATATAACTTTCCTCAGTAATTTATCAATTTGAAGAAATTACTTATTTGGAATTAACATTGGAATATGTCTTAAAAGATAAATCAATGGTAGAGTGATAATTCATTTTAATAACATTAATTTTAGTTCACCAACTTAATGAAATTTTAATCCATCTATTAATAGATAAGGAAACCTTCTCTAAAACTGTTAATTCCATATATTTAAAACTATTTTTAGGAATATGAAGTCCTAAATACTTAATATAATCTGTTGAGGTTACAAAACCTAACTCTTTGCATTGTACTATTGATGTATCAGAACGTAAAGAAAGTAAAAATGACT
The DNA here is from genome assembly GCA_023362775.1 of Charina bottae. Classification (NCBI taxonomy): domain Eukaryota; kingdom Metazoa; phylum Chordata; class Lepidosauria; order Squamata; family Charinaidae; genus Charina; species Charina bottae. The sequence goes on from JALMGJ010000001.1 coordinate 199,489,856, forward strand.
TATCCCAATTAATCTTATATCCTGAGTACTTAGTGAAATGTTGAATCATCTGCATAAGATTTGGCAATGAAATAGAACAATTCTCTAAAACTGCCAAAATATCATCAGCAAATAAAAATAATTTATATTTAAAACCTGCCAATGTGATACCAGTAATATTATAAGGTTGCCTTAATAGAAATTGGTAAGGGTTCCAGAATTAAATAAAAAAGCAAAGAGGAAAGCAGGCAACTCTGATAAGTACCATCCTGTAACTCAAGAGCATCTGAAATCAGTCGGTTTGTGATCACTCTCACACAGGGTTGCTGATAATAAATTTCCATCCACTTAATAACAGGAAACAGGAACCCATATCTACTCATTACCTGCATTAGCTAATTAATCTGGACCATATCAAGAGCTTTTTCAGCATCTAAAGATACCAGTATAGTACAGTCTGTTTTATCTTGAGCTGTATCCAAAATATCTATTAATAAACATACATTACCTGATGTCTATTTTTGTCATCACACTACATACAGTATGTACTCCTGCTCTTAAATATAGAAGACCTCTTCTTTATTTGGTTGCTTCCATTAGTCTTCTCTCGAGCAGGTTGTATATCAATAATAGCTATTTACTCAGCAATTCCTTTGTCACTATTCTCTTTGGAATCTACATCACTGTGTGCTCTAGAAGTAGGCACTCTAGGCTGAGTAGAAGCTGTGTTCAGGAAATTCTGGTTGAGTTAATACCTTTTTTAGATATTGCCCATTCCTAATCAAAACATTCTCATCTTCAGTATGAATGATTTCAAAGGAAGAATTCAACAAACTTTAAAGAATAATATATTCTATATTCCTATAGGTAGGCTGACGTTGGTCATCTGTTAGCAACATACATCAGACCCACAATTTTAAAACTATGTCATTTAGCCTTAGAACTGTTGACTGTGTATTGTTTCCTCTTGCACCATTAGTACTGATAAGCCTCAGAAGTATTAGAAACACTGTAAAAGTGATAACATTCATAGCGTGTGATAAAGATTGCCAGGTGACTGGATTTTGGTGCCTGGAGATCTACAGTAATTGCCAAAAACCCTTGGCAATGTCTAATTTGGCAAAAATCTTGGCACCCTGTATGGCATACAAAATATTATCAATGATTGGCTTTTTGGATAGTGTTCTCATACCATATTTTGTTGCTTTCGAATCGAATTATCCATTCAGTCGTATCCGACCCTTGGCGATTCCATAAGCCAGCTCTCTCCATGATTTCCGATCTTGTACAGCTTCTTTCAGTTGCTTTAAATTTTGGCTTGTGTCTGCTTTGATTACATCCAACCAGCACAGTCTTTCGCGTCCTCGTCATCTTTTCCCACTGACCGTTCCAAGCATAACGTCTTTCTCCAACAATGTTGATCTCATGACATGACTGAAGTAACTAAGTCTAAGTTTTGTTATTTTTCCTTCTAGTGACATGTCCGGTTTTATGAGCTTCAACCCTTCTTTATTTGTTATCTTTGCAGTCCAAGGGATTTGCAAGAGCCTCCTCCAACACCATAGTTCAAAAGAATCAATTTTCCTTTTATCCAATTTTTTCATCGTCCAACTTTCACAGCCATAAGTAGTTATGGGGAACACGATAGTGTGGACTAGTCTACACTTAGTCGTCAAGCTGACATCCTTGCTTTTCCAAATTTGATTCATACTCATCATTGCTGTACGACCCAGCATGATTCAGCGTTTAATTTTCTGGCTACATTTGCTATTTTGATTGACCACTGATCCTAAAAAGGTGAATTCTTCCATGCCGCCCAGAGTCTACCATGGTGGAGATGGGCAGGGATAAATCCAAATAATAAATAAATAAATAAATAAATAAATAAATAAATAAATATGTTGTCAACTCCTGGGACCTTGATATTTTGCAGTTGGTTCATTGCCCACCTGACTTCTTCATCAAGGATGGCTGGTTCTAGTTCTGTTTCCTTATCCTCCTCTCTTTGATGTTGCTCCTCTGTACTAGTAGCATACAGCTATTCCGTATAACAGAGCTTTCCAAACTGTGTGTCGCGACACAAAAGTGTGTTGCCACACAACCTGGAAGCGCTGATCATTATCAGCGCTTCCGGGTTTTCCCGCGGCGACACACCAACTGCAGTGTGCAAAACCTGAAAGCGGCAGCAGCGCTTCCGGGTTTTTGTGCACTGCCGCAAGGACGGCACTTCCGGGTTTTCCCGCGGTGACACACCAACGCCGGTTGGTGTGTCGCCGTGGGAAAAACTTTGGAAAGCCCTGCTGTATATTCTCGCCATCTATTCATGACACCTTGCTGGTCGGACAATTCTTTCCCTAGTGTATAGTCGAAGGCTTTTACGGCTGGAATCTGATGGTTGTTGTGGGTTTTCCGGGCTGTGTGGCCGTGTTCTGGCAGTTTTTGTTCCTAACGTTTTGCCAGTAGCTGTCGCTGGCATCTTCAGAGGACAGGAGCACAGCTAGAAGATTCTCTCTGTGCTCAAGTGGAGGGTGTGTGTTCCTGCTGGTGTTTATAGCTGCTGAGAGGTCATTTACAAGAGATTGGGAGAGGGTTTTTTGTGTTGATTAGGGGGTGTGGTGTGGTATTTGAAAACACAGAAATACTGGACAACACCAACAGCCACTATGTTAGACTATACAGGGAAGCCATTGAAATACATAAACACCAACACAGTTTCAACAAAAAAGAAGAAAGCCTAAAGATCAGCAAAACCTGGCTCCCAGTCCTGAAAAACACAGCTTGCAAGAGGTCAACGAACTCTACTCAACCACAGAAATATACAAACTCACAGAATAGATGTGCTAATCTGATTCCAAGCTCTCTAACAATTTGATGAATGACTATGGGTCATTTGTGCTAATCTAGTTGGAGTTAAATGCCAGCGATGTAGTATCTTCCACTGCATCTCTTGTACGGATGATGATAGAAAATCACTAAGGACAGATTCCTTTCTACCAGTCACTTAAGTCTCCAACATGCTATCCTTCTCTTCCTGTCTCTACCTGTTCCTTCCTGCCTTTATGGAAAAACACGCTGCTCCTGTAATCTGTAAGAGCTCATAAAAACAACTACATGCCAAGATAGATCTTGCCTTGTGCCAAGATCTTTAACAGATGAATGTTGAATTGGTCTGAAGATTGGGGACTATGATAAAAGTTCCTTTCCTACTGCTTTTCCAAACAAAGAGATAGCATGCCTTTGTGTCTGCATGAGAAATCCACTACTTTTAATCATTATCTTCCCAAACCTTCCTCTGTAGGTTTCCATGTGAAAGATGGAAAGCCATACTGCCAGAAAGATTTCCAGAGCATTTTTTCTCCCAAGTGTAGAGGCTGTGATCGTCCTGTGATGAATCAGTATTTGTCAGCTCTGAATGCTGTATGGCATCCTGAATGTTTTGTGTGCAGAGTAAGTATATAGAATCACCAAAAGTAGTACCAGTCTGGGTTGCTGGTAGTTATGGGATATTTATGTGGTGGGATTTGGCTTAGTGGTGCAGCCAAAGTTTAAGGGCCCCTCCAGATAGATTTTGGCCACAATCCTGCATATAATTAGACTTCTTAAATCCCAGCTACTTAATAGGGCACTAGCTTTTCACAAGTCCACGACAACTGAAAAAATGTTCCCTTCTGATATAGAGAAGTCTCTCAAACTTAAAATGTTAAAAACTGGTATTAAACTTGTGCTACAAAGCATGTATGTATGTTTGTGTGTGTACACACACACACACACACACACACAATCCAAATATTGGTGGCAGTATGTTAGCTTTAAGGGGCGTGGTGGCTCAGCAGATAAGACGCCAGGCTTGTCGATCGGAAGATCGCAAGTTCGGAGGTTCGAATCCCTAGCCCTGCATGCGGAGTGAGCTCCCGCACTAGCTCCAGCTCTTGCCAACCTAGCAATTCGAAAGCATGCAAATGCAAGTAGATGAATAGGTACCACTTCGGTGGGTAGGTAACAGTGTTCCGCGCGTGTCATGTGGCCACATGCCTGTGGAAGCGTCTTCGGACAGCGCTGGCTCTTCGGCTAACAAACGGAGATGAGTACCGGCCCCTAGAGTCAGACACGACTGCACATATGTGTGGGGGGAACCTTTACCTTTTTATGTTAGTTTTGTTAAAAGGGCAGGACACCATGCAACTCAGCTTGAACTGTCATATTCTTAATTACCAAATTAAGTGGGCCCCTTCTTGAGCATCCTTATATGGACCTGGATACCTGCATTGAAAAAGACTTGGACAGGAGCAGCTGTTTGTGTAAGCTTCTACCCTGGACAGGTTTCTGTTTCAAAGTTCTGTCTTTCAATTCCAAGAAGGAAATAATGAATTTGAAAAACAGCCACCAAACTTATTCATTTTAAATAGTAGTGGACTAGCAACCAACATGCCCTTGCCCAATGCAGCATTGTGAAGAACCTAACCAGATGCCAATCCAGAAATATTTTTGATACCCTGACACAGGCTTCTTTCCTCTATTTTCAGGATTGTTTCTGCAGTTTTACTGATGGTTCTTTCTTTGAACTAAATGGCCAGCCGTACTGTGAGCTTCACTTCCATCATCATCAGGGAACAGTGTGCCATGGTTGTGGGAAGCCCATTGTTGGGCGATGTGTCAGTGCCATGGGGCACAAGTTTCACCCAGAACACTTTGTCTGTGCCTTTTGCCTTACTCAGCTGCACAATGGCATTTTTCAGGAGCAGAATGGTAAAACCTACTGTCACTCTTGCTTTAAAAAACTCTTTGTTTAACTGGAAGGTATGTGGAATGTTACTCTTCCCAAGAATTTCATTGCAGAAAAAACAAGACAGCAATCCTAGGACACTTCCTTGGGAATAAGTCCTATAGAGCTCCCTGGGATTTTCTCTTGAGTAAAGGGTCACCAAATTAAGCAACATTAAATATGATAACAAAAATTGTAAGACACCCAATACTATAACACACTATTATGCTTTAGTGTATTCAGATTAATCAACTGTTAGATATTTATCTTTTACACTGAATTTTAAACAACTTTATAGCATTCACTAACTGGAGATCTATTTTTTAAATTAGAAATAATAACAACAGTTGCTTCATATACATAATCTTTAAAGTGAAACAAAGTAGTAGCTGTTCTCTGAAATCTGTTTTCTGATTTTTTTTTCAGCTGATGAGAAGAACAAGTTGGTTTTTTAACTAATACATATTCATCTGAAATATATTCCATTGATTTCTATCATTTTTTGTAGCTTACAACAGAAACCTATGATGTCTTGAAGCAAATTACAGAAGTCCATTCTAAAGTCACTTGGGCTTACTTCCTGGTCAGTGTGCATAGAACAGTTCTGAGTAGTCTCATTTAAAAACTTATTTAGATGGCAAGGGGAAGATATGCCAATGCATCTTGAAATCCACAGCTTTTTAATGCTAGAGTTGCATCAAAATGCACCATCAATGGTATACAAGTATACTGTAGCCTGTGGAGTAAACAATATGGAATAGGTGTACTTCTCCCTGTGCTACTTACATCTTGCCCTTCTCATTTTGCTCATTCTGAACGGCAATGGCAGCAGTGTTCCACTAAGGCATAGCTTTCCAAACTGTGTGTCGCGACACTTTAGTGTGTCGCGACACACAGTTTGGTGTGTTGCAACACAACCCGGAAGCGGCGGGGGCGTGCACGGCGGCACGGCGGCGCGGTGGCGGTGGCATGCACGGCGGTGGTGGCAGCGACAACGGCAGCAGCGTGCCATCAGCGCTTCTGCGTTTTAGCCGCCGCCGCCGCACCCCCGCCATGCACACCCCCGCCCCTGCGCGCACTGCCGCACTGCCACTGCGCTGCCGCCGTTGATGTGTCACCAACAGCGGCACTTTGGAAAGCACTGCACTAAGGTATCTTTTACATAAATGGTTCATCTCTCATGTTTAGTATCGTAACGCCCTTGCAAAATCAGTCATCTACCTTTTTAATCTGCTAAACCTTATGTATGCATGCAAACAGTCTCTTGCCTGATTATTTGAATATTTATCTTTCCCTTAATCTTCTTAAGTTTTCATACACACTATGGTGAAGAATGCCTATATATTTTTATCATGTTGCTTGTAAACAATTAAATAATATGCACAGAAGAATAAATTTTATTTTCTTGTTGGTCATGCAATTTTGTGTGTTTGGTTTTTAGAACTACAGGTAGTCCTCGCTTAACAACCACAATTGGGACCTGAATTTCAGTTGCTAAGCAAAGTGGTCATTAAGCGAATCTGACCTGATTTTACAATCTTTTTTGCGGCAGTCGTTACGTGAATCATCGTGGGCATCAAATGAACCAAGTGGTTGTTAAGTGAATCATGTGGTTCCCCATTGATTTGGCTTGCCAGAAGCCAGCCGGGAAGGTCGAGAATGGCAATAATGTGACCACAGGATGTTGGGACGGTCATAAATGTGAACCGTTTGCCAAGCACCCAAATTGTGATCACGTGACTGCAGGGATGCTGTGACGGTTGTAAGTGTGAGGACCAGTCGTAAGTCAGTTTTTTCAGTACTAAACCGAACCATCACTAAACGAATGGTTGTAAGTGAGGACTACCTGTACAGTATTCTAGTACACTTTCATTTTACATGCAACTCCAGAGGCTTATGGTTGCTCTGGGAGTTGAAGTCCACACATCTTAATGTTGCTAAGGTTGAGAAACACTGCTCTATTGTGTTATCCCCCATTAGTCACCCCAGTTTCCCCCCCTCATATCCCCAGGATCTTTTTTTTTTGGTCAAAGTTTTTATTATTTTTTAAAACAAAGATAAAAAACTACAAAAAACAAAAAAACACTACAAACAAAAAAAAACACTAAAAGTGTAAAAACACAAAAGAAAATACTTTTAGAAAGGTACATACATACAGGTAACGTCTAGCTTTCAACAACAAGGATATACAGCAATTCCCATAAACAAACCCTTCCTCTATATCAAACCATAATCACATTATTTCTATAAATCCCTCCATTAACACATATACAAATCTCTAATACAATTGCTCCTTCCCCTTACATAATATATATATACATATATTTAAATTTCTACTTCAAATTTCCCTCCCTCTTAAAAAAAAATCCATTTAATTTTTCTTTCTTTCTACTACTATTCTATATACTTCTGTCTACACAATAGGCATCAAACTATAGAAACAAATAAATTGTCTGCCTTTATAATAAACAATCTTAACCCTATTAGATCTAAAAAGCAGTATAAAACATTATTATATCTTATCAATATCCTTTACGTTTTACAAATCTATAACCCTAAAAATCCTAATCCAAACCATAAGAAAAGAAAAGAAAAAAGAAAAGAAAAGAAAAGATTTTAAAGGCGAGAGCATTTTTGGAGAGATATAGGGCAGATTTGAGTGATACATCAAGAGACTTGAAAGAAAATGAAATGACACCAAAAGACAGTGAAATGGGTGAAGATTTATCTGAGTTGGGGGCTGTTGGACTGGACCTTAAAAAGAATGTTTAAATATGAATTTACTTATGGATGATAAATACCTAACTTGGAATATAAATGGGATGAATTCCCCCTGGAAGAGAAAAAAGATTTTTCATTTTTTAAAGAAATCGAGATTGGATATAATTTGTTTGCAAGAGATTCATATTTGTAAAAAAGATATTAAGTACCTGATCCAAAAACAACTTGGAGAAGAATTTATTTCAGTTGGATTAAAAAACACTAAGGGTGTTGTTTTGTATATACAACGAAAGTTGAATCCACAAATGATATTGACTGATGATGAAGGAAGATATGTTGGAGTTGAAGTTAATATACAAGGGACTAAAACAAAGGAGTATTTTATAAAAACTTAATGGACAAATTGTTGGATTTACCTTATGAAAATTGGTGCCTTATGGGTGATTGGAATGGGGTAATTTTTCCAATGGAAGATAGACATTCTCAAAAAAGATTGAGACTCACGCAAGGAAAATTACCCCAAACATTCTTTGATTTGAAAGATATGTTGGATTTACAAGACATTTGGAGACTCATGAATGGAAATTCTAGGGAATATAAGCTGCTCAAAAAAATAAAGGGAACACTGAAATAAGACATCCTAGATCTGAATGAATGAAATATTCGTATTAATTACTTTGTTCATTACATAGTTGAATGTGCTGACAACAAAATCACACAAAAAGCAATGGAAATCAGATGTAAGCAACCCCTGGAGGTCTGGATGTGGAGTTACACTCAAAAATTAAAGTGGAAAAGAACACTACAGGCTGATCCAACGTTGATGTAATGTCCTTAAAACAAGTCAAAATGAGGCTCAGTAGTGTGTGTGGCCTCCACGTGCCTGTATGACCTCCCTGCAACACCTGGGCATGCTCCTGATGAGGTGGCGGATGGTCTCCTGAGGGATCTCCTCCCACACCTGGACTAAAGCATTCCCCAACTCCTGGACAGTCTGTGGTGCAACGTGGCGTTGGTGGATGGAGCGAGACATGATGTCCCAGATGTGCTCAATTGGATTCAGGTCTGGGGAACGGGCGGGCCAGTCCATAGCATCAATGCCTTCGTCTTGCAGGAACTGCTGGCACACTCCAGCCACATGAGGTCTAGCATTGTTTTGCATTAGGAGGAACCCAGGGCCAACCGCACCAGCATATGGTCTCACAAGGGGTCTGAGGATCTCATCTCGGTACCTAATGGCAGTCAGGCTACCTCTGGCGAGCACATGGAGGGCTGCGCGGCCCCCTAAAGAAATGCCACCCCACACCATTACTGACCCACTGCCAAACCAGTCATGCTGGAGGATGTTGCAGGCAGCAGAATGTTCTCCACGGCGTCTCCAGACCCTGTCACGTCTGTCACATGTGCTCAGTGTGAAACTGCTTTCATCTGTGAAGAGCACAGGGCGCCAGTGGCGAACTTGCCAATCTTGGTGTTCTCTGGCAAATGCCAAACGTCCTGCACGGTGTTGGGCTGTAAGCACAACCCCCACCTGTGGACGTCGGGCCCTCATACCACCCTCATGGAGTCTGTTTCTGACCGTTTGAGCAGCCACACACACATTTGTGGCCCACTGGAGGTCATTTTGCAGGGCTCTGGCAGTGCTCCTCCTGTCCCTCCTTGCACAAAGGCGGAGGTAGCGGTCCTGCTGCTGGGTTGTTGCCCTCCTACGGCCGCCTCCACATCTCCTGATGTACTGACCTGTCTCCTGGTAGCGCCTCCATGCTCAGGACACTACGCTGACAGACACAGCAAACCTTCTTGCCACAGCTCGCATTGATGTGCCATCCTGGATGAGCTGCACTACCTGAGCCACTTGTCTGGGTTGTAGACTCCGTCTCATGCTACCACTAGAGTGGAAGCACCGCCAGCATTCAAAAGTGACCAAACCATCAGCCAGAAAGCATAGGAACTGAGAATATGTCTATGAAGGTTCTCAGTCATCCAGGTGGAATTGTCTGTAGCTTGAATCATGTCAACTGGATTTCTATTTTCTCAGTGGAAACGTTTCGCTCCTTATCCAAGGAGCTTCTTCAGTCTGAGCAAAGTTGGTAAGGGAATCCTAAATATGTTTCTAGGTAGCTGTGTGACCTTACACCTGGGGGCATGGTTATATTGAGATGTTATTTTAAGTCCTTTTATTATCTAAAGGAGGATCGTTAAGATCACCATGCTGCTGTTGAGCTTGTGAAATGGTCTTAATCTTCCTAGGCACAGAAGACAGAGCCGGGAGAAAGATGGGAGAAAGATTGTGCCTGAGGCCCCCACCTCTATTCAAGGAAGGATTTTCCAAGTTGGCATAAATGGATTCCTTGACCCCTCTCTCAAACCACCTATCTTCTCTGTCTAAAATGTGAACATTAATGTCCTCAAATGAGTGTCCTTTTTCCTTTAAATGAAGATAAACTGCTGACTCTGGTCCTGTGGTGTTACTTCTCCTGTGTTGGGCCATCCTCCTGTACAAAAGTTGTTTGGTTTCTCCAATGTACAAACAACTTTTGTACAGGAGGATGGCCCAACACAGGAGAAGTAACACCACAGGACCAGAGTCAGCAGTTTATCTTCATTTAAAGGAAAAAGGACACTCATTTGAGGACATTAATGTTCACATTTTAGACGGAGAAGATAGGTGGTTTGAGAGAGGGGTCAAGGAATCCATTTATGCCAACTTGGAAAATCCTTCCTTGAATAGAGGTGGGGGCCTCAGGCACAATCTTTCTCCCATCTTTCTCCCGGCTCTGTCTTCTGTGCCTAGGAAGATTAAGACCATTTCACAAGCTCAACAGCAGCATGGTGATCTTAACGATCCTCCTTTAGATAATAAAAGGACTTAAAATAACATCTCAATATAACCATGCCCCCAGGTGTAAGGTCACACAGCTACCTAGAAACATATTTAGGATTCCCTTACCAACTTTGCTCAGACTGAAGAAGCTCCTTGGATAAGGAGCGAAACGTTTCCACTGAGAAAAAAGAAATCCAGTTGACATGATTCAAGCTACAGATAGGAACTGAGAAGTGGTCTGTGGTCACCACCTGCAGATCCACTCCTTTATTGGGGATGTCTTGCTAACTGCCAATGCTTTCCGCCTGTTGTCTGTTCCATGTGCACAACAGCATGTGAAATTGATTGTCAATCAGTGTTGCTACCTAAGTGGACAGTTTGATTTCACAGAAGTGTGATTGACTTGGACTTACATTGTGTTGTTTCAGTGTTCCCTTTATTTTTTTGAGCAGTGTACATACTTTTCAGAGAGATATAGATCATTTTCCCGAATATATATGTTTTTGATTTCTAAAGTTTGATGCTGGATGTTACTAAGGTTGAAATATTACCTAAGACTTTCTCAGATCACAATCCAGTTATGTTGACTATTAAAGGGAAAAGGAATACATTCCGATGGTGATTAAATAAGACAATTTTAAGGAAAAATGAAACAGTTGATACATGTAAAAAAAAGTTAAGAGAATTCTTTCAATTGAATTTAGATAAAGGCACTAATATTCAGTTTGTTTGGGATGCCAGCAAAGCTTATATGAGGGGCTACTTTATCCAATATAATGCTCAGATGAGGAGAAGAAAATGAGAGAAAATCCAACTGATTTTAGATGAAATTAAAAATAAAGAGACTTGTTTGAGAGATAACCCATTAGATGAAACATTGATGACTCAAATTAAATTTTTACAAAAACAAATGTCAATGATATTGATACAGGAATTAGAGACTCAAATTAAATTTGTGAAACAATCATTTTGAATTTGCAAATAAACCAGGTAGATGGTTAGCTTATAAATTGCACAAAGACAAAAGAATTTAATTTCTAAAATATAACATGAGGGGAGAACTTTGGTGGACAACGTAGGTATCCAAGAAGCCTTTTATTGTTATTATTCATCATTGTATAAAAAGCAAGATGTTTCATTAGATGACATTGACAAATATTTGAACAAACAAAAATTAACTGTTCTCATTGATCAGCAAAAGTTATTGCTTAATAACCCTATAACGGTAGAGGAACTGTCAACTGCTTTCAAGAAAATTAATAGTGGAAAAGCGCCTGGTCCCGATGGTTTATCAGTGGCTTATTATAAATGCTTTGAGGATGAGCTTTGTCTTCCTTTACAAAAGACTATGAATTCGATTTTAGAAACAGGTGTAATGCCAGAAACATGGAAAGAAGCTCATATTGCATTGATTCCAAAAGATCAACAAGATTTGACTTTAACGAAGAATTATAGACCAATATCTTTATTGAACAATGACTATAAGATATTTACAACAGTGTTGGTGGAAAGAATGAAAATTATTCTTAAGAATTTTATCCATGGGGATCAGGCAGGATTTTTGCCTAAGAGACAAATTCGAGATAATGTTCGAAATGTTTTGGACATATTTATTTATTTATTTATTCATTCATTCAACTTATATCACCGCCCATCTCCCCCCGCAGAGGGGACTCTGGGCGGTTTACATAAAGTAAGCAATAAAACATATAAAAACATATAAAATACAGCACTTAATATAAATAAATTAATAAAATGTATAAAACCCAAGAGGCTCTGGTGTAGTTTAAAAGAACTCTATGGAGCCAGCCATCCTCAAGAGGAGCTGTTACTCCTCCCATCCCAAGCGGGGTGGCAGAGCCAGGTCTTCAGTTGTTTTTGGAAGGTCATCAGTGGGGGGGGCTTGCCTCACCTCCAGGGGCAGAATATTACTTGGAACAACATAATGGAGTACTTGGAACAACATAATGAAAAACAGGCTGCTTTGATATTTGTAGATGCTGAAAAAGCCTTTGACAATTTAAATTGGCCTTTTATGTTTAAAGTATTGGAATCTATGAATTTTGGGGGAAACTTTATTAAATGGATTAAATCTATATATACCCCCCAAACCACTAAAATAATTGTTAACGGCGATTTCAGTAAACCATGTGAAATTCAAAAAGGTACAAGACAAGGATGTCCTTTATCTCCACTTTTGTTTATACTGGTCTTAGAAGTTTTACTTAGAGACATCAGACAAGATGATGGCATTTCTGGTATAAGAGTCAAAAAAGAAGTTTATAAGCTAAGAGCCTTTGCTGACGACCTAGTCATTACTTTAGAAAACCCATTGGATGGGATTGAGTTACTAATGCAGAAATTGAAAGACTTTGGGTCGCTAGCAAGGTTCAAAGTGGATTTACAGAAAACAAAAGTTTTAACTAAGAATATGAATTGCCACCAACAAGAGAAATTGAGAGAATTAACTGGATTTATAATGGAAAAAAAAGTAAAATATTTGGGAATACATTTAACATCAAAGAATGTCAATTTGTTTCAGAATAACTATTTTTCACTTTGGACAGATATAAAAAAAAGACTTAGATCGGTGGGAGAAACTGCAACTATCACTATTAGGTAGAATATCAGTGATTAAAATGAATATTTTGCCAAGAATTTTATACCTTTTCCAAACAGTACCTATACTGGCTTCAGAAACGCCTTTTAAACAATGGCAGTGTGATACTGTATATCTAAGTTTGTATGGCAAGGGAAAAAACCGAGAATAAAATATAAAGTTTTGCAAGACTCAAAAGAAAGAGGTGGCTTGGGCCTCCCAGATTTGAAGTTATATTATGCAGCATGTTGTTTAGTATGGCTTAAAGAATGGATTGTTTTGAAAAATGAAAAACTATTGAATTTAGAAGGTCACGATTTAAGATTCGGATGGCATGGATATTTATGGTATGACAAAGTTAAAGTTAATGTGGACTTTAAAAATCATTATATTAGAAGATCTTTGTTAAGGATTTGGAATAAATATAGGTCAACTTTATGTTACAAGATGCCTTTATGGATTTCTACACAAGAAGCATTCTATAGAACTGAAACAAGAGATGATGTCCTGTGTAGGTGCAGAAATAACACGTCAAGGCTGGGAATCTAGTCTCTAGTGTTTATTGGTACCTACATACAGAATCCTGCTAAACTGATAGTGCCTGAAGAATTCCAAGGATATGAGTCCAACCTAGGGCGGAGCTTTCTTGAGGCGTTTGGGAAAGAAGGCCAGGCTTTCCGAGCTACGTGCTCGCTTCTCTCTCATTGGCCAGCCCGTTCCTTCGCTCTCCTGTGTCTCCCTGACAGATAAAGACAAATGGTTGACTTATAAGGACTTGTTAGAAAAAGAACAAGGAGAATACAAAATTAAATCAAAAGAACAACTTGCCTCGGAAGGATATACTTTTCAATGGCTTTCCTATATGCAGCTTATAGAGAAATTCAAGTTAGATAAAAAAGATTTTGGATTTGAACAGAGTAAATCAGAATTTGAAATACAACTTTGTGAAACAGACGAACATTTAATTGCTAAAATGTATAAACTACTGTTGAGAGGGGAAATAGTGGAAGAACAAGTTAAAGATTGTATGATTAAATGGGCAAAAAATATAGGTCATAACATACATATGCAGCAATGGGAAAATATGTGGTCTAAAGGATTGAAGTTTACTCTGTGTTATAATTTGAAAGAAAATTTCTATAAGATGATGTATCGATGGTATATGACCCCAAAAAAACTTGCAAAAATATATGGGACTGTTTCTAACATTTGCTGGAAATGTAATAAACAAGAGGGGTCGTTTTACCACATGTGGTGGACATGTAAGATTGCAAAGAAATTTTGGATCCAAATACATACGTTGATACAGAGTATACTACAAATACAGATTCCGTTTAAACCAGAATTATTTCTTTTTTTATTATTATTATACTTTTATTTTACAAAATAATGATACATTGAAAAAACAATATCTAACATAACATAACAAAACATTACATAAATGACAACATTTAAATTACATTTTGAAATTAAGTACAACCTCAACCCTCTTTCACCACCACCTTTCGTTTCTTCTCTCATACTTAGACTTTCTTTCTCTCTTTTACCTTCTCAAACTCTTACTTTTGACATAACTAAAGTACTTCCTCTTATACAAACAAAACCAGTCTTAGTCTCCTCTCCTTTAACCTTCTTATTCCCTCTTCTCTCTACTCTCTTCTTCCCCTCCTCTACCTATTCTTACCTTCTCTACTTCCTCATCTCCTTGATCCCCCTTTACTCTCCCCTAATTTCACTTATTCTTCATTCTACCCAAAAAAAAAGAGAGACAGCGACAAAAAACGACTAACAAACAGGACTTCCTACTTTATCACCATCATTTCCTACAACTATTTAGAAATAATCTCTTTCATATTTAATTATTTATAATAACAATTATTATTTACATTAATTTCCCAAATGTATTTTTTGAGTTTTTTCTATAAATTTATAGAAAGGGCTCCAACATAAATTAAATTCATCCATATTCTTATCATTTAGCAAATCCATTAATTTAGCCATCAGTGCTAAGTCCATCATTTTTATCAACCATTCATCAATTGTGGGTATAAAGTCCTCTTTCCAATGTTTTGCAAAGATGGTTCTGGCCGCAGTTATTAAGTAGAATAATAATTTCCCATATTACTTATGTATGTCTGGTTTTATAAATCCCAACAGGTACAGTTCTGGCTCTTTAATAATGTCTTCTTCCAGTATTTCACATAAAGTTTGATGAATTGTATTCCAAAACCTTTTGGTTTTCTGGCAAGTCCACCAAAGATGAAAAAAGTGCCCACTTCTTTTTTACATTTCCAACATATATTGGATGTCATAATATTCATTTTTTACAATGTGTTAGGGATTATATGCCATCTATACATCATTTTAAAAAAGTTTTCTTTCATATTGTAATTCAAAGTAAATTTTAAATCTTTTAACCACATTTTTTCCCAATTGTCAATTTGGATGCTATGGCCTAAATTTTCTTCCCATTTAATTATGCAGGTTTTTTTAGGTAAATTTGTCAAATTAATTTGTATTAAAATTTTGTAAATTTTTGCAATTAAATGATCATTTTCTTTCCATAACACATTGTCCCAATTTGCTGAATTTTCTTTAAACTTAAACTTTTTATTATCCATCTTAAATTGTTCTTTAATCTGTAGATATGTAAACCAGTTACAATTAAACCCTTCTTTGAGTAAGTCTTCTCTTGTTTTTAGTTTTTAGTTTATACCCTCAAATACTAATAGATCTTTATACTGTATGTTAACCCAGAGCTTTCCAAACTTTTCATGTTGGTGACACACTTTTTAGACATGCATCATTTCGTGACACACTCTTACAGCAGGGCACAAGGCAGGCACTAGGACCTGCGCGGAATCACAGCAGGTTTGGAGGCAGCAAGGCACAAGGCAGGCACTAGGACCTGCGCAGAAGCCAGGAGGCAGCAGCAGCTGCGACACACCCAGACACTGCAGCCGACACACTAATGTGTCCCGACACACAGTTTGGAAAGCTCTGTGTTAACCAATTACATATATTCAGGTTTCCATACCACGCTTGTGCTTCTTGCGGCGAAGTCCATAGAGGCATATTGGGTAAGAGTGTATTTTTATATTTATTCCAAATTTTTAAAATTGATTTTCTAATAGGGTGATAGTTAAATGCCGTATTTGCTTTAATCTTATTGTACCAAAGGTACCCGTGCCATCCAAATCTAAGATCATGCCCTTCTATATTGAGTAATTTTCGATTATCCAATTTTAACCAATCTCTAAGCCAACTAAGAACACACGCATCATAATATAATTTTAAATTTGGTAGACCAAAACCCCCATTTTCTTTAATATCCTGTAAAAATTTGTACTTTATTCTCGGTTTTTTCCCCTGCCAAATAAATTTAGCTAAATCTCGCTGCCAATTTTGAAAAGTTTTATCTGTTATTACAATTGGTATCTTTTGGAATAAAAAGATGACTCTTGGAAGAATATTCATTTTTATAGTAGACAGTCTACCCAAAAAGGATATCTGTAATTTTGTCCAAACTTGTAAGTCTTATTTTATTTTATTCCATAGTTTTGTATAATTATTTTTAAATAAATCCGCATTATTTGATGTTATTTCCACGCCCAAATATCTTACTTTTTTTACATTTGCAAAACCCGTAGCCAATTCCATATTTTGTGCATTATTTTGGTTCATATTTAAATTTATCATCTTTGTTTTTTGGTTATTTATTTTAAACCCTGCCAATTCACCAAAGTCTTGTATCTTTTTTTGCAAATGTTTGATTGAATTTTCCGGATTTTGTAAAGTGATTACCACATCATCGGCAAAGGCCCTTAATTTATAGTTTTCTTGTTTTATTTTTATCCCTTCAATTTGATTATCTTTTCTTATATTTTCTAAAAGAACTTCTAATACTAAGATAAATAGGAGTGGAGAGATTGGGCAACCTTGTCTAGTACCCCTTCCTATAGTACAATTTTGAGTTGTGTCTCCATTTACCACTATCTTGGCTGTCTGAATTGTATATATAGCTTGAATAGCATTAATAAAATTCTTACCATAATCCATACTTTTCAACGTTTTAATCATAAAGTCCCAATTTAAGTTGTCGAATGCTTTTTCAGCATCTAAGAATAATAACAGGATTTGTTTTTCATTATGTTCTTTTGCATATTCAATTATATTTATAATAGATCTGATATTATCTTTAATATGTCTTTTTGGAAGAAAGCCAGATTGATCCGCATTAATCGTGTCTTGTAAAACAGTTTTTAATCTATTAGCCAAGATAGTGGTAAAAATTTTGTAATCAGTATTTAGCAGTGAGATTGGTCTAAAGTTTTTGCATAAAGTCAGGTCTTGGTCCGCCTTAGGAATCAAAATTATATTAGCATCTGTCCATGATTTGGGAACTGTGTTTCCAGTCATTATCGAATTTAAATGAGTATTAAACGGTATTATGAGTTGCTCTTGGAATAACTTGTAATATATAGCAGTAAATCCATCTGGACCTGGAGTTTTGCCTGATTTTTGTTTTTGGATGGCATTTGCAATTTCGTGCATAGTAATGGGTTCATTAATGGTTTCCTTTTTTATTTTAGATATTTTTTGCAATTTACTTTCTGTTAGATATAAATCTGCCCTATCCAAATCTATTTGTTGTTTTTGATATAAAGTTGTATAAAAATCATGAAATGCTTTCTTGATACTTTGATTGTCTATTAACTCTTCCCCCTTTTCTCTAATCTTATTTATAATTTTCCCCCTTCTTTTCTTAGCTTAAAAGCTAGCCATTTACCAGCTTTATTTGCATGTTGAAAATATCTTTGCTTAACAAACCTCAAGTTTTTTTCCATTTCCTCAGTTGATAATAATTCTAATTGTTTCTGTAATATAGTAATTTGATTTTGGATGTCTTTATCTCTTGGATTACTTTGAAGTTCGATCTCTTTTATCTTAATTTGTTCACCTAATTTAGAAAATTTTTGTTGTTTTATTTTTTTTTTGGTGTTTGCCTAGAGACATAAAGTGGCCCCTAATATATGCTTTACTTGCATCCCAAACTGATGTTATATTTATATTATCATTCATATTTAAATCGAAAAATTCTTTTAGTTTATTTTTGCTCTCTTCTAAATATTCCTTGTTTCTTAATATGGGTTCATCAAGTCTCCATCTATATGTTTTTGATAAAAATTTTAAATCTAATTGAACTGCGTTGTGATCTGATAGTATTTTAGCCAAAATCTTCATGTCTTTAATCTTATTTGCTAAGTTTTTTGAAATCCAAATCATATCAATTCTGGAGTGGGATTTAAATCTGTCAGAAAAGAAAGTGTAATCTTTGGCGCTGCCCATTTTATGTCTCCACGCGTTGACCAATTCTAAGTTATTTGTAAGTTCGAAGAATTCTTGAGGTAGTTTGCCTTGGTTTGCTTTGATTTGTTTGTCAGATTTCCTATCCAATAGGGGGTTAACTACCCCTTTCCAATCACCCATAATAATCCAATTTTTATTTGGCAGGTCTGATAGACAATTCAAAAGAACTTTAAATTTTTTTTTCTGTTTTTCATTCGGGGCATATACACCCACTAATATAACCTTTAAATTTTGAATTTCTATTTCTATAATAACAAATCTACCCTTGTCATCGGCTTGTATCAAATTTGGTTTTAAGTATGGTTTAATGTAACAGACTATTCCATTTTTCTTATTCTCACTTGTCGATACAAATTCTAAACCTAATTTTTTATTTAGTAAAAATTTAGCATCTTTCCATCTAATATGTGTTTCTTGCAAGCAAATTATATCGAGCTTATATTTATTAAGAGTATGAAAAATTTTATTCCTTTTAACTGGAGCATTTAAACCATTGACATTCCATGAGAGACATTTCACATTACTCATTTTCAGATTGGTTGCTAAGATCTTGGGAACTGACTGCTAGAGAGAATATTTTAAACTTTTCTGTTATCTCTTCTTTTTGCCCACTATTCCCTACTGAATGTTTATCACCTTTTTCCAATTTTCTGAAGAAATCTTTTGCCTTTTCAATTGAATTGAATTTAAACCTTTGATCATTGTATAACACATTCACCCCTTCCAACATTTCCCATCTGTACATAATTTTTCTCCTTTTCAAAACCTCTGTTAAGAAGACGTACTCTTTTCTTTTTTTCAGAATTGCAGCTGGAATTTCCTTAAAGATTTTTTATTTCTTTACCTTCTATATTTATTTTATTTTCAAATGCAGTCTGCAAGATCATGTCTCTTAACTTTTTTCTACTAAATTCTATAACTAGATCTCTGGGTATATTATGGTCCCTGGCATATTTTGAATTATCTCTGTAAATGGATTCCATTTCTTCTTCTAATTGTTCTGATTCCCAATCTATCAATTCCACCAGCACCTGAATAATTGTGTTTTTGATCTCTAATTCCTTACCCTCCCTTAAACCTCTTATTCTTATACATTTCTCTTTTTGCTTTAGTTCTAGTAAGGTTAATTTATCAGTTTCCTCTTCTGTTTGTTTTTCTGTTTTTTTCACTCTTTCTTTCATTCCTTTCATTTCTGATTGAAATTTTTGCTCCATACTATCAAATTTTTTGTCTAGACTCTTTTCAAATCCCTGAATTTTCTCTTCTAATAAGGTGGTTACATTAGAGGTAATACTCTGTATGGCTTTCTTCATAAAATCCTCAAAAAGAGTTTTTAACCATTCCCCTTTATCCTCTCCTGAGTCTGATCCTCTCCTGAACATTTTTTTGGTACTCATTATTTTAAAAGTTCTCTTCCACCAGACTACAATATATAATTTATCTTAATCTTATTCTTCTAAAGCTAACAAGGAATATACAATTAAAGTCCCTAATGCAATGAATATGGCGTTGTTATATAATTAATTAAAGAGTCCGTTTCTTCTGCTTTGCCAAAAAATGCCGAAGTTTCAGCCGCCTTCTTTAAGTCTATTTAAAGTTCCTTTTGGTAAGAAAGTAATCTTAATCTTGTCTTTTTTTAATGAATTGAGTCTCTTTTTTAACAAGTGAAGAAAAACAGCAGCAATCCCTAAAATTCTTAGGGAGAGAAAGCGAAGATTAGCGCATACCCAGCTTCCCAGCTTCCTTTCACTGCAAGCTGTCAGCCGGCTGAGAAAGTGAAAGTATCATAATGCAGCCAATTTTCTCACCGCTGCCGTCCAGAAGCTGCAGGCTTTTCTTTTCTCAGGGTCCACCCTTACATCGGCTTCCCTGCCTTTGTCCGCTCGACTGGCATTTCGCGGAGTCGGCTTTCAATCTTCATTTTTGTTTTAAGTACTTGACGAGCTGTTAATCTGTGCGTCCGCTCGCCATTTTTCTTCACCGGAAGTCCCCTTAAACCAGAATTATTTCTGTTGGGAATATTGGATTTACAAATAGAAAAACATTTTGTTAGAATTATACAATATATGATAACAGCAGCAAGACTCCTTTATGCACAATTTTGGAAAACTCAGACTTTACCAACAGTACAAGAGTGGATGTTAAAATTGATGGACATGGCAGAAAATGATAAATTGACTTGTTTATTGAAAGAAAACTCAAGTTATCAATATCTCAAAGAGTGGAAACCATTGATGGACTATTTGCGAAATGCAGGAGGGGCGGAGCTTACATGGGGTTTTGCAGAGTAGATTAAATATAATAGAGTATATTAGACAAAGAATTATTTATTTATTTATTTATTTATTTATTTATTATTTCAATTTTTTCCCCGCCCATCTCCCATGCAACGGACTCTGGGCGGGTTACAATAATTAAAAATTTAAAAGCTATACAAATAGAAAATATCTAAAAAACACAATCAATATAAAATAAATAAAATCCAAGATGGATTGGGAACTGTAGCACAGATCATGTTGCTACGGGGCCAGCCAACCCCAGGAGGCACTACCGCCTCCGTTGTCCCAGGCCAGGCGGCAGAGCCAAGTCTTAAGGGCCTTCCAAAAGGCCAGGAGTTATTATTATTTCTATCTATTGTATGAAAAACCAACATTTAAGGCAGATTCTTTTATCTACACGACCAGAGATAGATTGGAAGTTACCTATTTTTCATATCTTTTTCTTTCTCTTACTTTACTACACTTTTTCTTTTCTTTTTCTTTATTTTGTATTTCTATTTCTTTTTCCGTTTCTAACTTTTAACTATGTATTTTAAAATCCTAATAAAATTTATAAAAAAAGAAAAGAAAGAGATGGAATCCCAGCCTCCCAGTGTAGTCTTACCACTCAGTCGCAGACGCTGTCTACGATCTCCTGGCTACAACTCACCGTCTGGAGGACAGATGGGTTGATTCTCAGCGTTTTCCTTAATCCGGAAAAACACTTGGGGCTACAGAAAAACCTGCCTGTGCCCAGAAAAAACTGCCACGCTGCCAGCTCTGCCCATGGAGCTCATAGGCAAAGTTGTTCAGACCGCCATTTCCCACAGGAAGTCTCCCACATCCCCAGGATCTTGATGGATGAACAGCTGATTTTGCACCCTTTTATTGATTGGTGAACCCTCTACAAGGAGGGTTGCTAATTTTCTTCCAATGATTGTTCATAAGATTCAGAGGTTTTTGATGGAAAAAACTGACATGATCTCCTGGCAAGCCTTCCCAACTCCTCTTTCTATCCCCTGATCTTTGTATGAAACAGGGCCTTTCCAGGACGTTCTGGACCTTCCTTGCTATTCTAATGTCTCACCATGCATGAAACTTCTCTGGCTTCCTGTTCAAGCCTCAGGCCAGTTTAAATTACTAGTGCTTGAGCATAGAGCTCCAGGGTCAGGTCACAAATGCCCCAGTATCTGACTGCCCTTATTTTTCCCTGCAATCCTGTTCAATCCTTGTGTTCATCTGGGCAGGGTCTTCCTTTTGATCCCGTCCCAGGGTTGTAGTCTCCAGGCTGAGGCCTTCAGACATAGTCCCAGCTACTATGGAATCAGCTCCTTCCCTTCATCTCTGTGAAAATTTGATGGCCTTTAAAAGGACATTAAAGACCTTTTTATTTGACTAGCGGGATAGTGTAGGGCTGATTATCCCAACCTACTTTCATCTTGGCAGTTTCTAGGATAATAACTGTTTTAATTTTAATTAATATGCACACACTGTCATATTGCAGGACATGACATTGGCTATTGATACACATGATTGTATGGTTACAAAAGAATTCTGTTTCTGTTTTTCTGCCTTTTGATAAGTTTACAATATGATTTATGAATTGCTTTAAAAACCTAGAACAGAACAGAACAGAACAGAACAGAACAGAACAGAACAGAACAGAACAGAATAGAATAGAAATAAGCTTTCTCCGTGAATAGAGACTTGAAGCTATTTATATACACACTGAATATCCACATGCGTTTTCAATGCATTTGAAACGTGACAATGGTGGAAGAGGTCCTGACTATTACTTAATATGTGTATGTGTATGTGTATGTTTATGTCTATCTCTGTGTCTCTCTCTCTCTGTGTGTGTGTATTAAATGGGGAGGGGGAGAGAGAAGGGCATCCCCAGCACAAAAAGAATTGTTCAGAAATGTTGTTTAGGTTGATAGTTTCTTCTTTATAATGCTTTGCAAAACTAATTCTGAACATGTTGCACTAGCTTCTAGAGCATTCAAGGCCTTTGAAATTGTTATGTGGACCCTGGCAGCTGACCCTCTTTGAGTTAGAGAAAGGGCAGGTAGAATAGGCTTTAGACTTCCAAAATTACTGCTCTCAAAATATTGAGAGCAGGATGGACAACAAAGACATGAAATGCAACGGCTACATTAACTGCATCTTATTGTTCTTCTACATCTTGGCATCTTACTGTTCTTCTACGTCTTGGCCACGGTTTGTGCAAACCTGTATGTTACCTACACAGAATGCTGAAATGAATTTATTACAAGCCTTTGGCCTCTGAAGTTGATTGCTTCTTGAAGAACTTTGTGACACTGGGATTCTTAAGGATAAGTGTTTGTTTGTTTTTTAAATAACAAATACTTGGCATGTCTACTGGGGATAATATCTTGCAAAGAAGATAAAGACTACTCTGATTGGCTGGGGAAAGGATAGTGGCTGTGAATAGGTGGCTAACGTTGCTTGCATTCCAGTATTTATTCAATGGACTGGGAAGAATCTAGCAACTATACTAAATCTAGCAAGTAAACAAAACTCATCCTAGGAAAGGACTCACAGATAATCCACCTAGAAAGCTGGGCCAGAAATCACTCACCCATCTGTTCATAGACATTTGATGAGATTTCACTCCCCTTTCCTCTCTGGAGGCGGAAGACATCACCAAGAAGAAGAGAGCTCCCCCATTTTGTTTTGCAGTCCTGGATCAGAGGCGTCTTACAAGGTAAGAAGAGTGCATTGCTGAGCTTACCTAGATCCTGGTCTGTTTCTGGGAGGGTTGACTGGACTCTGACTCTCTGTGACTCCCCAGGATTTCAGCCAGAGATTTTCTAGCTTTATCCAGAGATGCAGGGGTTTTACTTTTGCCTCATTTTCAATCCGCTTTTATTCCTTATTTCTCCTACATCAGGTCTGTAACAGACAGTGAGCAAAAATAGGAAGCTGAAGACTGACATTAGATTTTAAGAGATGACAGTTGATTAAATGTTTTTCTTCCCAAAATCTAGATGGATTCTGCTGACATACAGAACTTTTTCACAATTATGGTCTTGAACTGCATCTATAACGCAAATGAAAATGTGCCAGTTCAAGACCATAATTGTGATTATTGAAGATATTCTGAGCACTGTTAAAATCAGTTATAACAGTGAGAAAGGCAGAATTGGAATGCATGATATAATCAGTTTCTATAGCTAAAAGTTTATGAGAACACAGTGATCTAGTAATAAATATGGGGCAACTTACATACTGTATTTACCTTGAAGCAATACTATTTTTATATCAAACAATTTACCATTAAAAGAAGAAAGCTGCTCTCTAATCTTTTAGAGTGATGCGGGTGGGAACTGTTTTAATTCAGGAATTACTTCCCTTTCAGTAAATGTAATGCTATCCTTTTCCTTGTAAATATTTTTCAGCTTCACATCCCTGTTCATCCAACCACTTTTTCTTCTACCAGATTTTTTATTTTTCCCTGAAACATGAACTTTAGAAACCTACATTAAAGCTATCATCTTTTAAAGAAGTAATTAAAACTTAAGTTTTCTCACACCTCTTAAAATGAATTCTACTCGAAACACAAAAGCTGGCAGCGTAGGCGTTGAGAGATTTAAATCTATAAACCAGGCTAGGTCTGTACTCTCTAAGGGTGCTGCTTTGATTTCCGCATGTGTAACCCTATCTAGTTTGGGAAGCTAAGCAAGGCTGAGCCTGATTAGTACTTGAGTGGGATTCCACTAGGCAGAATCAAGGCTCAACTAGGAAGTTACAAACACCCAGAAGACAGTGGCAAACCACTTTTACTCTCTTGCTGAGAAAACGACATGGATGTGTCCATGAAATTACCTGGACCTGAGCTCTACTCAGAGAAGACCTTTTTTTCGTGCTATATTAACACTGCTGTATGTGAAGGCAGCCCTTGGGGCTTATTCAACCAACAACAGGTAGAACAAATCATGGTTTAGGGCAACATGTCAATTTAGTGACAGACATAGAGAAACCACAGTAGACTTTTTCCATACCCATTCTTATTCTAACCCTAAAAGTTTGCAAGTAAAAGTAAGCGCTCTCTGTTCAGTGATACTCTCTTTCAAGAAAGAGTGAATAGATCTGTGGCCTGAAGGTACAACTCCTACCATTCCATTCTACATCCCCAGCAAAATTCATACAGACTCTTCCTTTTTTCCTAAACCCAGCTTTCATTGTTTAAATGAACTGATTCACTGAAGTTGCTGGTCGCAGAAGAAGGCTGCTTATGTGTTGCCCTGCTATTTGCATTTGGCATTCTCAGCCTTTTGCCAGGCTCCAGACATTTCTGCAAGGGGCTCTGCAGTTCCACCTTCCCTGGCCTCCCCTAGTGTACCTCCTGCTCTCGGTAGCCACACTTTGGCAGCCAACCCCCTGCAGGTTTCTACTATGGCAGCAGTGAAGCATCCCAGTACTGGGACCCGGGAAGCTGGCTTATTTAGGAAGGGAAGCCAGTAGCTGCCCTCTGTCTTCCCCACCTTGTTGATTTGTTCACAGGCTTAAAGGGGGCAACACCTCAATGGGCCAAAGCTGGAAGTGAGAAAGGAGCTTCTTTGGGAAGACAAGCAGATTGTACAGTAGAACTATCAGTAGAACCAAGGGGACCTGGTCCTCTGATGGAGGTGAGTCTGATCAGAGCTGAATCATGGGAACTGTAAAATGCTGTGAAATGAAATTTATTTTTGGCTGTTGTGGGTCTTCCGGGCTGTGTGGCCGTGTTCTGGAAGTTGTGGTTCCTAACGTTTCGCCAGCATCTGTGGCCAGCATCTTCAGAGAGCAGGAGCACAGATAGAAGCAAAATCTCTGTGCCCATTTGCTTCTATCTGTGCTCCTGCTCTCTGAAGATGCTGGCCACAGATGCTGGCGAAATGTTAGAAACCACAACTTCCAGAACACGGCCACACAGCCCGGAAGACCCACAACAGCCATTGAACTCTGGCCGTGAAAGCCTTCGACAATACAAATTTATTTTTATTTATTTAATTTTTATCCCGTCTTTATTATTTTTAGGGGCACGGTGGCTCAGCGGGTAAGACGCCAGGCTTGTCGATCGGAAGGTCGCAAGTTCGGAGGTTCGAATCCCTAGCCCCGTGTGTCAGAGTGAGCTCCCACACTAGCTCCAGCTCTTGCCAACCTGGCTTGTAGTCGGAGGTCCCCGCGGGAAGCTTAGGAAAGTACGAAGGCAGAGAGTCCCCTCCTAGCCTGGGACAGAGTGCCCTGGAGCAAGGAGGTTCCCTGACTACGGTGGCTGATGAGAGCGCCCCAGGAGCCCCAGACTTGAATCAGGGCGAGGACGCTTTGCACACCCTCTGAGTCTCCTAAGGTGGGTGTGGAGCGTGGCTGCCCTTTCCTGCCCGTCCGCAAGGGGCGATCTGCTCCCCTGCTGCGGGTAGAAGCTGGGTCCCCTGTGGGTTACCCGCTGCTATTTGGGAACAGAATGATCGTTATTTAAGTGAAGTTGACTAATTTTAAACTGTTTGAATTACATAAAGCTTCTCAAGACCTTTTGCTTCCTTTTTTTAGTATTATAAGTTTGGTACTTATTCTCTTGGCTGTTCAGTTATTTCATCATATGATATTGTCTCATTTATGACACATAAGCATATTGTATCCCACTTAAAGTTTATATAGTATAGTTTATAACTTTCCCTCATGAAAAGAAACCCAAATGTTATTTATCGGTTACGAGAGATTTGTCCTTGAATTTGAAAGTAATAATATACAAGCCATTTTTGCCATTTAGTTTTTAAGTAAGGACAATCAAATAAGATTGCCTTTAATCTGATGCCTGTCTTTTAGGTTAACAACAGCAACAGCAATGAATGAAGATCCCAATGTTCTGTTTCCATTCTGGCCTGTGGAAAGGTTATGGGAAACCCATAAGCTGGATTTAAGCTCCATAGCACTGCCTCCCTTTGTGTTCCCCAGTAATTGACATTCAGAGTATCAAACAGTATCAAACAAGGTTCTTGATGACATGCTAAACTAAGCATCCAACTTAGTATGTAAGAGCATAGTTGCTGCCATCTTACCACCAGCCCCACACAGCTCTTTAACTAAAGTCCATATCATCATCCCGCATGACGAAGTGAGCTCCCGCACTCGCCCCAGCTCTTGCCAACCTAGCAATTCGAAAGCATGCAAATGCAAGTAGATGAATAGGTACCACTTCGGTGGGAAGGTAACAGCGTTCTGCGCGTGTCGTGCCGGCCACATGACCACAGAAGCGTCTTTGGACAGCGCTGGCTCTTTGGCTAACAAGTGGAGATGAGCACCGGCCCCTAGAGTCAGACACGACTGCACGAATGTGTGGGGGGAACCTTATTATTTTTACAAATAACTCAAGGCAGCAAACATACCTAATACTCCTTCCTCCTCCTATTTTCCCCACAACACCAACCCTGTGAGGTGAGTTGGGCTGAGAGAGAGTGACTGGCCCAAGGTCACCCAGCCGGCTTTCATGCCTCAGGCGGGACTGGAACTCACAGCCTCCTGGTTTCTAGCCCAGCACCTTAACCACTAGACCAAACTGTATACAATACACAAGCACAGGAATGCCTGCTGTTTTGCTAAATAATCTCAGTCAAAGTTGTGGTATTTTCAGCCTACCCTTCCACTCTTCCACCCCTTGTTTTCTTGGGTCTTAAATCTTCATAGCAACTGAAAATAATACCCGTCTCCGTGCTCTGTTGGCAGGTGGGGAACTCACACAGCTGAAGTTAAACCAAAGTCTGATCTCACCCATCTATGGGACCTGGACGATCTCCTGCCTTTTAATGTAGCTCCTTTGCATTAAAAGGTTGCCCACCCCTGATAATTTTACCTGGGGAGGTAAAACACAGATGAGATACTTGTACCCTATTGATAATACAAGTTCTGTAAGTATCAGTTTTCATATCTCTTCAGTCAGATTTGCACAATAGATATTGTAATGCATCTAAACATGATAGCCCGGAAGTGTTGGAATTTGCTTGGGTACAGCCTAAATTAGGAGATGAAGGGAAGTGAAAAGTCTAGGATTAACCATTGGGATTTCATGTATCAGATCTGAGTATCATACAGTCCACAGGATCTGACTTTGAAACATCTGGAAATACACATTACTGGTTTTTTTCTTGGTTTTTTTTATAGTGCTAGATGAGATGTATCTGGCAGTTACAAACTGGGGTAATCAATCCATTGCCTACGAGTTCATATTCCAGGCATTCTCTACTGTTCCTGAGATACAACATCTCATCTTTACTTTCTTTCTTTTGCTCTACTTCATAATCCTTTTGGGTAATATCTCCATCCTTTGGGTTATCTGCACTGTCCATTCCCTACACACACCCATGTATTTCTTCCTGGCCAACCTCTCTTTTTTGGAGATCTGTTATACCACTGTGGTAGTGCCTCAAATGCTCGCTAGCCTTTCTGATTTCCACAAAACAATCCCATTGGTGAACTGTGGCATCCAGATGTTCTTCTTTACAACACTAGGGAGCACTGATTGTTTTCTGTTGGCTGTCATGGCGTATGATCGCTATGTAGCCATCTGCCACCCACTTCGCTACACCCTCATCATGACCTGGTGGGTATGCATATGGCTGGTGATTGGATCCCTGATCCTTGCCATAGTGCTGTGTCTGGAGCTAACTGTCTTGATTTTCAGCTTGCCTTTCTGTGGTTACCAACCCAAGATCAATCATTTCCTGTGTGACGTACCACCTGTGCTACAGCTGGCATGTGCTGACACCCATCTCCACCAGACTGTGCTATACAGTGTTGGCATCATGGTTTTAACAATTCCCTTTCTTCTAATATGCATCTCCTATGTCTATATTGTGGCTGCCATTCTTCGGATTAAGTCCTCATCTGGGCGGCACCAGGCCTTCTCCACCTGCTCCTCCCACCTGACCATTGTGATCATACAGTATGGCTGCTGCAGCCTTGTGTATCTGCGTCCCAAGTCCAGCACTTCAGAGGGTGAGGATAAGAAACTGGCTCTTATATATACCTTTGTCACTCCCCTCCTGAACCCCCTGATCTATACCCTGAGGAACAAAGACATCAAGCAGGCTTTAAAGAAGGTTGTGAAGAGAATGATTGCATCTCAGACTTGAGTCCCAGTTCATCTATAATATTACACCTTCAAAACCAGCTCTGAATTAGCATCTATCACAGAAGGAAGGAATCTGGAATCCTTCAGGTAATTGCTGAACATCTCCCAGCAACTCTTAGCCTTGTCCATGTTGTCTGGGGTACTGGGTTGTATTTTGTCACAGGTTCTCCACTCCTTATCTGCTTAATTAAGTACACTATGGTAGGACTCTATAATAGACATGAATCATCCTGAGATCTTTTAATAATGGACTTCAGGTTGTGGGATGATCTTGCAGAAGAGACCAAAACAAAAGCCCTAATTCCAGCATCCTTTGGAACAGTCCTGATCCTAACTCTGCACCTGGCAGAAATGAGTTTCTACTGTATATCTGTATCCAAGGGTGGTGTGTCTATATGGGCAAATTAGGCAGTCACCCAGGGTGCCTAGTTAAGTGGGGCATCACATTTCAAGGAAAAAAAAACTCTAATAGAAGAGAATATACATAGCTCAGGGTTTAACTATGGAGTCCTTGGTGCTCTCTGAGCATGGTTGTTTGCTTGCAGGCGTTTCATTACCCAACTAGGTAACATCATCAGTGCAAGCGAATGTGGGGTTTGCTCCCAGTTTATTTACAGTAGCTTGCCCTGCCAGTGTTGGTGGGGGTGTAGATTCCTCCTTGGTGATCATGACTATTGTTTTCTGCCTGATCGTTTGTCTAGTGCTGATCCCTGCTTATCTGAATGTGGGCTGTTGTAGTCTTTTTGTTTCCTTCATAGGTTTTTTATTGTCTCTTCTGAATGGTGTGTAATCTAATCAAGGAACCACGAAGGAGGAATCTACACCCCCATCAAAACTGGAAGAACAAGCTACTGCATATAAACAGGCAGCAAACTTGCTCGCACTGATGATGTTATCTAGTTGGGTAATGAAACGCCTGCAAGCAAACAACCACGCTCAGAGAGCACCAAGAACTCTACCCCAATCAATCAATCAATCAATCAATAAATAAATAAATTCTACAATTTTAAAATAAAAAATCTATTTGTTTTGGGATTTGGGGTGGGGGCATTCATTTTATGGTCTGCCTATGGCATCAAATGCTGACAGCTACTCTACAGCCACCACTATCTGCCTCTCTCAATTCAGTTGGTGACTATAAGTAAAGGCATATACTGTATGGTTTGAAACTGTACCAATTTTCTCTTCCATTCTTTTTATTATATTGTCTGATTAACAAATGGAAGAACTTGAGAGGTTACAAGTTAATTCGCAACTTGGTGTGGTTCAATAAAGGTATAGCCTTATATGAATATTTATTTATTTATTTATTTTTCAAATTTTTTCCCCGCCCATCTCCCATGCAAGGGACTCTGGGCGGGTTACAACAAATACAATTTAAAAACTATATAAAAAATATCTAAAAACACAACAGAGAATAAATTGGGAATTCTTCCAGAAGAATTTTACTAGAGTTTGAATTGAAGCACTCTGTTCTTCTGACTCTGTCACATTCACATCCTGGTTGTAGTAAGAACAATCTCAATTCCTGCTTTACCCCAAACAAAGATGAATTTCTCTGATCAACTCACAGTATGTTGATTGTTATTCAAATATTTACATTTTAAAAATAAAATTTAAATCTCCTAAGGGCATTGAATTACAAAGCTGTGCCATCTCTTTCTACACTGCCGTAATGAAGAATTTCCTAGGTAATGTATTGCACTTGCCTTTTTTGGAACTCAGTGGTGGCTCCCAATTAGACATTTCCACAAGAAATGCGCTTTCCAATTAAGGGAGCTGCCCACTGCAAGCAGGAATGGACAGTAGGACTAACAAAATATTTTAAAAAATTGTCCCACCCATATTTATTTATTCAAATTTATTATAGCCACCTAACTTCAATGGACTCTGGGCGGTGTAAAGGTTTCCCCTGCACATGTCTGACTCTAGGGGCCGGTGCTCATCTCCGTTTGTTAGCCGAAGAGCCAGCGTTGTCCGAAGATGCTTCCACAGTCATGTGGCCGCATGACGCGTACGGAACGCTGTTACCTACCCACCGAAGTGGTACCTATTAATCTACTTGCATTTGCATGCTTTCGAATTGCTAGGTTGGCAAGAGCTGGGGCGAGTGCAGGAGCTCACTCTGTCACGCGGGGCTAGGGATTCGAACCGCCGAACTTGCAATCTTCCGATCGACAAGCCTGGCGTCTTACCTGCTGAGCCACCACGTCCCCCCGTTGGGGGGTGTACAAAACTGAAAAATCCATAAAAACTGATAAAACGTAAAACCACATAGACAGCCCAGACTAAAACAATCTTATAAACAACACAAATAAAACAAACAAAACATATCTGTTGATTGCCCTGCTCAGAATGTGTGCCATGTATACTTCCAGAAATGACTACTAATTTTATTAGAAGAAAGGCTTCCTTGATCAAGTATGCTGTTCAGAGTCCAATTTGCCACTTTTTATTGATGTACAACTGAAGAATAATGTTTAAGACCCCTGAATTATCCATTCCTCACTCAATTAGTAGCTGTAAAAGACGTATCCCATTTCTCAGGAATAGAATCTACACCCAATTGAAGACCCAGTTGTATGTGAAGATCATAATTAGCAAAGCTTCACCTGGTGCCGGTATAACCATTTTTGTAGTAATTAAACTATTAGACAACCTCCCTAGGCTGAGAAGTGTCTGTAAATATTCCATGGAGGTATATGAGCTGGGCCACATATCATAAACCATCTAGATTAAACAACTGCACCCTGGGGATTCCACAGAGAACGAGACAGGAAAGTCTGGCTGATGTATCCAGAGATCGATAGGACTTCACAGCCAGGTGGACACACAAATTCTCAAGCAGAGAAATATCCACTTTCTCCAGTAAGGAGTAAGGCCCTGGGTGTTTTAACCTCTTTTTAGAAGAAAACCTCCACTCCTCTTTTTCCTGATAAAACCTCTGACTGAACAATCTTCTCATCTTGGCAGTTCAAGTACAAACAGAAATCAGGACGCAAACAGTGAGGCCTCCATCTATCATCCTTGGTGAGTTGCACGTTTTGCAACCATTCCCCGTCCTGCTGTTTTCCAATGTTTTCAGTTGAATGGCGTCATCATCTGCATGGTAAGATGGCATGAGAGATGAGAATATAGACAAGGGTGAAAGTTGCTCCTCTATAGACCTTCGGTAGATTTTCATGTACAAATTTTATTCAGTACTTTTAAAGCAAAGGTAACAATCAATAGTTGCTTGCAAATGATTGGTCAGCATTAATTGGTTCTCCCATTTTTCCAGTGCCAGTCAATACATTATGATCTTAAATAGAAACCACTGATTCATTGTCACCACAATTCTACTGAGCGACAGATGCCCATATTGTGAAATCATGCAGAGAATAACATTATTTTCTTAGAATACTGAGAGGAAGTAACACTTTTTAAAATCACTATCTAGCAAAAAGGCATGCTTTGTTAACTCCCACACGAAGGACTACCTACAGACATGTGACAAGCAAGCAGCTAGAATTCAGCATTAACGGCATTTCTTTTTTAAAAATCGGCTGTGAGGAAAAAGAACGGAGAACTGAGAAGTCATAAAGGGTGGTGACTTAGCTGAGAGAAAGACTATCTTTGTCCTATATATAAAGTCCTTCATCAGAGGTCCTACTCAATTGTGGCAGCTGCAACCTCTGAGAAGGCTTCTTCCACTGATGTGCTCCATTTTTTGAATGGAGGATAAACTTATGGAGTAAGTTTGAATGGAGTTGAACTTACTTTTATGACCTTTCAAAGCTGAATAAAAAACTTTCTAAAAATGTTTTCTAAGACTTTCAAAAATCAGCTGAATTATTGTTATTCTGCTCTTCTTGCCCTAGGATTATATTCTGCTTCTGCTCTTTGGTTCTTGTTACTGAAATCAATATTGAGTTTTGTGGCACCTTAAATTGATTATTTATTACGGTGTAAGGTTTTTATGGACTGGAGCAAAGGAAAGCAGATTTAAGGTTTCTGGGTCTAATTGTATATACAAACTTTTTTGACCTGCCACTTGGATCCAGACTGTGATCCTACCCTTGCAGGTCTTCTATACTTACAGAATTCCCCACCAAATTATTTCCATAACTATGCAAACAAAGGAGTGAGGGAGAAATTTTGGAGGAGTCGTGGATTCCACTTCTCCCACTTACTACTTTTCCATTGCATTCATTTTGCATAAATTGGTTGAGATAGAATCTAAGGTTCCTAGCTGTGATTCTAGACAAATGGGGGAAAAAATAGTCAGAGAAGCAATTTTAGGAACTCACGTACAGGAAATTTCCTACCCTGCACAACTCCTTGCAAAGAGTTTTCATCACCTAATTTCGCATGCCTGTTTCAAGCAAGAGTGGGAATTCATGCTTATATTTACTGCCAAATGACTATTTGTTAATGGGACACATAATTAAAGCTAAGATGTCAGGTCACAACCTTTTTGGAAAGAGGTATTTGTTTGATGCTTCACTACATATGACACATACTGAAGTACTGACAAGATTATCAGCTTCTGAAGACTTTTCCAAATCAACTTTGCATAAAGATAAAGCAGTGAAGCATTACCATGGTCCTTTAGCTTCCAATTAAATAAATGATCAAATGAGCTGAAACTGTGAAAAAGTAATGAATTACTAATAATGGAATCCACTATGCCAACTTGTGTAGGATCACCATGTAATTACCAAAAAGAACAGGCAGTTTGAAGTGGGCTTTAGCTACTATATGTTGACCTATTATTTAGTATAATCAGTTTTCCTTTACCTGTTGACTCCCAAATTGTTGGATTTTAATCCCTGTAGCCCCATTGAACCATGCTGGTTTGAACTCCCAACACATTTGGAGGGCAATAGTTTGGGGAAAACTACTACAGATCATTGTATAATGTTAGAAGCAAAGTGAACCTTAAGAGCTAAAAAAACATTAAGAGATTTTCCATGTGGTAAGTAACAAGTCTTCACTGTTTCAGGACCTCATGGTTTCAACTGTGAACTCATCCCAGCTTCTTGGGAAGTGCTAGAGTTTCTGAATATCCTCTCTTGCATTTAAGATCTATCGCTAGCTGTGATGGTGAAAAGATACCAAGCCTCAGTTTTACAACCAGTTGCTTTTCTCAGTAGCTGAAAGCACAGGCAAAATATTCTTGTGTCTAATACCATCCAGCCATCACTGAGGCTGGATATATAGCCCGTCTTCATTACAGTTATTTTGGGACAATGATGGCTGTACAAGACACTACAAGACACAAGAGGGGACCATGACATGGCTGGGTGTGGTTGCTATGGAGGAGAGAAGGAAAGACATTTAAAACAACGCCTACAGTTAGACACTAGGAACAGAATATTGAAGGTTGCCGGGGAAGTGGGCTTGAGTTGTGGGGGATAAAAAGATGGTCCTGGAAAAACAAATAATTGTGCATTCCTATCCAACAAGCAAGAAACTGCTAGCATTCCCTCCTGCCATCCACAAGGCAGTGTCTTCAAAAAAATTTAGCAGCAACCTGGTGCTTTGCAACAGACAGATCCTCTGCAGTAGAGAAAAGAAAATTTAAATCTTGCCAATTTCTCCCCAGTACTCACTGCCTAGACTACTGTGCCTAGGGGAAAAGTTGCAAGGGCCCACAAAGAGTCAAAACTGTTCAGAATCATTCCGCCTGCATTTTAAAGTGGAATCTCAGAGTGGTGTTCATTTGATTGGCCCTAGCCAAAAATCAGAATTGAATGGTTGCGGTGAAGGACCTCTGAATAGAATGCTATATCAGCTCAAGTCTTGGAACCAGGGTGAGGCAAGAGTTCCTGAGAATTGCCAAACTTCATCCCTGAAAATGGAAATACCACTTTTTGGCCGTTTCAAGCACACCAGAGCTGAGTCAGAAATGTTTGCCCAGCTGCTGAACCCAAATGATTGTGTAAGAACACAAAACCCCAGAACTGATTTTCAAATGGTACAAAGAATGCAAACCATATTCAACTTCCCCTACCCCCAGTTCTCCATAGCTTGTCTCAGTCCTTTCTACATTTATGCTGTGGATAGGAATAGATCTAGCATTTCATCCCATTCCCCCTTTTGACCTGTGAACTTTTCAAACTGAAAAATCAAAATTAAAAGGACATTTGTTTTATAACATGAATTAACAATCCATACATATATTTATGTACTGAAATTATTCATAAATCTTTTATGAAAAATAAATTATAGGCTGGCTCACCAGGTTATTTTTCTAAAGGATGGAAAGCCCTGAGGATTTTTTTCTGCTTTGTTTCGCTGTCATAACATCTCAAGCATATCTTAGTCCCGTAAATGATTTAACACAGCAGTTTCTTAAAATCCATCCCAACTGTCCTGTTGTTTCAAAAGATCAAATAGCAGTTCTTCAAAAATTACAAAAAAACACTGATATGGAAATACTTGGATGGAACAATATATGTGATTCTGTGTTGCTCATGAACTGCAATAGCAGCAGTCAAGAATTTCACTAAAATAACAGACACAGAATCATGAGATGACCATGTGTATGTATGTTAATTAAACCCCCAGAACAGAAGGACATAATTAAACCATCCACATAAAAAGTGGTAACTCTGGAATATGAACACCATTGTTTTAGTCTGGTGTGAATTTCTATAGTGCTTATGAGGCCCCTTGCATATTTTCTCCCTTCATTTAGTGAAGGACTGGCAATGTGACCCTCCAGATGCTGTTGAATTCTAATTCTCCCTAACCCATCCTCCTCCTGTCCAATGAGGAGGGTTCATGGGAACTTCAGTCCAACACTGGAAAGCCACACATTGACCCTCCCCCTTTTTTTTCACATCAGAGCCTCTGTTTATTTCAGGTATCCCGTGCCCTGTATACGCTGACTTGATCACAGATTTTCTTATTTTCTATTTGGATTACTTGTAGGATAGAAACAGTCATTTCGGATGCTTCAGGAGAACTGCACGGCAATGCTGGATTTTATGTTTTTGGCTTTTCCCACTCAACCACAGCATCAGGCTTTACTTTTCTTGGGCATCGGCATAGTTTATGCAACTATAATCACAGGTAACACGCTGATTATATTAGCTATCTGGAGGAACCCTCACCTGCACATTCCTATGTATTTCTTCTTGGGAGCTCTCTCTGTGGTTGAGCTCTGCTATTCAGCAGTTGTGGTCCCGCAGATCTTGGTGACCAGCTTCCAAAAGAAGAAGTTCATCACTTTTAGGAGCTGCTGCGCTCAGATGTTTCTTTTCATTGGACTAGGTAGCACTGATTGCTTCTTGCTGGGTATCATGGCCTTTGACCGCTATGTGGCTATTTGCAGACCTTTGAGTTACATCCTCATCATGACCCAGCAGCTATGCATTCAATTAGTAGTTGCCTCACTGCTGATTGCTTTCCTGATTTCCCTGATGGTGGTGTGGCTGGTCTTTCACCTCCCCTTCTGTGCTGAGCTTGGAATTGAACACTTCTTCTGTGATGTGCCACCTGTATACCAGCTCACAAGTAACAAGACTGAACTCAATGAAGTTGGGATACTCTTCTCAGGGATAATGGCCATTGCAGTGCCTTTCATATTGATCTGCACCTCTTACCTTTTCATTGTTGCTGCAGTGTTGCGGATCCACTCAGCCAATGCTCGTCAAAAGACTATCTCCACATGCTCTTGCCACCTAGCTGTGGTGGCCCTCCAGTATGGCTGCTGCAGCTTCATGTACTTGCGTCCAAACACCAGCTTTTCTCCAAAGCAAGACCAGCTACTCTCCATGGTCTATACTCTGGGCACACCATTACTCAACCCCATAATCTACAGTCTGAAGAACAAAGAGATGAAGGTGGCCCTGAGGAAAGTCCTCAGCCACCAATTTTTTCAAAGGGATTTTGAATCCCACTAACTGTCTACTCTCTTGCAGAATGGAGGTCCTAAAGACACCTGGAATCCTGCATAGAAAAATTGCTTTGCACCTAGAGGTGGATCATTTTTCTGGAGGTTGACTTTGATAACTTGGACGGATGATTTCAGGAAAGCGAGACATTGAGGAAAATACTAGGTCCCCTACTTTGTGTTTTTATGATAGGGTAAATGCAGGGATGGGGGCACTAACAGGACAGCATCTGCAGGGGAGAGCAGTGATGTAGCTCCTTCCTTGCCCTTTGATTCCTTCTTTAACTATCCCTCCCAACAGCCCTTTAACCATTTTCTCAGTTGAGTGCTGAGACTAAGCCAAACTGGTTGGAGGATTGGCAAAGGAGAATAAGTATGCATAAAAAACCCCAAGGAATGGTTAATGGATAACTGCTGCTATCATGCTTCCTGTTTATCCATTATTTTTGCATGGGGACCCACCTGTCATGAAGAAAGGTGAGGACTTTGTCTCAGGGAGACTCTATGCTTCCCCATCCACCATGGAAAAGGTTCCTGCTGTCCTCTACCATTTTTTTCTCACCTCGTTTTAGCTGATGCCACTGATTCCCAACAACTTGCAGATGCCCTCTAGGCCCAGTGCCACAACCTGAGAAAGAACTATTCAGGATGAAGCACAGGCAAACGCTCCAGAGAACCATCCTGACTTTTTCCCAACTGTATCGAATGCCAAAGCAGGAAAGCAGCTGGGTCTGCTCTTCAGGATACCTGGTATATCTAATGCCTCAGGAAGATGAGCCCTTCTTTGAAGTGAGGCAGAGGGCAAATCCTACAGCAGGAATGCAGCTGGTGAGGGTTTCCACTAGGAGCATCTGTGAATGGGGGGAGGGCTCAAAAAAATCAAATGGCAGCCATGACTGTACATTTGAAGCCCTTCCTCTTTTTATGTGCATGGCATGCCCAATACCTAAAAAAGAGGCGGGGCTTTGATCAAGCCGTTGTGGC
The DNA here is from genome assembly GCA_023362775.1 of Charina bottae. NCBI lineage: Eukaryota > Metazoa > Chordata > Lepidosauria > Squamata > Charinaidae > Charina > Charina bottae. The sequence continues at coordinate 199,527,366 of JALMGJ010000001.1, forward strand.
AGCCATCTTGAATCCCCCGCTGCACACGCCTGCTGTCCCCAGAGTGGCCTGTGAGTTAGTCCTTCATTCCAAGGAAACGGCCACCTGAGGGAGGCATCATATGGTAATTCTAGATTGTTCCGTTGGTTGCTTTCTTGCTGAAGCAACTGACATAGTAGGAGAACAGCCAGCATGAAGCTCCAAAGAATCTGTCATCTCCAAGCTGAGCCTTTCCTCAGAGCAAAGCACTGTGGGCAAAGTGGCCCAGGAGACCCCTTGTGTCCCAGAGGTCGTTTCTGCAGCCACCTTACCCACAATGCCTTATTCGGATGAAAGACCCTTCAAAACACGGTGTCTGTGGGCAATAGCACCTGCACTGCCACCACTGGGAGACTCCATTATACCCACTTCTCATTAATGATAATTTTATCAGTAGCTGATAGCATAGTATGTCTATTTGAGACTCAACAAAAAACAGTGTTCTCATCACAGATTTTTTTTTAATTAGCAATAATATATTACTGCTTACCCCTTCTCTCCAAGCAGTGATAAATTCCTGGGACAGAGCTACAGAAACAGCTTCCTTTTGATAGTGCTTTATAAGAGAAAGAGAGAGAAAGAGGAGATGAAATAGTAGTAGTAAATAGGCAATTGTCCCATCTATGCTGAAACTGTCACTGAAGTCAGGCATTGTGCTAAACCATGGTTTGCATAAGAATATTTTGTTGAATAATCCAGATTTGGTTAGGTTTGTGCATCATATTAAAGTCAAAGCATTGAGCAAATGAATTGTTAGATTAAACTATTTTATTTTATTGAAGAGGCTGGTCAAAGACCGTAATAAAGATATTCATTCAACAGAAAGCAAGCAAACCCCATTTTAGTTAAGAGCAGGAGTTCCTAAACTTGGCCATACTGTAACCTCCTGAAATGAACAAATAAATTTGTCCACCCCCTATGCGATTAAATCTAATGATTTCACTGAAGTTAGAGTTAGGCAAGAAATACATGTACCATTTTGAATAATTAAATGTTGGACTACTGTATATACCAAGTGAAACAATGATAGAACATTACAATTTTATAAAATAAATCTGTTTCACCAGAAATAAGCATGTTAGAATTGCATCATTTCTGAAACCTGGGTTCCATTTTGAAGGCATCAACTCTCATTGAAAGAAAAAAAGAAAAAAGAAAGAAGAAAGAAGAAAGAAGAAAGAAGAAAGAAGAAAGAAGAAAGAAGAAAGAAGAAAGAAGAAAGAAGAAAGAAGAAGAAAGAAGGTGTTTCCTTGCTTCCCTTAAACTGCTCTTAAAATGTTGCAACTTGCAAAATACTGGCAGGCTATAAATTGCTTTGGGCACGCTTTCAATAGAGCTTCACTGAGATAACAATTACAGCCCACCTTCTTTCCTATCTCTCCTTCATAATTTCCTTTGCAGAGTGAGTGTTAGGTCAGATAGTCAGACCAAAATAAGGCTTTCTATAAGACTCTCAAGAGAAATATGCAAAAATAAAAGATGGTATTTGGCCTATGTTATTCTAGTGCAGATGATAAACCCTATCAGAAATCTTTTTTAATTCTGCACAAGTCTTTTAAAATAGTAACTTATAGACATTTAATCCTAACTTCTTGTAACCTGAGGAGGATTTAATTAACAAAGAATGTTCAGGCCTACACTTAAATTTCACATGAAAGGCTTCCTGATATGAAATGAACGTCAGACTAGCCAATCAGATTTTAGCCTAATATATTGTGTGAACCTAGCTCATGCGGCTAGTTTGTGGCTCAGTTTGTCATGTGAATCCCAGAAAATTGGATGGAAATCAAGTTAACCATGTATAAACATAACAAATTACTATGGAGCTTTGACCTGTCAGAGGTGATTTTTTTTAATATTATAAACTCTCACCTTCTCATGTTCATAAAAGAGTGTTATCACAGTTAGATGGGACTCTTCCAGCATTAACCTCATAGAACAACTCATTAGCACCTTAGCACCATGCCAACTGCTATTTTATAAACTCAGTTGCTGGCAACACCCAGCGTTACCTAAGCTAAGCCAAGAAAGCAGCAAAATTATTTCCAATTGATGGGAGTAAGGAAATGGCCAACTAAACTGCAGACTTCCTGGACAGCAATTGCCTTTTCTTGCCTTTGTCTTGCCTTTTCTCCTTTAGAATGCAAAGGGCAACCTTTACTGTATTTGTTTGCCTGCCTGTTCATTTGTTGAAACCATTTATATGGCCGCCCATCTCACAGCAGCGACTGTGGGTGGCAATGCAACCTTTAGCAATCTAATCACTTACAAGATACAATCCTGGCTTACAGGCCAAATATGAGTTAAGGTTTCTTAAGTGAAAGGTAAAGATAAGATAGCGAAGACAAGCAGACAATTCTGAAAATAATAACATGGACAATTTAAAAAAATAAATCCTATACTAGGAACTGGATCTATATACCAGAACAATCTAAGAAAATATATTTCTGCACAAGCAGTTTATAGCATCATCCAGTCACTATATCATTAATGAAGATAGCTTATATCATCACAGCAATGGCTGGATGATGCTATAAATTGCTAATGTGAAGATGCTATTAGTCAGTTTTACAAAATCTCATGTAAAGGTTATAGCTGATCTAGGTTTGTCAGCAAGGAAATAAAAATACAGAGCATCAAGGAGCATGCAGAAGAATAATAAATTGTTGGAGGCAAAGCATTTGTATTAATATTTTGGAAAAACAGGAATCTAGCCTGAGAAAGATTAGTGACATAGGTTTATACCTTTAAGAGAAGCTTTTATGTGAGAAAAAATGTATGTGTTTGGGGTGAGGGGGCAGGCAAAACCTAACATCCTATCAGGAGTAGAATCAGAGAACAAAAATCTCAGTATGGCTTAGCCTGGGAGCAAAGGCAGAAGAAAGTGACTCTGAAGACCAAGAGCAGAGAGACTGAGAGAAAAGCAGGGAACTCTGAGTAAATTCCTAACTCTCTATCTGCTGCCTACTGGCAGTCAATAGGTTGTGGATTGTAGTCCATGGGAGATACTTCATCCCAAAAGACTCAGACATGGAAAAGTTAAAGGAAGATCTAAAGATCACCTGTCAGTCAAATCTAACTTGTCAATCTGGTAGTGGGTAGAGACAATCAAAGCCAAAGGAAATAGGAAGAGGTAGCTTGTCTAAGCAGCCTCTTTTCCAGGTGTTAATTGGAAAATGCAAGTCAGCCACAGGACAGCTGCCCAGAGTTAATGGGCAGCCATATAAGTCTCCGAAATAAATAAATGAAAACCAGAAAAGGTGTTGTTGTTGTTGGCTTATCAGTGGCCAGGATCCAGGATCCATGGGGCGCGGTAGCTCAGTGGGTTAAACCACTGATGCTGTAGGTCTGCTGATCAGTAAATTGGCAGTTCGAATCTCTGCATGGCGAGGTGGGCTCTCGCCACTTGCCCCAGCTCCTGTCAACCCAACAGTTTGAAAGCTAATGCAAGTAGATACATGGGTACCACCTTACATGGGAAAAATGTGCTGGCGTCCTGTCGGGAATCGTTCCACCGGAGGAAAAAGAGCGGAGGAAGATTGAATCGTGCCGGTGAGGACAGATCCGGATTTGACATCAACAGGATGTCAGCAGCCGGCTCAAGGCATCCTGGGAATTGTAGTCCAGAGCCTTAGAAGAGCCGGTTCCCTTACCCCCTCTCCTGGTGTGTGGGTGAATTACACACTTGGTGATATTGTATAATGTATAATGTTAAAAATGTATATATAGATATGTATGTAAGCCGCCTAGAGTCCTCCGTTAGGGAGGGGATAGGCGGGGTATAAATAACACAATAAAAATAAAAAATAAAAAGCCAGGGGTGATGATATCATAACACCTTGCAGGTAAACAGGTGCATTTTTCCAATTATGGAGATTTTTTTTTCCTGTTTTAGATTCACTAAGCCTATCTGATCATGTAATGCACCTTTGTTTCCTGATACAAATCAGAAGGAAACCTATCCATCATATCTTGGTCAAGATATATCACATAAGCAAGTTTAAAAGTTTTCAGGTTTTCAACAAAGTATGATAAATTATTTATTTTTGTAATTGGTGGAACCAAAAGCAATTATTTTACATGATCTCAGCCAAGGCAGGTTGCTAAATCAGGAAAACATTTGTCATGTAACATTTCATGGGCTTTGATAGTTTCAATGTAAATGAAGAGGTAGTAGCTTTTCAGAAAGATAGAGGTTGCATAATCATCATCTCTGCTGATTATCTGAATGATCTTCCCGCTCTTACCTCTGGTGGATAGGATCTTCAGGTTGCTCAAAAAAAATATGTCTGACTACAGATACCATAAATAAGTTTGTGGTACTAAAAAAGAGCTTCAGCTTTCTATAAAAATTCCATTTATCCCAACCATGTATATGTTCCTAACAGATATTTGTTGTTCTTTATATATAATTATGAAGGGAAAACATGCATATCTCAAGGGATACAAGATAAAATATTCAGCTCCTTTAATTCATTCACACTGGGATTTCTTCTCACAATTGTCCTGTGAATTTATTGCAAGATTTCCATACCTTCCTTTCTTGTGTAAAAGGGAAGACTTGATTTGATTTCTTTTGGAACAGAGCAACTTGTTTTCTTCATCTCTCAATTAAGCAACATGCAGAATGTGGGAATATAGAAAATCCTAGGTTTGTCAGACAAATAGAAGGTGGATGAAAAAGATAATTGTAAGTTGACTGGAAGATTCCCTGGATCCCCTCTCTGGGTAAAGTTGGAATCATTTCTGTTGGCTTGTGTGAGTTCTCTTGCATGTGCAGAGTATCAGAAAGCATGTAGCATTAGAAATCAGATGCCAGGCATTGCAGTAAAACAATTGCAGTTGTATTAAACATTCAAACAAACAGATAACATTTTCAATTTTCTTCCAGATCCCTGGAAGTGTTGCAAAATCTTTTACATACACAGAAAAAAGATGACGACAAGCAGGCATCAGCAGGCAGGCAAAAAAAAAAACAAGGAGGAGGAGGGAGCAGGAGCTTCTCTTCATACTTTATCTGTTAACCAGAATCACAAGTTGCCTGACCTGTTAATGTTTAACCTTTTAATTTGAGAGCATCTGAAATCTTGTGACTTCTTCCTTTAATCTTTTAACCTGAGAACCCTTGTGACTGCAATTAACTAGGCCCATTGTTTGAGACTGACTCCTGTTTAGAATAATACACCAACACTCCACTTATTATACTACAGGTGGAAGTTCCAAACCTATTTTTTCAGTTAACTCTTTATGTTTAATTGCAACAAGTGGTTTGGTAAAAAAATCAGCAATCATGTCTTTTGAATCACAGTACTTCAACACTATTTCTCCTTTGGCTATTAGATCCTTGACATGATGGAATCTGATATCTATATGCTTAGTTCTGTTTCTACAACCCTCAGACTGAGCCATATGAATACAAGCTTGATTATCTTCAAAAACAGTTATAGACTGGTGTAATTCCATGCCTATATCTTTTAATAGTTGTTTAAACCATACAATCTCATTACAGATTTGTGCTAGGCTATAAAATTCAGCTTCTGCTGTAATTTTTCAGTCCCAGAAGCAGAAATCCTCAAACAATAATCTTTTGTGCCTTGAAAATATCTAAACAGCCTTTTCAATGCTGCTTGTCCAGCAGACATGGGTTTTTCTACTTGTCTGCTTAAAATTGAAACAGCATTAGAGATATCTGGGTGAGAATTATTTGCAATGTACAATAAACTTCCATTTGCAGACCTAAACCCATCTGCCTCAGATAACTCAAGCTCTCCTACCTCCTTCTGGAATTCAGGAAGCATGGGGGTTAAGACTGATTTACAATCTTGCATATTAAAATCCTCTAGGAGTCTCTTGATCTTATTACTTTGGCTTACCAGAAAACTGCCATCCTTTTCTCTGTGTATTGCCAAGCCTAAGTAATTTGTTACTATACCAAGATTCTTTAACTTAAAATTGTTCTTCATGTAAGTTTCAAAATCATGTCTTTGTTTATCTGATGCAGTAAGCAACAATAAATCATCAACATACAAACACAAATACATAAAACTTTGTTTGTCTTTCTTTACATAAACACGTGGATCTGCTTTCCCTTTGTCAAAACCAAAACTTTGCAGTGTTTCATCTAATTTTATGTTCCAGCAGCAAGCTGCTTGTTTTAAACCATAAATTGACTTTTTCAGTTCACATACCAGATTTTTACCTTGCTCAAACCCAGGTGGTTGTTGCATGTACAATTTCTGATCTAATTCACCATATAAAAATGCAGTTTGAATGTCATAATGATGAACTGACATTCCTTTTAATGCAGCAACTTTCAACATCAATCTTATTGATTCACCCTTTGTAACAGGTGCAAAGGTTTTGTCAAAATCTACATTTTTTCTTTGAGTAAAACCTTTAGCAACTAACCTTGCTTTGTATTTTTGAATTTTCCCACTAGCATCCTTTTTTAGTTTGGAAACCCACCTACAATCCAAACAGTGTTCGTTTGGAGGTAGATTAACTAATTTCCAAGTTTTATTTTCTTTCAAGGAATCTAATTCCTGCTGCATTGCACCATACCAGAATTTTGCAATCTCAGGTGGCATATCATTTATTTGCTGTACAGACTGTGGTTCACAGTAAACGTGGAAAGCTTTAACCATATCCACCTCAAAACATTTAGCAGGAATGCCTTTATTACTCCTCTGAGACCTGCGAGGTAGGACAGGGCTAACAGGGCTAACATCACTTTCCTGAGAAGCATCTGTCTTATCAGACAGATTTACAGCTTGCTCCTCTTGTTTAATGTCCTCATGCTTATCAGCAAGTTCTTGCTGTCCTGGGTTCAAATCAACTTGAGAACTGGAATTTATTTTGTCCCAGTTTTGCTCAGCAAATGAAGCACTCTTGCTTATAATTAATTTATCATCTAATATGAACCTGTAGCTTCTTTGGCTTTCTTCATACCCAACAAAAAATGCTTTCTTTGTTTTGGAAACTCCTTTCCTTTTTCTCTGCTGTTTTGGTATATGAACCCATGCAGAACTGCCAAAAATTCTGAGATGGTTCACTTTTGGTTTCACACCATAAAACAAATGAAATGGAGTGTCTTCAATCACACAATTAAACAGTCTGTTCTGAACATAACAGGCTGTTGATACTGCTTCACCCCAAAACTTAAAAGGTAATTTTGCATCTTTAAGCAAACACATCATAGCTTCTTGAAGTGTTTTACCTTTATGTTCAGCAACACCATTCTGTTGAGGAGTGTAAGGGTTAGAAAGAATTTGTTCTATCCCCTTCTCTGTCAGGAATTTTATAAAAGCATTAGAAAGATACTCCCCTCCTCTATCACATTGTAAGGCAGACACAGGCTTTGGAAATTTTCCATTTGCCCATGTTACAAAACTTTTAAATTTATCAAATGCCTCATCTTTATGTTTCAACAGATAGATTAATGTATATCTTGAAAAATCTTCAATTATGATAATTATATATCTTGCTTGTCCCAAACTTGGAGAAAAGGGGCCAATTATGTCACTATGAACAATTTCTAAAGGTCTAGTTGTAACTCTGTCACTGTGTTTACTCACAGAAGCATTCTGTGTTTTACATTCTTTGCAAACTACACAATCCAGATATTTATTACAAGGCTTCAATTTCAGGTCAGCACATAGCTTTGGCATTTGAGCTATGTATCTATAATTTGCATGACCAAATCTTCTGTGTAGCAGGTGTATGCACTGATCATGAATTGGAATGTTGCCAATTGTGGATTTTGCAGTGTGGATTTTAGCATTCTCTACTATGTACAATGAATCTCTGTACACGATTTGCACACAACTTACCATTCTTACGTATCTCACAACCATCTTTCTTAAATGTTATGACATATCCAGCTGCTACTAATTGGGATACAGATAAAAGGTTAGTTTGCAATTTAGGAACATACAGCACACCTTTAACAGTTTCTCCCAAACAAGATAGATACATGTCACCTTGACCGATGATATCTATTGTAGACCCATCAGCCATAGAAACACTTTGCCTCTTAGTTTTAGACAGTGTAACAAAAGAATTTTTACAATTAGATAAATGACAATTTGCTCCAGAATCTAACACCCAAACATTATTATTACATTTTCAATGAACTTGTGCAATATGGGTTGTGTGCAGAGCCTTCTTTTGCATTGCTGGTTTTTTCTTCTTTCCTGTCTTCCGATCTTTGGGAAATAAATCACAGTCTTTCTGTAAATGTTTAGCTGATTCACAATGAAAATAAAATATCTTCTGTTTGCCAATGCGGTTGCTTCTGCCTTGCTGCTCCTCCCAGCTTTTTCACACTGTAGTTTTCCAGAAGAGCTTGTTGAAGATAAAAGCCATTCCTTTCTTTTCTCCCACTCAGCAAGCAGCCATCCAGAGACATACGAAGGAGTAAGGTCAGCCCCAGGCATTGCTTCTAGGATGCAGATTAACGTGTCCCACATTTCATTTAGTGAGGATAAGATAATGAATGATTTTGTCAGAGGTGTAAATTCCATACCTCTTTCTTGTAGTTCTACAAATAATTGCTGTATACAGTGCAAATGTTCAGGCAGGCTCCCTTCTTCTGACAGATAAGCTTTATACAATGTATTGTCGAAGGCTTTCACGGCCGGAGTTCAATGGCTGTTGTGGGTCTTCTGGGCTGTGTGGCCGTGTTCTGGAAGTTGTGGTTCCTAACGTTTCGCCAGCATCTGTGGCCAGCATCTTCAGAGGGCAGGAGCACAGATAGAAGCAAAATCTCTGTGCCCAGGTAGAGTGGCAATGTTCTATTTATAGAGCTAAATTATAGGAGATTAGGTGGGGTTTTTTGTTGTGTTGAAATGTTAACGAGTGGCTGATAAGCGTGATTAGCATGTTCATTGTGAGAAGTATTCCCATGTCCTGGTGGTTGGACTGAGTTTGTTGACCTTTTGCAGGCTGTGTTTTTCAGGACTGGTAGCCAGGTTTTGCTAATTTTTAAACTTTCTTCTTTTTTATTGTAACTGTGCTGGTGTTTGTGAATTTCAATGGCTTCTCTGTATAATCTGGTGTAGTGGCTTTTGGTGTTGTCCAGTATTTCTATGTTTTCAAATAGGATTTTGTGTCCCATTTGCTTGAGAGCATGTTCAGCTACTGAAGATTTTTCCGGTTGCTGTAGTCTGCAGTGTCTTTCATGTTCTTTTATCCTGGTGTGAATGCTTCGTTTTGTGGTTCCGATGTATACTTGTCCACAGCTGCATGGTATGCGGTATACTCCTGCAGCGGTGCGGGGGTCCCTTTTGTCTTTTGCTGATTTTAGCATTTGTTGTATTTTTCTGGTGGGTCTGAAGACTGTTTGAAAGTTGTGTTTTTCCATCAGTTTTCCCATGCGGTCAGTGACTCCTTTGATGTAGGGCAGGAATACTTTGTTTGTGGGGGGCTGTTTTTCTTCAGTTGGATGTTGTTTTCTTGGTTTGATGGCTCTTTTTATTTCATTCTTGGAATAGCCATTTGCCTGTAGGACCCAATTCAGATGGTTAAGTTCATTGTTGAGAAATTGGGTTTCACAGTTTCGATTAGCACGATCCACCAAGGTTTTGATCATGCCTCTCTTTTGTCGTGGGTGGTGATTGGAATTTTTGTGTAGATATCGGTCCGTATGGGTGGGTTTTCTGTATACTTTGTGTCCTAGTTTGAGGTCCGGATTGCGTATGACCAGCGTATCTAAAAATGGAAGTTTGCCATCAGTTTCTTTTTCCATAGTGAATTGTATATTGGGGTGGATGCCGTTTAGGTGGTCCAGAAATTTATCCAGTTCTTCTTCAGTATGACTCCAAATTGCGAAGGTGTCATCCACGAACCGGAACCAGACTGTTGGTGTAATGGGTGCCGATTCCAAAGCCTGTTTTTCAAAGTGTTCCATGTAAAAGTTTGCTATGACTGGGCTCAGGGGGCTTCCCATGGCAACGCCATCCATCTGTTCGTAGAACTCATTCTCCCATTGAAAGTAACTAGTTGTTAGGCAGTGTTGAAATAAAGCTGTAATGTCTTCTGGGAAGATTTGCTTGATGAGTGCCAGGGTGTCCCTTACTGGCACCTTGGTAAACAGGGAGACCACGTCAAAGCTGACCAGTTTGTCCGTGTGGTTGAGTTTCAGGGTGCTGATTTTGTTGATGAAGTGTCCTGAGTCTTTGATGTGGGATGGAGTCTGTCCGATGTGGGTCTGTAAAAGGGTTGCCAAATGTTTGGATAATTCATATGTCGGGGAGCCAATGGCACTTACAATGGGTCTGAGTGGGATAGAGTCTTTGTGGATTTTGGGGAGTCCGTATAGTCTAGGTGAGAGAGCTTCTGTCTTGCAAATACGTTGTAGTACGTTGGGATGCAGGGAGGAGCTCTTTATCAGTGTGTTGGTTTGCTTCATGATTTTGCTGGTCGGATCCCGTCTTATTGTTCTGTATGTGGTGGGGTCTAGTAATTCTCTGATTTTGTCTTTGTATTCATCTATGTTCATAATTACCGTGGCATTGCCTTTGTCCGCTGGAAGGATGATGATGTCTGGGTCCGAATTGAGGGTCTCTATGGCGTTTCTCTCCTTCTTAGTAATGTTGCTGGTGGGGGGCTTTGCTTTCCTTAGGATTCTTGCCACTTCACCCCTTATTTCTTCTGCTTCTTCCTCTGGACGTTGGTGAATGGCTGATTCCACATTGGCAATATCTTCCACTGGAATTCTGGTGGGTGTAATTGCAAAGTTTCCTCCTTTGCTTAGGATGGAGGTTTCTTCAGGAGAGAGCAGGCGTTCTGTCAAATTGATGACAATGCGTGAAGTATCCAGTGCCGGTTTTGGTTGACTGTTTTGGCATTTGTTGAATTTTTGCTTTTGTCTGTTTGTGTAGTCAAAGATGTCCTTTTCCATTTTTCTGTAGGATATGGTATCAATCTTGTCCCAATCCTGGCTTCTCATTTCTCCATTTGCATTAAGAATCTGAAGCAAAGAAGAGAGGCTTTTATTCCCTGCTACTTTCCCAAATAACATCTCTTCTCAGCTGTTATACTGCTATAAAATCCTTTGATTAGAGCAACTACCTAACCCTCTATAGCAGTGCTTCTCAACCTTGGCCACTTTAAGATGTGTGGACTTCAACTCCCAGAATTCTAATTCTAATAAGAATAAATAACGTAAACAATTTACTACATATAATCTAGGAAGTGTATCAGTGACGAGCTGAATATTGATAGTTGCATCCAGAGAGGACATTTGGAAACAGGCTGGATTCACACATTACACTGTGTTGCCAAGAGTCCAAGCCTTGATCAGGGGCCTGAACAATTGGTTATTTTAGATCCAGAGATAATAACACACCAGTGGATAAAGAAATTTAAAGCTTTATTATAAACTTAAGCAAACAAAGTCAAACAGAAACACAGTTTACACAGATTACACAAAGCATAACAAGCATAGCATACAGAAAGAAATACATACCAAACAAGGTGATACCTTTATTCTCTTGTTGCTACCAGGAACTTGACTAAGATAGCAGAGAATAACCCCAAAAGGAATGGCTGTTGAGTCCCACAGCACCCAGCGTCCTGAGCCTGTATCAAAGTTCCCAAACTCCAAAGACAATCCTAAGGTTTTTATCAAAGCCTGGCTCCCAAACCCCGTGATCAAGCCCAGACTGACCTTGACTGGGATTTCTCCTGGGGCCTGGCACCTGTCCATGACATCATTCCCAGAGCCTGGGAAGCCATCAGATAAGCCAGTGCCCAAGCATAAACAATTTCTTATCATCCCTCCCCCCCATTCCAAGCCGCTAGAGGGGTGGCTGGAGGAGTGAACTTATGCTTAAACTTAACGAGCTGGGGGTTTTCTCTCCCCCCACTTCCAACAAAGATATGTTCTGGAGGGCTGTTGGAGGAGTGGGTATATTCTTCTTCTCTCCCCCCTCCCATGCCGAGCAGAAATAAAAACAAGCCAGTTAAACATCAGTATAACTCAAAATAAACTCTAATCTCCTAGGTGTGGGGAAGGAAAATCAAAACATGCCACCTAACTCCTCGAAATACAAAGGTCTTCCGCAGGTTGCCACTACATACATGGAGTTATAATATGGTTTATTTGGTTTTGCATTAACATTTTGTATGAATTTAACTATTGCGGCTTGTAAAACATGGTTTATAGCTTAATATAATATGTGGATCCATCCAGTTGTGTCTTATTCTATAAACCATGGTTAAACAAACCATAACTTATTGTGTATGTGAACCAGGATTATTAGTTATAAATGAGATATAGCATTACCAAAAATCTGAACTATTTTAGTAACAATGAAATTTAACATGACACAATTTGTATAAAACTTTTTTTCTTTTGATTTAAAAATTAGCCTTTCAAGGATACATATTTAGAAAAAGTTCACTTTAAGGCATTTAGGAAATGCCATTGTTATATATCTAAAGAAAAATTAGAATATATATCTTTGTTTATGAATTGTTGTACTCATTGACTGGATTCATATATTGCAGTAAGCCATTATGTGGTTTACCTGGTTTTTGGCATAGTATATTGGGTGATTCCATCCATTATAGCATACCTTTCCAAACTGTGTGTCGCAACACACTGCTGTGTCACGTCCAGGGCCCAGGTGTGTCATGGGGGAACCCGGAAGAGGAGGCCATGCACCACGTGGAGTCACACCCAGCCCTTGCCGCGCCGCCAGTCCCTGCTCCACACCCAGCTCTCGCCGCAGAACCCAGGTAAGGTGCCAGCCCGGCAGTGCTGCAACTAGGGGGGTGGCAGGGATGCGACTAGGCCGCCACGTTGGGGGTGGGGGGGCAGGGACGTGACTAGGCCGCCGTGCTGGGGGGTGGGGTGTGCAGGCGGGAGCCAATCGCGTGGGCCGGGGGGTGGGGTTTGGAGCCGGGGGCCAATTGTGTGGGCCAGGGGGTGGGGTTTGGAGCCGGGAGCCAATCGCGTGGCCTGGGGGGTGGGGACCCCTCATTACTGTGTCACAAAATTATGCATGGCTAAAAGGTATGTCACCAACATGAAAAGTTTGGAAAGCCCTGCATTATAGTTTATTAAACCATGATTTATTGCTTGATATGACATGTGAACCTAGCCAATTCTAATTCAGTAAACCATGATTAAAGAAAACATGGCTTAGCAAGGTAGGTGAGTCAAGTTCTTGTTATTTGAAAAAAAATGTTAATAATGTTTGGAATGCTTCACATGGGAACTACACCTATAGAAATAAATGATGGAAACATCTGTTGGAAGGATTCAAGCAAACCCCCCCTTCTCTTCCAAACTGCCATTTTCAAACCACATATTCCCCCGTTAGATGCTTCCCACCAAAAACACTTCTCCAAACTGGGTAAGAAGCTGGAAACTCCAGGGCAAAAGACTAAGATAGGAGGGAAATGACTTAAACATAAAGGATCACAATAGAATAATAGGAGAATACCAGCATGAGCCATAAAACAACCTCCCGATAACCTGATCAAATTCCCCGATAACCTGATCAAATTCCCCGCAAGCCAATCAGGTCAGGAAACTGAGCGGACAGAGGCAGAGAGGCAACACCTTAGCATAAGAAAAGGAAAAGGGGCTTCCCCTCAGAATAACGATAATCTAAACCCAATGGGCACCGCAGAGAGCCTAATTGACTAAAGAGCAAGAAACTGCAAAACAACAGGGGGCGCGACCACAGGAATGCCTCTGATCTTTAGTCAGTTACACTCTCTCAGAAAGCGCCCCTTCCAGGAAACCAAGAGTGCGATCCGGCTAAGACAAAACATTGTCTTTCGCACTCTTTTCACTAACAAAAGACCCGTGTTCTTATATAAAGGGCTGGTGGGGAAATACAAGTGTGGCCACCTCCGACAGCTGACTTCTCTGTATTTCACGCTCTTGGACAATAAAACAATCACCTCTGTTCAAGCAACTGCCTGCGTATATTCATTCCCGGCTCGGAACGGACCCTGGTAAGATTTCCTTCCAATATATCAAGGATATAAAAGCCTCTGTACATAGTCTGAGAAACAAGGAGCTCAAAGATGCTTCAAGAAAACTCACTGTGATCAGCAAACTAGAAATTTGAGACACGTAGTTGCCACTGCCTCTTTCCATCCTTATCTTCAGTGACTGCTCATGTAAAGAATGCATGATGTGTTTATGCATGATGTGATTATGCATGATTATGACCCCTATTGGATTCCATGGGCTGATGGAAGTGGAAAGATACCAAGATTGATGATATCATTACTTACATTATTTGTATTAAATGTCTGTAGCAGAAATGTCTGCATTTTGTTGTTCAGTCGTTTAGTCGTGTCAGACTCTTCATAGCACGGCAGGCCTTCCTGTCCTCCACTGTCTCCCGGAGTTTACTCAAGTTTATGTTCATTACATCGGTGATGCTATCTAACCATCTCATCCTCTGCCGTCCCCTTCTCCTTTTGCCTTCAGTCTTTCCCAGCATCAGGGTCTTTTCCAGTGAGTCCTCTCTTCGCATTAGGTGGCCAAAGTATTTGAGCTTCAGCTTCAGTATCTGTCCTTCCAATGAGCAGTCACGGTTGATTTCCTTTAGGATTGACTGATTTGACCTCCTTGCAGTCCAAGGGACTCTTAAGAGTCTTCTCCAGCACCACAGTTCGAAAGCATCAATTCTTCGGCGCTCAGCCTTCCTTATGGTCCAACTCTCACAGCCATACATTACTACTGGGAAAACCATAGCTTTAATTATACGGACCTTTGTCGGCAAGGTGATGTCTCTGCTTTTTAATATGCTGTCTAGGTTTGCCATAGCTTTCCTCCCAAGGAGCAAGCGTCTTTTAATTTCATGGCTGCAGTCACCGTCTGCAGTGATCTTGGAGCCCAAGAAAATAAAATCTGTCACTGCTTCCATTTCTTCCCCTTCTATTTGCCAGGAGGTGATGGGACCAGATGCCATGATCTGAGTTTTTTTAATGTTGAGTTTCAAGCCAGCTTTTGCACTCTCCTCTTTCACCCTCATCAAGAGGCTCTTTAGCTCCTCTTCACTTTCTGCCATTAGGGTGGTATCGTCTGCATATCTGAGGTTGTTGATATTTCTCCCGGAAATCTTAACTCCAGCTTGTGATTCATCCAGCCCGGCATTTCTCATGATGTACTCTGCATATAAGTTAAATAAGCAGGGTGATAATATACAGTCTTGTCGTACTCCTTTCCCAATTTTGAACCAGTTGGTTGTTCCATGTCCGGTTCTAACTTTTGCTTCTTTACCCGCATACAGGTTTCTCAGGAGACAGGTAAGGTGGTCTGGTACTCCCATCTCTTTAAGAATTTGCCACAGTTTGTTGTGATCCACACAATCAAAGGCTTTAGCATAGTCAATGAAGCAGAAGTAGATGTTTTTCTGGAACTCTCTTGCTTTTTCCATGATCCAGCGAATGTTGGCAATCTGATCTCTAGTTCCTCTGCCTCTTCGAAACCCAGCTTGCACTTCTGGTAGTTCTCAGTTCAAATACTGCTGAAGCCTAGCTTGTAGGATTTTGAGCATAACCTTGCTAGCATGTGAAATGAGCACAATTGTACGGTAGTCTGAACATTCTTTGCCATTGCCCTTCTTTGGAATTGGAACGTAAACTGACCTTTTCCAATCCTGTGGCCACTGTTGAGTTTTCCAAATTTGTTGGCATATTGAGTGCAGCACTTTAACAGCATCATCTTTTAGGATTTTAAATAGCTCAGCTGGAATACTGTCTTCTCCGCTAGCTTTGTTGTTAGTCATGCTTCCTAAGGCCCACTTGACTTCACTCTCTAGGATGTCCGGCTCAAGGTCAGTGACCACACCATCGTATTTATCAGGGACATTAAGATCTTTCTTGTATAGTTCTTCTGTGTATTCTTGCCACCTCTTCTTAATCTCTTCTGCTTCTGTTAGGTCCCTGCCTTTTTTGTCCTTTATCATGCCCATCTTTGCACAAAATGTTCCCTTGATATCTCCGATTTTCTTGAAGAGATCTCTAGTCTTCCCCATTCTATTGTTTTCCCCGATTTCTTTGCATTGTTCATTTAAGAAGGCCTTCTTATCTCTCCTTGCTATTCTTTGGAAAACTGCATTTCCATATAATATAATATATTATAATATAATGTCTGCATAGAGTTCTTTAATAACTGGGATCAGACACACTCTTTCATTGAAGCACAAATTACGGTACCACTGGCAGCAGAGGCCAACCTAAAATGGGCTGGGCATACAACTCCTCTTTATAGAATTATGCAGATTAGAATATATGTGTGATAGGATACAACCGCAAAGTGTTGATGAGGTATAGCAGCATATATATGTTGATGAGGTAAGAACAGTGAGGTCATGAGAGTGGCAGCCTAAGGACTTCTTGAGTTAGGCAAAGGCTGTGTTCTCTGAATAAGAGTTACCAATGATGTTACTTCCTGTAGATGTTCTCTCTCAGTGGTTTGCTTCCTAGTGATGGTCCTGTCTCTTAGTATCCTAATCTACATTCTACTGTTTAAATGTTTCCAGGGCCAATTTGAGATTTTATTTTCCCTGGAACTTCAGGTTCTGGGGAGGGGATGATTTACTTACCCTACCTAATACAATTTTCTTTCTACTTCAGATCACAGGAAAGGGAGAATGAAGGGGTATAGTGGAGTAGCAGCCAGTTGAAAAATCTAGATATAGCTCTGCAAAGGAGCGCATGGCAGTATGAACAAAGCACTTCTTGTTGAATTGTTAAAGCAGTTGTGTCTTTTGCAAGGCTCTCCCAACAAAGCCAAGTAGTTATACATGGCACTAGCCATCTGCAAATAGCCAGGAACAGCTTTGGAAGCAACCATGTGAGCCTGAAAAAAGATGCAGCTGCTTTAAATATTCAAATAGAGGTGCTTGGTTCATACCGCCATGCATTGCTTTGCCCAGTTCTAATATTTAGTTTTGTGAGAGGTACTCTCACATATTGCAAAGCACGTCTTATGAAGGCTTTGCACAGCTCTAATATATAGCTTAGCCTTAGGCTATTCTTGGGAATATATTCAGCAACAACTACTTTACATGAAGTTGGCTCCTCCTGTTGAAGACCAAATTTCCTCAATGTAGAAAGGTGTGATAGATGATAGATATTGTAGATGATAGATAGATAGATAGATAGATAGATGATAGTTAGATAGATGATAGTTAGATTGATAGATTGATAGATTGATAGATTGATAGAGTAATTTTTGAAGGAAAAATCTGGCAGTGCCATTCTATCAGTACTTAACCATTTCTGTTTTAGAGGCAAGCCAGAAGCATTTGAAAACCTATGTCTTTTGTGTGCAAATATTATTTAGGAATGATTATCTCCCATCTTTGACATGCCACAAGTAATTTCCAACTAAGTCCTTTGAATGGAGTTACATCATCTGCCCAGCACTTTAAGCATTTTCTAGGTCATAGCTTTCCAAACTGTGTGTCGCGACACTTTAGTGTGTCACAACATACAGCTTAGTGTGTCGTGAAGCGGCGGCGGGGGCGTGCACGGTGGCAGCGTGGGGGCGCGCGCGGTGGTGGCAGTGTGCAAGGCGGTGGTGGGGCGCCATCAGCGCTTCCGCATTTTAGCGAGGCCGCCACCACTGCCACCATACACGCTACCGCACACACCCCATGCCGCCACCATGCATGCCCCCGCCCCCACGCGCACCCCCACGCCGCCGCCGCTGCCGCCGTTGGTGTGTCGCCAACTGCGGCAGTTTGGAAAGCACTGTTCTAGGTCTTTTAAGGTCGATTGATACCCAGTTGAGGTGCTGGAAAGTTGCTGAAGAGGCCTTCATCCTGCAGTGAATTGATTTGGATGATGATGATGATGATGATGATGATGATGACGACGACGATATCCCATCTGGCTCACTACCACATATGTATTGTATTCAAAAGGAAACATTCCCTATTCATCAAAGTACTGTATAATCAGGAAAACACAGTGGGAAAGAGCAATTAGTCCAAAAATCACAAGAGGGTTGGACTCAGAATAAGATGAGACAAGAAAGTTACTCTTTTACACTTACAAGAACATGCATGCAAAGAAGTAAAATATTATTATTTATTAAATTTCCATACTGTTAAACCTTTTAGATTCATGGAGGCTTACAACAACCCAAAACATATACAGCAATTCACATTGTGCAATACAATTACATAAATAAATTTTTAAAAAGCAACAGATGCAATAAAAAGGTAAAGGTTCCCCCCGCACATTTGTGCAGTCGTGTCCGACTCTAGGGGCCGGTGCTCATCTCCGTTTGTTAGCTGAAGAGCCAGCGTTGTCCGAAGACACTTCCACGGTCATGTGGCCGCATGACGCGCGCGGAACGCTGTTACCTACCCACCGAAGTGGTACCTATTGTTTATTTGCTGTGGTGTATTGCATCTGTAGGGGGCGTGGTGGCTCAGCGGGTAAGACGCCAGGCTTGTCGATTGGAAGATCGCAAGTTTGGAGGTTCGAATCCCTAGTTTGGAGGTTCGAATTCATCTACTTGCATTTGCATGCTTTCGAATTGCTAGGTTGGCAAGAGCTGGAGCTAGTGCAGGAGCTCACTCCTCACGCAGGGCTAGGGATTCGAACCTCCAAACTTGCGATCTTCCAATCGACAAGCCTGGCGTCTTACCCGCTGAGCCACCACGCCCCCTACAGATGCAATACACCACAGCAAATAAACAACAGACTAAGAAAATACAGTTCCAGATGGCACACAATCATCCTCAAAAGCCTTCCAGAAGAAGAGACCCTAACTGCTGGAAAGCGACCACCAAGAGGACCAGCCTAACTTCTAGAGGGAGGCTGTTTTAGAGTATAGTTTTCAGGGCTGAAAAATCATGGAACCCTCACCTCAAAAAATTGGGGTACCACAAGTAGCTTCTTCCAGGAGGATCTCTTCAGTTAACTGTAGTTGGAGGAAGCAGTTCTGATAGCACCTAGGTACAACATAGGACTTTATAAGTCAAAACTAGCATTTTGAATTGTACCCAGAAACCTGTTGGTAATCAGGCCCTGCAAGATAGTGTAATGATTGTAGCAGTTTGGTCTAGTGCAAGGGTCGGAAATGGCGGCTCTTGAGCCAGATCTGGCTCTTTGGCCCCTCGGCTCTGGCTCTCTCTCTCTGTCTGCCGCCCGACATCCGGAAAGCCGGTCTCCGGAAGCAGCGCAAACCCTGGGGAAGAAACAGAGACGCTGATTGGTGGAGGCTCAGAAGGAAGGACGCCTCCACCAATCAGCGCGCGCCAAAGGGGAGCAGAGAGGCGGGCTGAACAAGGCGAAGCCCGATTGGCCCTGCTTCCCAGAGGCGCTCCAAAAAGACCGGCACGGGGCCTCGCTCAGCTGCGCGCGGAAGCGCTCCAAAAAGACCGGCGCGGGGCCTCGCTCAGCTGCGCGCAGAAGCGCTCCAAAAAGACCGGCGCGGGGCCTCGCTCAGCTGCGCTGGGCTGTGAAGCTGGACGAGCCGCCGGACCTGGAGCACTTCCGCGCGCAGCTGAGCGAGGCCCCGCGCCGGTCTTTTTGGAGCGCTTCCACGCGCAGCTGAGCGAGGCCCCGCGCCGGTCTTTTTGGAGTGCTTCCGCGCGCAGCTGAGCGAGGCCCCGCGCCGGTCTTTTTGGAGCGCTTCCGCGCGCAGCTGAGCGAGGCCCCGTGCCAGTCTTTTTGGAGCGCATTTCCACAGCCCAGCACTCAGCTGCGCGTGGAAGCGCTCCAAAAAGACCGGCGCGGGGCCTCGCTCAGCTGCGCGCGGAAGCGCTCCAAAAAGACCGGCGCAGGGCCTCGCTCAGCTGCGCGCGGAAGCATTTCAGGTCCGGCGGCTCGTCCAGCTTCACAGCCCAGCGCCAGCGCGCCCGGACAGGCTCAGAGACACGCGCCGCCAGCAGCGCCTCCGCCCTGGCCAGCCTGCGCGCCTTGGAGAGCTGGGGTGCAGCGGGACGGGAGTGTCGCCGGCGGCCCGCGAGGACCGGCCATGGAAGGTGAGCGAGGGCCGGGGCGGCCGGCCAAGCGCAGCGCAGCCCTGTATCTTACCCTTCCACGCGATTGGATCCCGCCCCCAAACCCCACTCCCTTCCGCGCGATTGGCTCCCGCCCGCAAACCCCGCCCTCTTCCACGCGATTGGCCCCCGCCCGCAAACCCCGCCCCCTTCCACGCGATTGGCCCCCGCCCGCAAACCCCGCCCCCTGGCTCTCGAGCATTTCAAAATGTGCACGAGCATGTCAAAATGGCTCCCGGCATAGTCTAGTGGTTAAGGTGCTGCACTAGAAACCAGGAGACTGAGAGTTCTAGTCCTGCCTTAGGCACGAAAGCCAGCTCAGTGACTTTGGGCCAGTCACTCTCTCTCAGCCCAACTCACCTCACAGGGTTGTTGTTGTGGGGAAAATAGGAGCAGGAAGGAGTGTTAGGTATGTTCCCCGCCTTGAGTTATTTATAAAAATAATGAAGGCGGGATAGATAGATAGATAGATAGATAGATAGATAGATAGATAGATAGATAGAATAAAATAAAATAAAATAAAATAAAATAAAATAAAATAAAATAAAATAAAATAAAATAAAATAATAAAATATAAAATAATAAAATAAAATAATAAAATAAAATAAAATAAAATAAAATAAAATAAAATAAAATAATAAAATAAAATAATAAAATAAAATAAAATAAATAAAATAAAATAAAATAAAATAAAATAAATAAAATAAAATAAAATAATAAAATAAAATAATAAAATAAAATAAAATAAAATAAAATAAAATAAAATAAAATAAAATAAAATAAAATAAAATAAAATAAAATAAAATAAAATAAAATAAAATAAAATAAAATCTAGCGCCAGTCAATATGTAGACCACTGAGTTTTGGGTGAACTGTAGTTTACTGTGGTCTTCAAATCCAGGTCTACTGTAGGTACAGGGCATTGCAGAAGTTAAATCTCTAAATGACAAAGGCATGTGTCACTATAGCTACAGCATCCTGATCTAGGAAGAGCTGCAGCTGGTGCACCAGCTGGCGTTATGCAAAGGGCCTTCTTGCCATGGCCTCCACCTGTCCATCCACTTGTAGCCATGAGTCCAAATTGCAGACCTGCTCTCTCAAGGGCAGAGCCATCCCCTTGAGAGACACCACTTGAACTGATAGAGAACTGTGATGGAGAAACAGTAACTCTGCTTTGCTAGGATTCAATTTCAGCCTGTGTCATCCCATCCAGACCCCAGTATCTCCGGACACCAGGACAAGACAGTATTTCCAGCTGGGCCAGGGTGACAATATAAAGCTTGCTATCACCAGAACATTGATGGTAGTACACCCCAAAGTGTGCCTCTCCTAGTAGATGTTGTAGCAAAGTGGAGACTTATACTTAAAGATTAGCAAATTTATTATGAGATAATAATTATTATTATTAAAATATAGCAATTTTGATGGAGCAGAGACCTTTTTATGATGCAGGAGTACACTTCTTTTTACTGCAGTCTATGGAATTAAACAATAGTATGCTCTAATGAAAATGTAAAGTGACTGATAAAAATTGCTAAAGATACAAAGAAAAAGGGCTAGCTCAGTGATGGCGAACCTATGACACGCATGTCAAAGGTGACACGCCATGACGTTTTGGGTGACACGCCAGCATTCACCAACACCCAACAACATCTATTCTCCCTGTTTGAGTTACCAAAGAAACTGAACCAACAAAAGGCACTGCACCTTCCTGTTGGGATTATCAAGAGTCAACTCAGCATTGTCTCATAAGCATAATAGGGGGTCTTTCTAGTAAACACATTTCTACTGTGCTTGTGGGATGTTACCTGGATCACCTGATTTCCTCTTCCTCCTTCTTCTTGGTTTGGGGGATTAACATTCTCCATTATGCTTTGGGCACACCTGCAAGCAGGAGGACTGCACCATGCAGCTTTCGTCCATTCCATCTCGCTTGCACGCAGATCTACTGTGAATCTACTCGTATCCAGATCTACTGAATAAATGTAAGCTATCTCTATTTTTCTTCATCTAACTAATGTGTGAAGACTGAATTTATATCTGAACGCAATTAAGCTTAAAGTGCAAGTTTCCTGCTGGTTCATGCTTCTACTCTGCAAGATTGTTGTTAGCTGCTTGGAGTTCTTTTATTAACCTGCAAGACTCCATCAAGGGTTACGGGACCACTTTGGGGAGTTGAGCACATAGTGACATCACTATTTCACCCAACCCCTAAACTACACATATTAGTTGAATAATTGTTACTTACATGATATTAAAGAAGAATATCACCCAGTAATCAAGAAGATACAAATAGTGGAATGAGTCTTCCTGTCAGGGTTCATGTCTATGAATCACACTTCACACTTCCTTTGTGTAAACATTTATAGATGTCCAAGTTCAAGACCAGCTTTCCGCAGTAAATAAGATAATGGGATATGAAAGTTGACTTGCCAAAAGTCCAACACATTGTTCCTCAGAATATGCGCCAAGGGGTCTCTTTGAAAGCCACCACCTTTACTTTCATATCTGAGCAGCTCACGTCGGACCTAATGTTCTCATTGCCACAACCAGGCCTGGTGCTGTAGCTACAACATCACATGGCCACTCCTATTGTAGCCAGCAGTGGTGCAGTTTGGTGATTTCAGCTTTGAGCCTAATGGTTTGATTTAGGGAAGGGAGTTCATGAAGTGATAAATATATTACTGCATTTACTTCAAAATACTGTAAGCCTGTCCTGCTGTATGCGGGGTTCCCCTGTTTATTCAGCTGAATGGGGCCCGGCACCTCTGCCCTAAAATTCTGCACTGACGACACTGCTGATCATAAAGCATGCAATTATATTAATTTGGAATAGCTATTGCTTGCAATGTTTGGTGTATTACTCACACTTGTTTTGACTCTCAACTTTGGAGTAATTTTGTTTTCCTGGTAAAACGCTTAGGATTCTTTTTTGGAAAAATAACATAAAGTGTATTCCTGCCACTATCCTAATAGTTTCTTATTTGGCCCAGCTATTTTCCTGACAATAATTTTGTAAGATGACAATCCTGTGAAATGTTTCTGCATCTATAAAAATGGCACTCAAGGTTAAAAGGATCTCCAGCTAAACTTAAGCAGTCAATCCCATTCTCTATTTAAAATCCCAAGAAATAGAATAAACAAGAGGGGTTTTATTAGTGATTCTGAGCTAATCTTCCTTTCTCTTAGCCCTTCCCACCCCGAGAATGATAATATGAGTGCTTGTTTGATGGCTGATGTCCCATTAAAACTGGCTTTTTCTTGGAAATAATTCTATATAAAGCAGCCTTCACTTCTGTATTCCGTAAACTGTAGATTAGGGGGTTGAGTACAGGGGTGACTATTGCATAAAAGACTGACACCACCTTGTTGAGGTTGATTGAGGAGGCAACTTTGATGCGGACATACATAAAGAAAAGTGTCCCATAGAAAACAGCCACTACCATCAGGTGGGCAGTACAGGTTGAAAAGGCCCGTTGCCGTCCAACCAAGGAGTTAATTTTGAGCACTGTAGTGATAATGTGGACATACGACATTATAATAACCGAGGAGGAGATCAAGAGCACCAAAAGAGAGACCAAGAAATCTATTGATTCCTTCAGTGAAATGTCAGTGCATGAGAGAACAAGGAGTGGTGAAGCATCACAGAAGAAGTGGTCTATCACATTGGGGCCACAAAATGTCAACTGTGACATGAAATAAACAGGCAGTACTGGGGTAAGAAATCCAGCTAACCATGAGCCAATTGCCAGAAGCAGACAGGTGTCTCGGTTTACAATCTCTTGGTACCGCAGAGGGACACAAATAGCCACATAGCGGTCATAGGCCATGGCTGCCAGCAAGAAACATTCTGTACTGCCCAAGAAAGTGAAGAGGTAAAGTTGAGTCAAGCAGGCAGAGTAAGAGATCATCTGACCTGCTGGGTGTCCAAACCCAGCCAGCATTTTGGGCACAGTGAGAGAGGTATACCAAATGTCCAAGAATGAGAGGTGGATGAGAAAAAAGTACATGGGGGTGTGTAAGCGCCTTTCTGTTGCCACAAGTAAGACCAGGATGCCATTTTCCATCAGGGTTAGCAAGTACATGTTTAGGAAGAAGCAAAAGAGAGGCAACTGTCCCTCCTGGGTGCCTGTGAAGCCTACCAAGACAAACTCTGTCACAAAGGTCCAATTTTCACGTGGAGACTGCATCTAGGAGGGTCAACACAGAATTGTTAGAATAATGGGGCACAGAGACAATAGTGGGAGATTCATCCTACATATTCAGGGTTCAGAATAAATGTAATGCGTCTTGAGTTTGGCAAGTTGTCTTTTCATTCTAAGGGATCAAAGAAATGCACCCAAAAAGAAGCCAGTATGTTACCATTTAACTAAACCAAGCATTCTGTTCATACCAACTTCTTTTTGAGTGTATTTAACTGTCAACCACAAAACACATTGAGTAAATTTTGTACCAAGTGCCGCCTCCCTTACAGGTTGTAGGGAAAAAATGAAAGCAATTCCTGAAAATTTCTTGCAAAAATTGGGACTATTTTGTTTGTTTTTAAGTGAAGCTCCAGCACTCAAATCACGTAGATGCAAGGGGGTCACTTTCTATAGCGCATTTTGGGTCTTTATATATGACTTGAATAAATACAGTGTACTGTATAAATGTTGTTCCTAGGTAAGCATTCTTTCTGTACTATTTAGACATGGCCAGATCCATTTTAGTTGCTTACTAAGAATATATTACCAATACCTGAGTTTATCCATCAAAGTGAGCCATTCAGTTTTTTCTGGTTCTTATATTCCAGAATGTTTCTGAAAATATATTTTTTATTCAAATAAACACTTTTGGGACAGAGAAAGTTATGACTCTTCTCTGCAGCTTAATATTTTGTTGCCTAGGTTTGCTCTTTTGGCCATTAGCTATATATAGCAAAAGAGGAACAGGATTCACACACTACTAAGGATTCATTCATTCATTCCTCTTTTCCCACATAAGACATGCACATGTGCCTGTGTGTATATGCACAAGTGCTGTTGAGTAGCTGGGCTAAATAGTCCTTTGAGAAGCTGGAACAAGATATTTCTCATATGATTCTGCCACATTTATTTTGCTAGGGGTATCTGTTAGCCAGTAAAAAGTTTCCATCAGCAAAAATGGGGAAGGCTTAATCATTTCCCCATTTGCTCAGCCACTGCATCCCCCCTCAAAATCTGCTCTGGATAGCTGACAACTTGCCAGAAGTGATTTGTTTACCCATGTGGTGGTAAAAGGCACCCCCCCCCATGTATACACGTCAGCTGAATTCACTACCAAACCTATGAGATGCCCCCCCCTCCAATATATGTGAACTGCTTAAAGTGCCCTTGTAAGAAAACATTCACAGCAAGCTGAACTGGCCCTGAGTGGCGACAGGGGGAAGAATCAGTCAGGAACCTGTGGCCCAGTAAACCAACTTGTTTCTAGTCACGGACCATATCTCAGCATGACTAGCATCTGACCTAGTAGGAAGGGATAAATAATAATATGGTCGCCCAGATGGGTTTATCAAAAACATTTCAACATCATGCTGTAACTAATACTGTTGTCTGCCTCTTTCTGTCTTTGAAGTGTAGTAGGCCAAAAGTGTATAAGTTCTCGTTCTGCTTTTGCTCAGGGCTGCTCAGCAGAGTGCCAATGCTTTGCTGGGAGCTCAGTGCATGTTGTGTTACTGTTTGCATGCTAATAACATTATGTTGTATCTTCAAAGTGATTTGGTTGCTTTGAGAGAGCCAGGTTTTGGCCACAACACCCAGAAGGCTGCAAGAGGAGGAACATGAAGGAAAATTCAATTGCCTGGGCAAACATGAACTTGCAAAGTGTTGGGTGCCACAAAACATTGGTCTTTGCTGCAAGCAACAGACTTATAACCACCACACACCATAGAAGACTTTGTTTGTTTGTTTGTTTGTTTTCTATCCTGCCTTTATTAATTTTATAAATAACTCAAGGCGAGGAACATACCTAATACTCCTATTTTCCCCACAACAGCAACCCTGTGAGGTGAGTTGGGCTGAGAGAGAGTGACTGGCCCAAGGTCACCCAGCCAGCTTTCATGCCTCAGGCGGGACTAGAACTCTCAGTCTCCTGGTTTCCCATTGGCTCCTTCCTAGGGCTGAGAGACAGGGACCGGCCCAAGGTCACCCAGCCGGCTTTCATGCCTAAGGCGGGACTAGCACTAACAGTCTCCTGGTCTCTAGCCCGTTGCCTTAACCACTAGACCAAATTGGCTCTCTTTAATCATTTCCATAGAACAAGTATCACTGTATTATAAGTCATTTGTATGCAGCAGCATATCACAAAATCTATATCACCTTCACTTCAATATATGGTAAAAACTTCCAGGTGAACTGTTATAAATTGCCTTTTTCCTGGTAGCTGTAATACCGGCACAAGAAGCTAAAACAAAATAGGCATTGACTTTATCCAACCTATTATAATTCCTTAAAGTTAGTCATCCTTTTGTATTAGTCTTCTGTAGCTTGGTAGGCTCCAGAAGTTCCCATTATTGGTTGGAGAAACGTATTCTAGGATAGCAATATTCACTACTCACACTTCCAAGAGATGGTCGCTGAGCTCTGCTTCTCTTGCTATTCTCTGTTAAATTTCAGGGACACAGCTTGGCATGATTCCTCCTCCTTCAGTCACATCCTTGCCTTTGAGCACAACTAATAGATGATTGTGGACCAAGAAGAGACATAGAACTTGTGTGTGTGTTTAAGAAAAAAATGACAAAAATACATGATTGCTGCAAAGCCTCCCTACGATTCTGATCAGGGAACAGGGTCTCTAAGAGACACCAGGAATTATCTAATGAGTAGCTAGGGAACATCAGGGCACACAAGTGAGTTCAGAGGAGGCGAGCATACAGGTCCTCACTAGGTAAGCCTATAGATTTCATTTTCAAATAGAGCTCAAAATACAAATCAGCAAATACAGGACATACAGGACATAATTATTAGTGTCAGCCGTTAACACTATGCAGAATTGTTCACTACTGTATATAGAAAACTAAACTCAATTTAGTCAATCCTTAACCTCAAAGGATTGACAGAGATGTTGACGTGAGCATAGAAAGCTATATTTGGTCAGACCATTGACACATCTAAGGCAGGGTGCACATTTTTTTTTTAGGTTGAGAGCCACACCCCTCATTTCAGCCAATAGTCCCTAGGGTGGCAACAACTTTCCAGGACTTCAGTCCAAGATTACTATTAGCCCCATTTCAGGGTGATCCTTACTATAAGACAGGAGATGCCAGGAACCAAACCTGGGATCTTTTCTACATGGTAAAGATGAGCTGAGCTTGACTTCTGGTGATTACGGAAATAAATCCGGTAATTTTCTTGTCAACAATATAAAAGTGGATTGTCATTGCCTTCTTCTGGGACTTCCTAGTCTAACCTAAAAGGGATGCAGTGGCTCAGCGGGTTAAACCACTGAGCTGTAGACTGCCGATCGGAAGGTTGGCAGTTCGAATCCCCGCGCAACGAGGTGAGCTCTCGTTGCTCGTCCCAGCTCCTGTCAACCCAACAGTTCGAAAGCTTTGCGAGTAGATAAATGGGTACCACCTTAAGTGGGTAAAATTGCTGGCGTCCTGTCGGGGGTCGCCCACCAAACGGAAGATCTTTGGAACGGCGGTGGTTACGACAGATCCCAGAAAAAGCAGCTTCATCTACAGGACATTGGCAGCCGGCTCCAATGCAAGGCATTGTGGGGCTTGTAGTCCAAGTAGCCTCGGAAGAGTCGGTTTCCTTACCCCTTCCCTTAGTGCGCGGTTAAATTGAAAATGTATAATATGAAATGTATAACATGAAATGTATATGTGTATGTAAGCCACCTAGAGTCCTCCGTTAGGGAGGGGATAGGTGGGGTATAAATATCAATATAAATAAAATAAATAAATAAACCTAGAACTCTGAGTGACCCTGGTGGCCTCCCACTGAAGTACTATCTAGATCTGATCTTACTTAGCTTTAGTTAAGGTCAGCCAAGACTGTTAGATGCTGCCCCCAGCTATAAGAAACATGTTCCTTGTAGAACTGTTCTTTTAAATTAGATATGGCCCAAGATATAGAAAAAAAGAAAAATCTATGAAAACATTACCTTTTTACAACTATATTTGTAGAGCAACATAGCAAACTTTCAGATGGAAAAGTCTGTATACATTAAAAAGTTGTTAACCTCATCTACTGCAGAGCACGTAGAACATCTGAACCCAAATTTCTCAGTCTGGTGTCTTCCAGATGTAGAAGGAACCAGATAATCTACTTCTTCAATTGTGATATGTAGTTGATTCCCCACCCTTTTAAGAATCTTCTCTAAAAAGGGATGTTTCAAGACTGGATGATAATTCTCCAAAATTGCTGGTTTTACAGAGGCCTCTTAAGGAGGGAATATAGCACCAACTCCTTTAAGGAGGTGGAGATGCCTCCTCTCCCAAGGTGAGTTTATAATTTCTCAGACCCAGGCCATCACACTCCCTCTAGCAACCTGAAGGTGCCAGCAGGTATATCTTTATATAGCTATAGCTATAAATTTATAAAAACAAAATAAAAAACAAAGATGATAAGATGGTAAGGACCTAACAGAAGCAGAAGAGATCAAGAAAAGGTGGCAAGAATATACGGAAGATCTGTATAGGAAGGATAATAATATCAGGGATAGCTTTGACAGTGTGGTCAGTGAGTTAGAGCCAGACATCCTGAAGAGTGAGGTAGAATGGGCCTTAAGAAGCATTGCTAATAACAAGGCAGCAGGAGACGACGGTATCCCAGCTGAACTGTTTAAAATCTTGCAAGATGATGCTGTCAAGGTGATGCATGCCATATGCCAGCAAATTGGATCAGATTGGAAAAAATCAACTTATATCCCCATACCAAAAAAGGGAAACACTAAAGAATGTTTGTAGCTTGAATCATGTCAACTGGATTTCTATTTTCTCAGTGGAAACGTTTCGCTCCTTATCCAAGAAGCTTCTTCAGTCTGAGCAAAGTTAGTAAGGGAATCCTTAAATATGTTTCTAAGGTGGCTGTGGGACCTTGCACCTGGGGCTAGGTCATGGTTATTTGAGATGTTAATTTCTAAGTCCCTTTATCATCCAAAGGAGGATCATCCTCCTTTGTGTCAGAGTGTCTATTCTAAAATGTAGCTGAGTGCATAGCTTTGCTAAATTCCCTCCTAA
This sequence comes from Charina bottae, assembly GCA_023362775.1. Lineage (NCBI taxonomy): Eukaryota > Metazoa > Chordata > Lepidosauria > Squamata > Charinaidae > Charina > Charina bottae. The sequence goes on from JALMGJ010000001.1 coordinate 199,556,586, forward strand.
GAGTTAATCAAGGGCATTAATTGTGTTTAGTAGCATGTTGATCATCTTTCTTCCAATATTCTTCTCCTTCTGGAAATCTGTGCTGAGTAGACAGATCCCTTAAAATCTTATTCTCCTCCATTTTTGTGATATTCTTCTTGATCCAGGAACAGGCAGATTTCAGTACTCTTCCTTCCACTCTGGAACCAGCAAATCTTCAATAGCCAATACTATCTAAATTCAGCTTGGTTTGCTAGCCATCTTCTTTTCCATCTCCCCCAAACTTCAGTGAAAGCTCTCCTGACAGCTCTTAGATAAAGGAAACAGTTTTCCCTTGCACAGTCGTGTCTGACTCTAGGGGCCGGTGCTCATTTCCGTTTCTTAGCCGAAGAGCCAGCATTGTCTGAAGACGCTTCTGCAGTCATGTGGCCGGCATGACATGCGCAGAACGCTGTTACCATCCCACTGAAGTGGTACCTATTTATCTACTTGCATTTGCATGCTTTCAAATTGCTAGGTTGGCAGGAGCTGGGGCGAGTGCGGAAGCTCACTCCATCATGCGGCGCTCCGGTCTCGAACCGCTGACCTTCCGATCGACTAACCACTGAGCCATCGCGCCCCCTGGCAGCTCTTATCCATTTCAATTTTATCTCCTCCCAGCATGAGAAATTCTCTGTGTGTGAAAACTCTATCCTCTACCCAGTTCCTTGTCAGGCTTCAGCTTATCAGCTCCAGGCACAGTTTCTCTGTCTGGGAGACCAGGTGACAAAAATGCAGGCAATGTATAGCTTCTCTGTACTGTCACAGACCACCCCACAATTGGTGTGAAATTGCAGAAGACTGTGTGAGGAGTGAGGTCTACAGCTGTGTGGAAATGCCCTATGATGCTTGTCATCTAAAGCCAATAGTCGTATTGGTCAGAGATCGTAGAAGCTGCCGCCCTGGATGCCTGAAAATATACCAAATTGAACAAGACTGAATTCTTACTCATACGGGAGTCCTATTTTTTTTATAAGCTTCACTGATTTTGATAATCACAGTGACGAATAACTGCATTAAAAATATTAATCAACAAGAGAATTATAGAGTTGTGATTTAGATCCAGAACAGAGAGACAAGTCTCTAAAGCAGAGCTTTCCAAACTGTGTGTCGCGACACAAAAGTTCATCATTCCGGGTTTTCCCGCGGTGACACACCAACGGCAGCACGCAAAAACTGAAAGTGACAGCAGCGCTTCCGGGGTTTTGCACGCTGCCGCAACGGGGGCACTTCCAGGTTTTCCCACGGCGACACAACAACGGCGGTTGGTGTATCGCCGCGGGAAACCTTTGGAAAGCCCTGCATTAGTGTGTCGGCTGCAGTGTCTGGGTGTGTCGCGGCTGCTGCTACCTCCAAGCCCTGCCAGGATTCCGCACAGGTCCTAGTGCCTGCCTTGTGCCCTGCTGTAAAAGTGTGTTGCGAAATGATGCCCTGCTGTAAGAGTGTGTCTCAAAATGATGCATGTCTAAAAAGTGTGTCACCAACATGAAAAGTTTGGAAAGCTCTGCTCTAAAGAGATAGAAAAAGGAATAAACTTGTTTTATTTGAGTTAACAAATTCCTCTGGGTGAAATCCTTTGCCATTACTCTACACCAGACCTTGTGCACCATGTCAAGGATAGGGCCCTTTTTGTAAAAAGGTTTCAGGGACCAAATGAGCACCATAAGCATTTACAAGGCTCCATAATAAAGTTTTAAAGCTCCCGTTTTACCCCTTAAGCTCTCCAACCACTCAAAAAATGCAAAAAGGTGGCACAAATTGTATGTGTGTGTATATACACATGTGTATACACACACACACACACACACACAATTTGTGCGACCTTTTTGCATTTTTCGGGTGGTTGGAGAGCTTAAGGAGTAAAATATACATACTGGTTTCCTTCTGAGCCACTTTGGCACTAACCACAAAATGGAATCTGTTTTGCCCTAAATTTATTATGGAGGAACTGCTGCTCAGTGAAAGAGCACCTGCTTTCCTTGCAGACCCCACACTCTGTCCCTGGCACCAGTTATTGGGGTAGCAATCATTAGCTAAATCCTCTTTGCTGCGTGATAGAAGAGCATACCTCTCTCCTTCCTTACAGGAGTTAAAAAGGGAAAGGACATGCAGTGTCCCCTATGATTAGTCCAGGGCTACACTGGGTTTAGAAATCAAAATTGCAAATGCAATTACAGTATATTGTATGTTAATTTCAAACTACCATTTGTCCTGGACATACTAACCATGGCAGCCAAGCACTGCCTGAGCAGAATGTCTATGAAGGTTCTCAGTCATCCAGGTGGAATTGTCTGTAGCTTGAATCATGTCAACTGGATTTCTATTTGCCTGAGCAGAATTTTATCATATCTTCCTTTATTATAATTGGGAACAGCTTCCTTTATTTGCCCCAAACTGCAGACAGTGATTGACGGCTATACCATTTACAGGTAGTCCTCGTTTAGCGACTGCCTCAAACAGCGACCGTTCAGGTACAACAGTGATGAAAAAGTAACTTTGTGACCAATCCTCGCATTTATGACCTTTGCAGGTCTGTAAAGCAAAGGAAAGCTGAAGTAAGATAATAAGCACAGTTGCAGTTTAACTTAACCGCCTCGCTTAACAACCGAGTTGCCAGTCCCAATAGTGTGCGCTAAACAAGGACTCATTTTATTTATTTATTGCATTTCTATCCCATTTTCCTTCCAGGATTTTGCCTTTCAATTTTATTCCCACAACAGTGCTGTGTAATAGGTCAGGCTGAGAAAGAGTAACTAGTCCCAGAGCCAGCCCAGTGAGCTTCATGGCAGAAGGGAATTTTAACCTACTTCTTCCCAGTCCTCAAACCAGCACTCTAATCACTATTCTGTGCTGTTCCTTGCAATGCACCTCTCAACTCACTCTTGTCAGCTGATACAGCTAAAGGAATCCAGTGTTATTCCTCCCCCAGAATACAGGTTGTGAGAAAAGGCACTAACAAGGTTATATAGCCTTACTTTGCCCACCTCACTTTCTCTTCCTTCTTAACACTTCTTCAATTAACACCCCTTTCCAAACGCAGCAGTGCTTGCATGCCCACCTTTTAAAAAATGAATACATAAGCAATCTTCCAAACTTTCAGCTGACCTGTTGAATCATTCTATCAGAATATTAGCATCCCTCCAATCTATAAAAATGTAAACTCTTATATACAGCCATTAATAGCAGGCAGGAATTATTCGATGGACAGTAATGGATTGGATATTATCTTCCAACACAGTTTTCAAACCTTTTCAGCTACAGAACCTGTTAGTTAAAAACAAATTTCCCAGACCCCCTGATAGGAAACAAAGCTTTAGTGACAGACAATTGGTTGTGTTCAGGTAAACTCCCCCCCCCACCCCACTCCAGTCACTCAAATAAACCCATCAACTTCTTGTGGAACTCTAGGATTCTGTGAAACACAGTTTGAAGAACCCTGTTCTAGGGGAGGGCTGCACAACCTTTCGTTTGTGGAGAGCCATCCTTTGCGGCCTGAATAACAACAGTATACCTTAAAAGCTCTTACTATAACTGTCACCAGCATATGATAAAAAGTCCATCTAGAAACAGCTGCAATTATTCTGCTGAGCAGGGGGTGGACATCTACCTCTAAATTCTGCCCAAGGTTCACCACTGTTTACATTACCTGAGTATTTATATGGTTTCAACTTAAGAATTCACTCCACCCTTCTTGGTGTTCCAGAGACTGGACTGTTCTTTGTGGCACCTTTGTTATATCCAAGAGAGGTATCAAGCTAATGTGGGCTAAGGGTCACTGTTGTACAAATGTATTAGAAAATATATTTTCTGTTCCAAGAAAAGACAGAAGCTCTTCCTTGTTTGGCTTTGAATTTTTGTTAGCTGTTACAACAAAAATAAACTCCAACAATAATATAGGTTTAAAGACAATTCCTCTGTGTATGTCATGTGCTAATACACAGCTTAAAATAATATTTTAAAATGACTGCGGTTTACAAGGACTCAAGAATGTCACTTTATTGTCAGTTAAAAGCACATGCAACAGTCCTCTGTGCAAAGAAATGTTTATTTTCAGCAACTTTCCCTCAGCTTGTCAATTCTGTCTGGTGAGGCTTATGACAATCTAGCAGTGATTGCTTTCTCTCTCTGCTTGTTCTTTACATGGTTGAGGACCTTTTCTACAGCTCTTTTCACATCTTTGTTTCTCAGGGTGTAGATAATTGGATTCAACATTGGAGTGACAACAGCATACAGCAGAGAGACAACTTTGTCCATTTCAAAAGTCTGATCAGAATGTGGGCAAAGATTTTTTTTCCCAAAATTTTATTGGAGTTTTAAATATACATAGTTAAAAGGGTGAAAATGAAAAAGAAATAGAAATACAAATCAAAGAAAGAAGTAAAAGTGTATAGAAAAGTAAAAAACAAAAGAAAGAAAAAAGATAAGGCATAGATATAGTCAACTTCCGATTTATCTCTGGTCTTAGTAGTTCAGAAAAAAAAAATTCTTACATGCTAGTTCTATATATAACATACAAAAACATTTCCTGTCTAATATATCAATCCATATATATTTTAGTCTTCAAAACCCCAAATGAGCTTTGCTCCACCTGCATGTTGCAAATAGTCCATTAATGGTTTCCATTCTTTAAGGTAGTAACAATTTGAATTATCTTTTAATAAGCATGTCAATTTGTCATTTTCTGCCATATCCATCAATTTTAACATCCAATCTTGTATCGTAGGTAAAATTGGAACAGGTAGAAAAGGCCTTGCGCCTTCCCAACACAGAAGGGATATGGCAGATGGTTGAAACAATCAGCACATACGAAGTCAACGTCAGAAGATATGAGAACAATCACTGCAGAGACAAGGAATACCATTGTGTCAGCCATGAAAGTATTTCCAGCCGAGAGCTTAATCAAGGGCCCCATGTCACAGAAGAAGTGGTTGATCTGGTTGCTGCTATTAAAGGGCAGCTGTGAAATGAAGGCTATGGGCAGGAAAGGGGTCAAAAAGACAGTCAGCCAGGAACCCAAGGTGAGGGAGACACAGGCACGGCTGTCCATGAGCACTGGATATTGCAGTGGGTGACAGATGGCTAAGTGCCTGTCATAGGCCATGGCAGCCAAGAGAAGGAACTCTGTGGAGCCAAAGAAAAAGAAGAAATACATCTGAGTGAGGCAAGTCCAGAAGGAGATGGCACAGGATGCACTGAGGAGGTTTCCCAGTAGCTGGGGAAGAGTAACTGAGGTATAACACATCTCAAGAAACGAGAAATGGCTCAGGAAGAAGCACATGGGGAGTCGCAGGCTCACATCTATATGGGAGAGGATAACGATTAAGGCATTGCCAAGGAGTATGAAGAGATAGATGGACAGGAAAATGACAAAGGAGAGTAACTGGAACTCCTGAAGCTCAGGAAAGCCCAGCAGCATGAATTTGGGGGCTGAGGTGCCATTCAGCATATTCTTGGTCCAGTTTGTACAGCCAGCATCAAAAAGAAATGGAAGAAGTAGGAGGGAAACAAAATGTGCTTGAGAATAGAGATACTAGGGAGGAAAAAGCATTCTTCCAATCAGCACATTCAAAACATCAACGCACCGTTTTCAACTTTATTTGATTTGAACAAAGCCACCTGAATTAACTTGGACTTGTATCTGTCTCATGGTACAAGTACAGATTTCATTCACAATATTATATACATATTAAAGTCAGTTTGGGATTTTCCACTCCTTTGCTATGCTGGATAGCTCTTGCCTACATGATGAAATCATAGCTCACTATATTCTGCACTGTGTTCCAAAGATAGGTTTGAATTGGAGTAGTAACAAGAGCTGTTCAGCAGGACTTCAAGACTAATTGGTTTTATTTATTTATTTAGTAATCAGATTGATAACCCACTGCAATCATAAAGACTCTTAGCACTCACAGTAGTAAACAGAACACAAATACCAAACAAAATATCTTATAAATACATGTAAAAATTAAAAAAAACAATACATGGCATCAGACCCCAAGCCCAGCCCTCCCCCAGAATAGATCTGTCTTCATCTTCTTCCAGAAAGCAGATAAAGTTGGAGACCAGTGAAGGTCCTGGCACAATCAAAATGTTTGGGTCAACTCTAATGGGAGATATGATCCTGCAGGCAATCCAGTGCCAAGGCATAAAGGGCTTTATAGGTTAAAGCCTATAAATTGTATGAATTTATGTGAATCAGCTCTAAATCAAGATAAATGGATGTATCTACATCTCTCTGTGATGCAACATAAAACCTAATTTAGAGATTTCAGACAAAGCAAATCCTATTGGTCATCATATAACCCAAACAATTCCTTCCCCAGTCTCAGCATTTGTTTTTAAGTAACAACTTTCCTCAACAACTTGGGCATGTAAACTAGTTATCCCCAACCTGATGCTTTTGAGAAGTGTTAGAATTCAATTCCTACCATTGGGTGTCTCCCAACCTGAGCAGCTTTGAGATGTCTGGACTTCACGCTGGTGAGGAATTCTGAGAGTTGAATTCCACATATCTCAAAGTTGCTCAGCTTGGGAACATAGACCACACTGAAGATGGAAGTTAAAATTCAATGCAACTGGTAAGTTCCAGGTTGGAAAATACTGATACGTAGACTTATAAGTAGACCGGACACAGAGATAGAACTGCCGTTGCTGCTTTCTTAAGCGTATTATTCTGAGGGTAACGAAACTGTTATATGATAATCAGTTAATAAAGTTATATGAACTGAAAGAACAAACATGAATAGAATAGATGGTAGGAAAAATCTGGAAGAACATGTACTGTATCTTCAACATTTGTACTAATAAAGGATATTGAGGGTGGCTACTCAGATCAGCTTCAGATGGCATACCCACATTTTTGTTTATGCTACAATACAGGAGCTATTTTATGGGATTTTAAAGGAGCCCCGTGATTCTGGGTAAAGATGAAACTGCTTGAAAGAGTTGCATAAAGGGGCTACATTTGTGTCCCCTGCTCTCAGAAGCTCCTTTTTGGAACCAAATCTGAAGCTGTGTACAGACCTAAAAGGGACTTCAAGTTATCTCAACAAAAGATGATGTCAAAAACCAAAATTCAGGAACTTAAGCTCATCAACAGCAATATTTTAATATGTGCTTTACTGTGTTTTCCAGAGTTATTTGGAAGGGGAAATTTGCAATTTACCATATCACATATTCTGTAGGATAGGAAGATACCATAATATTATAATTATGATTATAACTATAGATTATAGTTGGGAATAGTCCCAGGTCATCTTCCCTGCCACACATTTATGTATTTGGAATATTGCATATATTTCTATTCAGTATTGAGTGCTGGGCAACATAAGCACTAGGGCAGAGCTTTCCAAACTGTGTGTCGGGACACGTTAGTGTGTCGGCTGCAGTGTCTGAGTGTGTCGCGGCGGCTGCTGCCTCCAAACCTGCCCTGCCAGGATTCCATGCAGGTCCTAGTGCCTGCCTTGTGCCCTGCTGTAAGAGTGTGTCGCGAAATGATGCCCTGCTGTAAGAGTGTGTCGCGAAATGATGTATGTCTAAAAAGTGTGTCACCAACATGAAAAGTTTGGAAAGCTCTGCACTAGGGGATAGTGTGCTCACAATTTATTGGTGAGCTTTCCATAGATATCTGATGGCGAAGAGAAAGCTGGAATAGGTAGACCTTTGGTCTGATCTAGCGTGACTCTTACATTCTTTCTTAACCATATCTGTTTCAAAAATGACTTTTTCAGAATACAGTACAAGCAGGTTTTCTGTTTCCCTTGTGTGCAGATGTGATTATGGTAACAACTGAACACACAGATAATTTCACCAAACTTTGTTCTATTTTCCTGATTAATGAAGGAATATAATAACCAAGATGCCCTGGATTCTGAAGTAAAGAACCATCAAAGATATTCAGCAACAATAAATACAGTATTCTGCAGATGAATTATCTCTATTTCCCTAATGTAATGCACTTAATTCTGTAACAATCATTATTTCCAGAAATTGAGGTTAGTTTTTATCAGGGGCAGAAAGTGGTCCACATAAGATATTAGAAAGCAAACCCTTTGTGCAGGAGGATATAGATTTGAGGGCAAATAAATGAAGAATATCAACTTTGTGGAATGAAGACCTCCCCGTCCACGTAGTCCTTAACATGTACTCTGTGACTCATTTGGTCCTCCAGGCCTTTACAGATTGCCCAAATCTTTTAATGTTTTCCTAAGCAGCCATAAGAATACAAAAATAAGGTAGGTTTATGCAAACATCTCATAACAAGTCAAGAACAGAGAGATCCTATCACATACCTTAAACAGAGTCAGTTTTCCACTTAGTGAGATGTAACTAGAAATGAAGCACAGAGTTTCTGATCTATTACAGTCATTGGCGATCACTCGTAGCCGAGTAAGATTGTCTTCCAAGAGTAAAATTTTAACAGTGGATCCGTAAGTGGCTGTAAAGGCCAATTCTGGATCCGCACAACCTCCCACAATGAGGGCATAGGTTTCCGGGTGGGAGACAGTCATGATGAGGGTTTGCCTGACGTGCCTTCCTTTTAGCTCTTTTCTCCCTTTCGCCCTGTACTCGTGCTTCTTCAAAGTCCATAGCGCCTTTAATAAAGGCTGACCTCCAATTGAAACGCTCATGAGTTAGGGCTTCCCAGTTCTCAATGCTGATATTACATTTTTTTAAATTAGCTTTGAGAGTATCTTTGAATCTCTTTTGCTGTCCACCAATATTCCATTTTCCATTCTTAAGTTGGGAGTAAAGTAGCTGCTTTGGAAGACAATGGTCAGGCATTCGAACAACATGGCCGGTCCAGCGAAGTTGATGTTGGATGATCATTGTTTCAATGCTGGTGGTTTTCGCTTCTTCTAATACGCTAACATTAGTCCGCCTATCTTCCCAAGTAATTTGCAGAATTTTTCGGAGGCAGCGTTGATGGAATCTTTCAAGAAGTTGGAGGTGGCATTTGTAGAGGGTCCATGTTTCACAGGTGTACAAAAGGGTTGGTAGTACAATGGCTTTGTAAACAAGCATTTTGGTCTCCCTGCGAGTGTCCCGATCCTCAAACACTCTACGCTTCATTTGGGAGAAAGCTACACTCGCAGAGCTCAGGCGATGCTGAATTTCAGCGTCGATGTCGGCTTTTGTAGATAGATGGCTGCCGAGATAAGAAAAGTGGTCGACATTTTCTAGTGACACACCTTTAAGCTGGATTGATGGCGCTGCGGAGGGATTGGTTCGAACTTGCTGGTAAAGCACTTTGGTTTTTTTAATGTTAATAGAGAGGCCGAGCTTTTCATATGCTTCTGCAAAGATGTTTAGGATAGTTTGAAGATCTTCCTCGGAGTGTGCACAGACTACGTTATCATCAGCATATTGAAGTTCTATAACAGAAGTTGTAATTACCTTATTTTTTGCTTTCAGCCTACTAAGATTAAAAAGCTTTCCATCTGTTTGATATATAATTTCTACACTAGTAGGAAGTTTCTCTTCAACAAGGTGTATAATCATAGCGATGAAGATAGCGAATAAGGTTGGAGCAATAACACATCCCTGTTTAACGCTGGATTCCACTTTAAATGGATCACTTTGAGAGCCATTGTTATTCAGGATTGTTGCCATCATGTGGTCATGGAGTAGCCGCAAGATGTTCACAAATTTGTCAGGGCATCCGATTTTCAGAACGATGGTCCAGAGAGCAGTACGATTTACAGTATCAAAAGCTTTAGTCAGATCAATAAACGCCATGTACAGAGGGCAGTTTTGCTCCTTGCATTTTTCTTGAAGCTGTGATGCAGTGAAGATCATATCCACTGTTCCCCTGGAAGGGCGGAAGCCATTTTGCGTTTCAGGGAGGATGTCTTCTGATACAGATAGGAGACGGTTTGCAATGATCTTTGCCAGGATTTTGCCTGCTGTGGATAGAAGGGAGATGCCTCGATAGTTTCCGCAGTCTGTTCTATCACCCTTTTTAAAGAGAGTGATAATTATGGCATCCCTAAAGTCTGCTGGAATCTCCTCCCTCATCCAGATTTTTTCGATGAGCTTATGAAGTTGTTGTGTAAGTTCAGGCCCGCCTTCTTTAAAGACTTCAGCAGGAATCCCATCAGGTCCACTAGCTTTGTTATTTTTCATTTGTTTAGTGGCTTTACTGACTTCCTCCAAACTAGGGAGTACTGCAAGCTCATCTCTTATTTGTTTTTGCGGGATTTGCAAGAAGACTTCATCAGCCACAGTAGAGTGACGATTAAGGAGATTGTAGTAATGCTCTTTCCAGTGCAGTGCAATAGACTCTTTGTCCTTTAGAAGTTTAGCACCATCTATTGAGCGTAAATTACATTACAGTATTACAGTATTATACATGTATAATACATATAATATATATGTACAGTATATACAGTATTACAGTAGCCTCAGTCCAGTCAATAAAAGATTCAAGTAATTATAATTATCAGCTGATTATCTTTGTGTTGTAGGGAAGAGTTCTGCTTACATCCTTCTTTAACCATTCTTTCTCACTTTACTACATTCAGACGGAGCATGTGCTGCATGCTGCCCCTGTCAGTGATGTCTTTCTTTCCAACCCACTCAAAGCAGCAATCACACAAAGTATGACCACAGCCAAATTCTGCATTCATTGTCATGCTTCCATCTGTCTCAGAGGGCAAACTGAACAGGTCAGTAGTTGCAGAGGCAGAAAAGCCTCAGAGCCGCTGATATAACCAGCTGGGGGCCTCAGAGAGTTGCGGGATGTTGCCTGAAGATAGTAAGCTCACATGGACCAATTTCCCAGTTAGCTTAATTGGAAAGTAGGTCCAGCTGGTGTAAAACTGCAGGGGTGGGGAGACGAAACAGCTGTTTACAACTTCTTTCCCCAATATGGTGCCCTTGGCCAGAAGTTGCAGGGTTTCTCCAATTGCTCTAATAGTTTGCCTGCTGAGTCATCAGCTTGCCTTTGCCTGGAAGGACTTGGATGTCCTACAGGGATGTGGACAAGTTACCTCTCATTCTATCTATCTATTTATTTATTTATTTATTTATTTATTTATTTATTTATTTATTATTTAGATTTATCCCCGCCCATCTCTGCCATGGCAGACTCTGGGCGGTTTACAATCAAAATATAAACGATAAAACCTAGACATTTAAAACTACTATAAAAATAAAAAGCAGAAATCCAAAAGATGGTCTGTTCTTACAAGGAGGAAACCACTAAACCAACCACCCCCAGGAGGAACTGTCCTTTCCTTCACTCCAGGCAAGGCGGCAGAGCCAGGTCTTCAAGGACTTCCTAAAGGCTAGGAGCGAGGGTGCCAGTCTCATCTCAGGGGGCAAGTTATCCCACAGGGCGGGTGCTACTACAGAGAAGGCACGCCTCCTGGACCCCGCAAGATGGAATTCTTTTAATGAAGGGATCCGAAGCATGCCCTCCTTGCATGATCGGGTGGGGCGGGCGGACATGGTCGGGACAAGACGGTCCCTCAGATACCCTGGTCCCATGCCATGTAGGGCTTTAAAGGTAATAACCAACACCTTGAATTGGATCCGGAAGCAAACTGGTACCCAATGCAGCTCACGGAGTAGCGGTGTTACATGTGCGGATCTCCTAGCACCCAGAACTACCCGTGCAGCCGCATTCTGGACCAGCTGAAGCTTCCGGATACTCTTCAAGGGTAGCCCCAGGTAGAGCGCGTTACAATAATCTATATGGGAGATGACAAGGGCATGAGTGACTGTTCGGAGGGCCTCCTGATCCAGGAAGGGGCGCAACTGGCGCACAACCCGAAGCTGTGCAAAGGCCCTCCTGGCCACGACTGCCACCTGCTCCTCGAGCAGGAGTCGTGAGTCCAAGAGGACCCCCAAGTTCCGTACTGAATCTGAACGGGGTAGTGCAACCCCATCCAGAGTTAAAGATGACAACTTCCTGGAAATCGAGAGGCCATCAATCCACAGCCACTCCGTCTTACCAGGGTTCAGCTGAAGCCTGTTGTGCCCCATCCAGGCCCCTACAGCCTCCAGACACTGAGAAAGGGTGTCGACTGCAACACTTACTTCACCCGGGATGGAGATGTACAACTGGGTATCATCAGCGTACTGGTGATACCTCATCCCATGGTGATGGATGATCTTGCCCAGCGGCTGCATATAGATGTTAAATAGGAGAGGAGAGAGAACCGAACCCTGTGGCACCCCACATAATAGGGGCCGAGGGTCAGATCTCTCCTCTCCTATTACCACCGATTGGGAACGGTCCTGGAGAAAGGAGGTGAACCAGCGTAAAACAACGCCGCCCACCCCCAATTCCCTGAGCCGCCCCAAAAGGATACCGTGGTCGATGGTATCAAAAGCCACTGAGAGGTCCAAGAGAGCGAGAATGGATGCACTCCTTCCATCTCGCTCCCGCCAAAGATCATCCATAAGCGCGACCAATGCCGTCTCTGTCCCATATCCCGGCCTGAAACCTGACTGAAAGGGGTCTAGATAATCCATTTCATCCAGAATCCTCTGAGTTGCAGCGCCACCACCTTCTCAACCACCTTTCCCAAAAAGGGAAGGTGGGAGACAGGACGGAAGTTATTTAAAACAGTAGGGTCCAGGGAAGGCTTCTTGAGCAGGGGGTGCACCAACGCCTATTGCATGCCTCACATGGAGGTACAAAGCAAAATGCAACACAGCCAGTAGCTTCTGTTTCTAATTGGACATGAAATTATGGCTGCTTGCAGCTGTGATGTTACTTAACTTTATTACCTATCTTCTGTTAGTAGAAGGTTGTGTGTGTGTGTATATGTGTAAAGGTAAAGGTAAAGGTTCCCCCTGCACATTTGTGCAGTCGTGTCCGACTCTAGGGGCCGGTGCTCATCTCCGTTTGTTAGCCGAAGAGCCAGCGTTGTCCGAAGACGCTTCCACGGTCATGTGGCCGCATGACACGCACGCGCGGAACGCTGTTACCTACCCACCGAAGTGGTACCTATTTATCTACTTGCATTTGCATGCTTTCGAATTGCTAGGTTGGCAAGAGCTGGGGCTAGTGCGGGAGTTCACTCCGCACGCAGGGCTAGGGATTCGAACCTTCGAACTTGCAATCTTCCGATCGACAAGCCTGGCGTCTTACCCGCTGAGCCACCACGCCCCACGCTCGCTCTCTCTCTCTATATATATATATATATACAGTATATATATACAGTATATATATATATATATATATATATATATATAGAGAGAGAGAGAGAGAGAGAGAGAGAGACATTAGAAACATGACTTTGTTGGGATACAAACCAAATATCTATTTGTACATTACTATGTATTTACTTGATCTTTACTATATGAGTTGTTCATCTTGTGTCTGCCCCCAATCTTCTGGCCTTCTGGAAGAGCGTCAAGACCTGTCTCTGCCAACTAGTTTGGGAACCCAAGAGCGATAGGCAGCCCTGGGGGTGGTTGGTGGTTTGAAGATGCTTTCTCCACCTTTTAGTTTTCCTCTTTTATATTTTTCTATCTTTTGTATTTTCTGTATTTTTATAATAGTTTTTTATGACTTTTTATCTGTAAGTCGCCCAGAGTCACTTTTATAGTGAGATGGTATATAAATTAAATAAATAAATATCTCCCCTGTTCATAGGCATAGCTTTGTAATAATCCATTATTTTAGAATTAGCTAACAAATATGTAAAAGGTTTGAAATAATTTTAAAACAACCACCTTTTCTGATCTAAGCAACAGAAGAAGTGGGGGGGGGGGAGAGAAAAGGCCAAACTTTAAATCTCACATGAGACCACTAGATTTTGGTGAAAGTTTAAGACAGTTGTATGATTTTTAAACATTTTTATTTATGGGATTGTCATAGATACCGTATTACGGATCCCAGCTTTAAAATATTACAGGTGCCTGAAACTGTTTTTGCCCAAACGTCTGTACAGGTTATGTAGTTAATACAGAGGATGGCTTTGAAGGACAGTGGGAAGATCTGTTACCAAGGCAATGATCAGATAAATGAGGCTTGAGCCCAGGCCAAGAAAGTAGTTTACAAAAATGCCTCAGACAACACCCCCCCACCTCCAGTTCACATGAGGATAAAAGAGGATAAAAGGGAAGAAGCACATTCAGACTTGCAAGATTCTGTTACTATAACTATTCTAATAAAAGTAACTTTAGGTCTAGGTGGTGTCTATTTCTTAGTCTGATCCATTATATAGGGCTGACAGCTTATCATCTGAATTCTTGCAGCATCTCATTTTAAAAAGTTATACATAGTTACAAGAAATGATTCCTTGCCTTTATTTTGGTTCTGTTCTTACATTCGGAGCTGTGGGTATTTTTTTCAGAGTAGTCCAGGCTAGGCTTTGCAAAAAACAAATGAAAATAACATTGGAAGTCATGACTAACTGGCCTTGTAGGTACACTTGTTTTTTTCCCATGGTGGAAACACTGTATTATGTTTGGCTTACTTGCTGTAGAAGAGAGGCTTCTGCATAGCTATTGTAAGTTTGGTCACCCTGACTGCAAAAAATGGATTTATTATTACATTTTCCTGCAGTGTTCTGCAATGAATATTCCATGAACAAATGAATATTCTTCTTCTCTGATGGCTGAGAATGAGTCTCCAGTTTTAGAATGCAATACCTCCCACAGCTTTCAATTGTGTGAAGCCAGCTGGCAGGCTGAACTGAGAAAGACTGAAAGGAAACATTGTGGGCATGTGCTGGAGATTTCATACCAGAGGTTGCTGGGACTAAAGAATTCTTCAGGTGAGCTGCTCTTTCAGGGAGACAGATGTGGGCTTAATAGCTGCACTGTGGATGGAGACAGATGGACATGTTGTCTATTACTTACACCCAGCATAAACAATGGAAAGGGACATTGGGAGATGTAATCCAAAATATCCAGAGGTAGAGGTAGGAGATGAGGGAAGAGTGGCAATGGTAGCTAAGCCAAAGGAGGCAAAGAAGCTACACATTATTAGAGATGAACTGCAGAAAGGACTTGAGTGTAGTTTGGCCCAGAACAGAAGATGGCAGGTGGATCACATTTGCTGATCTCCGTGAACTGAAAATATTTGAAGACCTACACCGAAGTTATGACCTCTGCTAGAATCACCACTTGAAGTATGGCCAGATTCTATGTTTGGGTTGTTCTGATTAAGAAGCAGAAAATATAGTCCCTATAATCCTATGCTTATTTAAAATGGCGGCATACAAACATAAAATTCCAGCAGCCAGCTGCAAGGGTCAGTTCTCACACAGCCAGGGAACAACACAGGCTAGCAAATTGGAGGGTTACAAAAACATCTGGAGACAAGCCAGCCTACCCGCCCAAAAGAGGAGACTGAGTCGTCCGTTACGTTGGGCAGGAAGGAAAACAAAACGTAAGAGTTTGAACTTTGTTTCTATATACAGGGCTTGTTCTTGAATCACTGTAGTTGCTGATTTGTTGTTGTTATGCTTTCCTACTTTTTTCAATAAATATTGCTATCTTTATTTTGGGGATTTCTTGTGAGTTGGCCAATGTGGTTCATTCCTGCCTGTCAGATGAAGCCTGACACCCTTTCCAGCCATTTGCCAGTTATCTTTATAGTGAATTAGACAAATCAAACACCACCCTGAAACAAATTGATAGGAAGAAAAAGATAGAAAGCCAACGGAACTCAGTGCATTAGAGAAGGGAGATAGAAGCTGATGAAATGTGCTGATGAAAGATGAACTGAAAGAACCGAATGGAATTTTGCAAATCTTTCAAGGCTCTGCAGAATGAAATGACTAATTGTAGCAGGATGCTCCCTGACAAGCATTTCCTGTACTATTAGTGTTGAGAAGAAAGGTAGTTGGGGTGTCTCAATCGTGAGTAAGGCAATGGAAGCATCAGCAGCCATTCTACTTATTAACTGCACACCAAATAAGGTCTGACAGACTCATGGTTTATCCCTTCCTTCCTGAGTCTGATTTCAGCCATAGATATTAGTTAACAGAACAATTCCTCTCTTGGCTAACAGCAGCATGATAGCAGAATCATCCTCCGGAGAATATGCCTTTGCAAGAAGGCACGAGTGACACGTTATGCATCTCATTCCTATCTCTGTCACAATTTAAAGAGATGAAATTCTGTACCGTAGAATTGGTCATTCTTTTTAAAAAGTTCACAGGTTTCATTACCAGATTCATCATCAGGCAAAAAAGTTCAGAGGAAGAATTTAAAGAGATAACTCAAATGCTACTTGTCTCATTGCCAAGAAATGTTTTCTTAAGAACAATGGAAATGGGGGAAAGTGATTCTACGCCGGCGTTTTATCCCATCCCTATGATAATTGCCTCACTCACAGGACACATGGCCCATGCTCCAGCGCATTCTATTTCCCCACAAATATCCTCTCTTTCTTGCTGGCTGCCTAAAAGACCCATCATAAAAATAGGCTTTCCTGCGCTACTAAGTAAAATTTATTCAAAATCTATAGTACTATAAGTCTTAATGACAGGATGCTGCTAGGGGAAGGGCATACAACACTATTCATACAACCACGGGAAATCTAGCTAGAGGTTTGCTGTCAGCATTGTGAAACTAATAAATTATCAAATTATCTAGATTGAGTTCTCTCATTAGATGGTGAAATTGACTATAGAATGGCCCAAGTGCCATGGGAACAATACGAGAGAGGGAACTCTGCTTACCCAAGCAATGGGTGGGCAGGATAGGATGATACCTTTAAAAAATTCTCTATCAGATATGCAGGCATGAAGGAACAGTGGGGCAACCAGACAAAACATAAACCAGGGCTTTCCAAAGTTTTTCCTGCGGCGACACACCAACCGGCGTTGGTGTGTCGCCGCGGGAAAACCCGGAAGTGCGGCAGCGTGCAAAAACCCAGAAGCGCTGCTGCCGCTTCCAGGTTTTTCGCGTTGTAATTGGTGTGTCGCCCCGGGAAAACCCGGAAGCGCTGATGATGATCAGCGCTTCCGGGTTGTGTGGTGACACACCAGACTGTGTGTGGCGACACACTTTTGTGTCGCGACACACAGTTTGGAAAGCTCTGACATAAACAAACATGACAGCACCTGGAAACATGGGGATGGATTACAAAAACATGGGGCCTTTCTTGCCTCTCTTCTTTCCTCTCCAGTTATGGATTTGCACGTAGCTTTTAATTAGCAATGGAAATACTAATGCTAACAATTATGTATAATATAAAACAATTCTAATAAGTGAGATGGAGATAGATAGATAGATAGATAGATAGATAGATAGATAGATCTGATTTCAAGAGCCTGAGAGCTTCTCTTCTTTGCCCCTGAGGCTGATCCTTACTTCCTGCTTGCTCCAATGCAAGGATGCGCCACCTACATGTTGGGAGGGCAGGAACGCATGATATTCTCTTCAGCCTGCCCCTAGGCTGCGGGGAAGGTGGCTCCACCTGAGATTTCTGGCCCTGCATCGAAAGTCATGCTTTCCTTCTCCATCAATACCAGCCAGGCACCCCAGTCCACTTGCTGCATGTCACTCAGTCTTACACAAATGCCTCCATTCCAGTTAGCTGGTGTGGACCTCTCAACTCCTCATCCCCATCCCTGCTCTTTGTCTTCAGCAGTCATTATATAGTGCAGGGTTTCTCAACCAGGATTCCGAGGACCCCTAGGGTTCCGCAAGAGGTCACTGGGGGTTCCCTGGGAAATCACGATTTATTTTAAAAATTATTTCAAATTCGGGCAACTTCACATTAAAGAGGTAAGTTTCATTCTTTATTTTTAGTTTAAGAACACCATTAGTGCATATATACAGGCCTACCCATGAAACGAAGATAATAATTTTGTAACTTGTGGCCTATATTTGAGTCTGACTGTGCAGGGGTTCCCTGAGGCCTGAAAAATATTTCAAGGGTTCCTCCAGGGTCAAAAGGTTGAGAAAGGCTGCTCTAGTGAGCTGCTAGATTGGAACTTTTTTTTCAGGGTCAGTAGTGGAATGATGAAATGTTGGTCCTTTTTCCCTTTTTCTTTTAAGAGGATGAAATAGGTAAGAGTTCTGCCAGGTTTTTTCCTCTCGCCCAAAGGTAAAAAAGAACGGTCAGACTGTTGTTTTTATTTTGCTTTCTGCTAGTCCTCAACAGTCCTGCCCACAGAAGGAAAAACAGTTGGCACCTGCTTTTCTGGCAGGGATGGAAGGGGGCAAGAAGCAGGGGAGCCCATCAGTTCAGAGTCCAGAAAGAACACCTGGCCCTCACAGTGGGAGAGCAGAAGAAGAAACTTGGAAAGGGATTGCTCAAACTGGCCTCATTTCTGGCCAATTTACGCATTAGATACAGACAGCTGGACTGGAAGGCTGCAGTGTGGAAAAACCCCTAATGGTTAGTTGATTGCACAATTTTAAGAGTTCATAGTCTGCGTCTTGTCCTTTTTTGATGTTTCGCTTCATTTTGCTACTTTCCTTCAGTTTTGCTTTAGGCTGTTTTACCTTTTGTTTTCTTCCTCCCTTGTCCTTTTTTACTCCATACCAACTTGTTTTTCACCTCATGTTCTACTTGATTCATTCCAAACTCCTCCTAATTTTCACAAATACACCAAACCTCTAGGAGCATTTTACTACTATTTAAGGAAAGATGAATGGCTCTGCTGGATTTTTAAAATGTTCTCCTGCTTCTTGCATGTTTACCTTTCACAAATAATGGTAAAACATGAAAGCCTTGTTAGCATCTCCTTTGATTGCCAGAGCAAGCAAACATCATCTTTCTTGCCCTGGGGAAAAAGAAATATTCCATAACTTCCCTTTCCATATTCTCCCTCCTACTTCACATCATTATCAGAATGATAATAAACAGGGGAACATTTATTAAAAACAAAACAAAACCTCCCTTGGCATTTTAAGGCTGATTCCCAAGAAAACCAAAGGTTGACTCTGGAGAAACGCAAAGATATGCCTTCCTCCCCACCCCCGCAAATCATCACAACAAAGATGAAAGAAAAGGTATTACTTAAAATGTTATATTTTTCTATAGACTTGCAAGTAAAACAGAAAAGCTCAGTGAACCGAGAAGAAACATAGATCATTATTTCTGTATAATAATTCTCCTCTGGGTAGTACTGCTACTGATCCAGCTTTTATTAACTTCAGAAAAGTGCTGTGAAGAGTGTGAATGTATGTAAATATGCAGCAGGAGCTTGCAATGATCATAGCAATGTGTGTGAGTACACACACACACACACACACACACACACACACAAAGTGGTCTGCATTTTGCAGGATCCTCCTCAAAGATCTACAAAAACATAGGCATCTTATTGTTACAGCTGCGGTTCAGAGTAGTAAGATATCTCAGGGATGCCAATATATATCAGAATGTCTTTGAATCTCTTTTGCTGTCCACCAATGTTCCGTTTTCCACTCTTAAGTTGGGAGTAAAGTAGCTGCTTTGGAAGACAATGGTCAGGCACTTGAACAACATGGCCGGTCCAGCGAAGTTGATGTTTGATGATCATTGTTTCAATGCTGGTGGTTTTCGCTTCTTCTAATACGCTAACATTAGTCCGCCTATCTTCCCAAGTAATTTGCAGAATTTTTCAGAGGCAGCGTTGATGGAATCTTTCAAGAAGTTGGAGGTGGCGTTTGTAGAGGGTCCATGTTTCACAGGCGTACAGAAGGGTTGGTAGTACAATGGCTTTGTAAACAAGCATTTTGGTCTCCCTGCGAATGTCCCGATCCTCAAACACTCTACGCTTCATTCGGGAGAAAGCCACACTCGCAGAGCTCAGGCGATGCTGAATTTCAGCGTTGATGTCGGCTTTTGTAGATAGATGGCTGCCGAGATAAGAAAAGTGGTCGACATTTTCTAGTGACACACCTTTAAACTGGATTGATGGCGCTGCTAATTTAATAATAATCTCAAAGCTAATTTTAAAAAATGTAATATCAGCATTGAGAACTGGGAAGCCCTAACTCATGAGCGTTTCAATTGGAGGTCAGCCTTTATTAAAGGCGCTATGGACTTTGAAGAAGCACGAGTACAGGGCGAAAGGGAAAAAAGAGCTAAAAGGAAGGCACGTCAAGCAAACCCTCATCATGACTGTCTCCCACCCGGAAACCTATGCCCTCACTGTGGGAGGTTGTGCGGATCCAGAATTGGCCTTTACAGCCACTTACGGATCCACTGTTAAAATTTTACCCTTGGAAGACAATCTTACTCGGCTACGAGTGATCGCCAATGAATGAAAATGAATGAATATATCAGAAATAGGTTCCTTTGGCAGGAAGTCACTGGAGACACATAGATTCTTGCTCCCCATCAGATTCTTAAAAATGAACTCTCCCTAAAGTTGAGCTTGGTTCCTAATGAGGTTTTCAACACATCCATGCAGGTGGCTTGGCTATGATGCAGAAGTGGTTTGCCATTGCCTTTTTTCAGAATGTTTTTTGACTTCTCAGTCTATCACCCTGGAATTTTCTGGTGGTTTCCCATCTAAGTACTAACCAAGTCTGACCCTCTTAATTTCTGAGATCAGCCAAGGACAACTGAGGACTCTGCAATAAAATTTTGTACATGGAACATGGTCTGCTCTTTGCTCTCTTTAAGATCTAGTTTCAGCACAAAACTTCCTTCTTGATACACAAATCCCCAGGCAGCATAGATGGTGAAACAGTCCTGGGGGGAAAATATGAATCTTATTTAAAATTGTAGATATACATGGCTTTTTCCCATCCGTGCCCTATGGGGCTTAGGAATTGGTTTGAAGACCATAAAAAGATGGGGAAAGTGTGTGTGGGGGGGAATCCACATATTCAGGAACAGCTGTATCAATAACACATGGGGAGGGAATGTGGACTAAACCAGTTTATGTTGTCACTCATGGACTGTATTCATGTGGGAGGGGCAATTAGTCAATCTCCCTTGGTGTATGAACTTACAGACCAGTTTGAACTATCACCTCAAAGGATCATCACCTTCTTTATCTGATGCCAAGCTATAAATTCCTGTTGAGCCTAACGATTCCATGGAAATTATTCTGAAAGAGAACTGCATATGGTAACTCTTAAGATCTTTGGAGCCTTAATTTCTGAGGAACTCCTTAGAGAATCAAATATGCTCTACAAAACACAGAAATGCTCATTAAAACGAATCTATCCCAAAAGTATTCCAGCTACATTCTGTAGTGTCAATTTGTGTCAGTACACTGCATGAATCTCTGAGTTGGAGAATGCAGTCAATAGCACAATATTGGCTTGCAAGGCAAGCTCTGAATTAGAAGTCTTAGCTTGGGAACGTAAGTATGCTTGGGATAAATGTTGGTTGCACTTGTGCCATACCAGCCAAATGGGTCAAAATAGATTTTAAAAAATCATTTCAGCAGAACAGTATGATTTCACCTGTTTCTCTGATGTTGCAACTGTTTAATAAGAGTAAAAAAGATTTGTCTGCATACATTTTTTCTTGCCAACAGTAAATTCAATTGGAAAGTCAAAATGCAATTCTGCCAAAAGTAGTTAATTTAGACTTACTTCTTCACAATCTGTCTTGCTAGTGTGATGGGATTGTTAATTTTCTTCAAACAAAAGAAAATATAAGTTTCAGTTTATTCAAGAACATTTGCAAGAGTTCAGTTTTAGAAAACAGAGACAGAATCTTAGAAGGAATTGTTGGGATAAATTAAGATCTCTCCCTGCCCTCCATATTGTCTTCCCCCAGAACACTGTCTGCCCTCCATGTTGTCTTCCTCCAGAACATGTAAAGGAAGCCCCAATTGTTTAAAAAGGTTACAAAATAGAATGAGTTTGATAATGCCAGAGATTAAGATGGAAAAGGAAGCCCAACTGCTTAGACAAAGGATTCCCTTCCGATTCAATTGGAAAGCTTGGAACACAAAAGGTCAGCTCATTCACAGAACTTAGCCAGACCATTCAGCTAGACCTTCTTCCCCAGCCAAACAGGTCTCCATAATCGAATAACAAAAGATTCCTTCCAAGGTGCACATTCCAAGTAGTAGACAAAGCCACAGCCCACAGGGAACACAGACAGGAAACACAAACAGCAGGGGACCCAACCACAGAGTGCCTCCTCTCTGAAATCCAGCAAATTATACTTCTCTCAAGTTCAAGGGGGCATGGTGGCTCAAGGGGGCGTGGTGGCTCAGCGAGCAAGACGCCAGGCTTGTCGATCGGAAGATTGCAAGTTCGGAGGTTCGAATCCCTAGCCCCGCGTGACGGAGTGAGCTCCCGCACTAGCCCCAGCTCTTGCCAACCTAGCAATTCGAAAGCATGCAAATGCAAGTAGATTAATAGGTACCACTTCGGTGGGCAGGTAACAGCGTTCCATGCGTGTCATGCGGCCACATGACTGTAGAAGCGTCTTTGGACAATGCTGGCTCTTCGGCTAACAAACGGAGGTGAGCACTGGCCCCTAGAGTTGGACACGACTGCACAACTGTGCGGGGGGAACCTTTACCTTTACAAGTTCCTAGGGGGCAGGAACACCTTTGCATAGCAACGACCAAGCTCTCCTATATAAATGGCCTGTGGGGGAAATACAGGTGTGGCCACCTACCAACCAGCATACCCTGTACTTTGTACTCTGCATATGCTCTTGGGAATAAACCAGCAAACCTCTGTTCCAGCAACTGCCTGTGTCTATTCATTCCCAGCTTGGGACGAACCTTGGTAAGATTTCCTTCTAACAGAATATACAAAGTAATAGATAAGAGGTGCTTTTCTTGTAGAAGCAAGAACCATTCCATAAAGGATTAATGAAAAAGACAAATGCCAAAGGAACGAGTCATCTGCAAACAGGTCTATCTTTTGGGGAAGGGCGGGGTGAGGTGGGGAGAGACCAAGCTATGCATTGCCAGATAATGCAGAGTAAATTCCAATAAAATCCAGTAGAATCAAGATGCAGTAATTTATGGAGCCTATTATATACCATATTTAGAAAACAATCTCCTAAATGTAAGAACAGCCATACGGTGGGGGTATAAGATTATTTCCAAAGAAAACTACTGCTTGATTTATCAAGATGAAAAACTGATCAGGAAGGGATTTTTGGAACAAGATTGTCTTTACCAAGTTTCATACTTAACACAGGAATTGAACAATGTGAAAGAATTCTTTCACAAAGACTGCTTAAATTTTGGCATAGGAGGTTTGGGCACAGAAGTAGTTCAGAATTAATGAAAGGAACTTTGTCTGAGGAATTATTAATTAATCCACACGTGACTGTAATTAAATTCAACTTGAGCCATCTAATGTCTGTCTAAGGAAAAACAGAGAAAAGCTCCACTGGAATTAATCCTTTCAGATTTATTATGTAGGCCTTTTAAAATAAAACCCTCCAAAAGATAGGTCTACGTCCTCTAAAAATTACTGATGACTCTTCAAAGTATTTTTCACCCACCTTCTAAAATGGAAGAGCGACGTATTCAAAGCTCAAAGAACATATTTCACAAGTGTGAAATCCACTTGGAAGAAAACCTAAAGCTCTGTGCGCTAATAATGGAGCAAATATACAGGAAAGGGAGCAGTATCTGAGAACAGGGAATCAGACATAAGAAAACAATTCCTTTTATCCCGGAACAAAATTGTGAGTAGACAGCAATAATAAAAAGCTATTGCAAATGATTAGAAGCATCCTTCAATAAGCTAGATTGCCAAAGCAATACTGGGGAATTGGGAGCAATACTCCCAATACCGGGGAGAAGCAGTCATAACTGCAACTTATTTACAGAACAGACTGTCCATAAAAGGCAAAGAGGCAAAGCCATTTGAAACTGAATATAAAGCATAATAAAGTGTTTGGATCAAAGACATGTGCTTATGTACCTAAAGAGAAAAGAAGCAAACTAAATTGCAGACGTGGAGAGGAAATTTTCACTGGATATGACATAGGCTGCAAAGGATACAGAATTCTTGATCCTGTGGGAAGTTTAATTGTGGCAGGGACTTGCCAGAATTGAATGAAGAGCCAGTTTGGTCTAGTGGTTAAGGAAACAGGGTAGAAACCAGGAGACTGTGAATTCTAGTCCTGCCTTAGGCATGAAAGCCGGCTGGGTGACCTTGGGCCAGTCACCCTCTCTCAGCCCAACTCACTTCACAGGGTTGCTGTTGTGGGGGAAATAGGAGGAGGAAGGAGTATTAGGTATGTTTGCCACCTTGAGTTATTTATAAAATTAGTAAGGGCGGGATAAAAATAAATAAATAAATAAATCTTCCCAGCCAGTCAGAACATCTCATGAAAGTCTGTGAAGAGTCCCCCTCTCTCTGATGCGAGCGGGATATGGGCAAAATGACAGACCTTCACTGTTGTGGCCTACACACTTTGGAACTCCTTACCCCCTCACAGTTTTTAGAAGATCTGGAAGGACAGGCTTTTTCCTCTAGACCATAGCTTTCCAAACTGTGTGTCGCGACACTTTAGTGTGTCGCAACACACAGTTTAGTGTGTCGTGAAGCGGCGGCGCAGGGGCGCACGGGGCGGCAGCGCACGGGGCGGCGGCGGTGTGTATGGCGGCAGCAGCAGCGACAACAGCAACAGCGCGCCATCAGCACTTCCACATTTTAGCGAGGCTGCCGCCGCCGTGCACACCGCTGCCACCGCGCACCCCCGCCGTGCATGCCGCTGCCGCCACGTGCACACACGCGCTGCCGCCGTGCACACACGCGACCCTGCGCCATTGCTGCTGCCGTTGGTGTGTCGCCAACGTCGGCAGTTTGGAAAGCACTGCTCTAGACTTTCAACCTAGCTAAGTTTTATTGGCATCCATCTTAGGGAGAAGGTTAATTTCTTATTGCTATTGATTTATTGGAACCGTTGTTTTTATAATTTTGATCTATTTTATTGCTGCTTATTGTTTTAACTTGTAAACACAGAGACTTCTGAGTTGGGCCAGCAATTAAAATGTATGTCCGTATATGTGTGTATACAAGATAACCTCTACAACAGAGCTTTCCAAACTGTGTGTCGGGACACATTTCTGTGTTGCGGCAAGGGCCCAGGTGTGTCGCAGGGGAACCCGGAAGAGGAGGCCATGCACCACGTGGAGCCCCGCCCATAGGTCCCTGCTCTGAACCCAGCTCTTCAGCTCTCACCGCAGAAGCCAGGTAAGTTAGCAGCCCGGTAGGGCTGCAACTGGGGGGGAGGGTGCTGGGACACGACTAGGCTGCCGCGCTGGGGGGGTGGGGGGTGCAGGGACTGCGAAGCGCGGCGGCCGGAGACATAGCTTTAAGTGCCAGCGGCCTGGCAGACAAGAAAGGGACGGGGAGGCGGCTCCGCTGCCCACCTCGCATGGCCCCCGCGCCGTCCGCGTCTCCAGCTCCCCCTTCCCCTTGGCGGCGGCCCCAGCCAGGCAGAGGCAGGACTGGGTGAGCAGACAGGCAGCCTTCTCCGCCTCCGTGGCCTGGCCTGGCTCGCCGCTTCCTCCCATCGCCTACGAGCAGAAGATGGCAGCGGTCTGATGCGTGGCCCGCGACTCATGAGAGCTGAGCTGGGGCCTAGCTGAGGGAGCCTGCCGGTGGCTCCGGCCCGACGAGAGGGCTCCCGGCGCTCCAGGGAGACCCAGCGCGGGCGGCGGGGATGGGGCAGAAGGAGAGGAGCCGCCGGCGGGAGCGCAGCACGAGGAGCGCCTCGCCGGCGCCTGCCCGGCTTCCACCGCGCTTCGTCAGAGAAGGTAAGACGCCGCGCCGGCGGGCGGGCGGCTGAGAGGCAGGCGGGCGGGCAGGGGGTCGCCTGCAGCGGGCTCATCTAACCATCCTTCCTGGAGCTGCTGGGGCCAGATGGAGCGGTGGGGGACTCGGCATCGCTCCTTCCAGTGGGCGCTCCAAGGCCAGCTGTTCGGCCATCGATCAAGGATCGATCAGGCCCGGGGGCAGGGCTGGCCGAGGGGCTCAGGGGGGAAGAGGGAAGACGAGTCCCTGTTGCCTGAGACATCCTCATGCATCCTCCCCACCTCCCCCCACAATATGGCAGCAATAACAGGCAGGGCCCGAAAGAGAAGGAAAGCCCCAAGAAAGAGCGGGGATCCTGCACTTCCCACTCTCCAGAAGAGCGTCCCACACTTGGATCCATTTCTGCCAGAGCCTTTGTGGCAGGTGGTGGTCGCTGTGGTTCTTATTGCTGCCATATTGCGGGGGGGGGATGCGTGAGGGATGGGCGGGGCTCCACGTGGTGCATGGCCTCCTCTTCCGGGTTCCCCTGTGACACACCTGGGCCCTTGCCGCGACACAGAAATGTGTCACGACACACAGTTTGGAAAGCTCTGATCTACAATTACATACAATACAATACATGCAATACAAGACTGGGGGGCCGGGGGGCGGGATTTGGAGCTGGGAGCCAATCACGTGGGGTGGGGTTTGGAGCTGGGAGCCAATCACGTGTGCTGGGGGCAGGGTTTGGAGCCGGGAACCAATCACATGGGCCGGGGGCGGTGTTTGGAGCCGGCAGCCAATCATGTGGGCCGGGGGCGGGGTTTGGAGCCGGCAGCCAATCACGCGGGCCGGGGGGCAGGGACTCCTCATTAGTGTGTCACGAAATTATGCATGGCTAAAAGGCGTGTCACCAACATGAAAAGTTTGGAAAGCCCTGCATTAAGAAATAGGGGGCTGTCAATCAAATTTGTGTCTGTAAATTGTATCAAATAAAACAACTACATCTGCACAGGCTTACAAATTTAAAAATAGTGTATGACCCAATTTTAGAAGAGGTATTTTCTGTATACCTGTTCCAACTGCTGCTTTTATAATTATTTCAATTAAGATAACTTTTTCTAATATTTAAAAGTTCATAACATTTATAAATATGCCTGAGTATTTAAAATAATTAATGAATGTTGCAGCTTTTAATGTCAACTTTATGGGTCACAATGCCCTGAAGACCTGGAGCTTCTCTACCTGTTCTCCTATTTCCATTTCCTCCCCTTCCTTTTTGTGTCTTGTTTTTAATTTAGAAGACTGAGAACAGGAGCACTCTCATTTTTTCTTTAATTGATAATAAACTGCTGTGGGAGATAATAATATGAAAAATAGGATAAAAATGCAGCAAATAAATAAGGAAAAACAAATTCAAATTCATTTCAGGACAGTAAGGAATGTTGACTTCCACTTAAATACATATTCTCTTGGATGATTGTAGTGCTTGATCTTCCCTCCTATGACCTCATCACAAAGGAACTCTGGACTTCTTCACAACAGTTCTTGCTAAGAGAATAAATGGATTTCCTAACCAAAATGATACGTTCTGATCAGACTGGATTTATCCCAAAGAGGTATGTAATGAAAATATCAGAAACATTTGAATGTTATTGACAAGAGAAATGTGTAAGAAATGTGACTATGATTTTTCTGGATGCAGAAAAAGCCTTTAACAATTTGTAATGGTCTTTAATCCCTGCATTTTTGAAAAAACACATTTTCTTACATGGATATAGAGCATTTGCAAACAACAAAAAGCCAAAATAATAGTAAATAGTTATTTATCACAACAGTGCAATGGTTTTCCCAGTGACACTCTGTGGAAGTGAAAGTTGGACTTTGAAAGTTGAAGCAGAATAGAAAGAGTGTTGACACTTTTGAAATTTGGTATTGGAGAAGAGTCTTGAGAATACCATGGATAGCCAAGAAAACAAATAGATCACCAACCCAGAGTTCTCACGCAAGGCACAAATGATCAGGTTCAAATTATCATATTATGGACACATTATGTGAAGACCTAGCTCTCTGTAGAAGTCTATAATGCTGGGAAAGGGGAAAGAAAAGAGAAGAAGAGGATGACCAGCAGCAATGTGGATGGATTCAGTTATAGCAGCAATGGTGTACTGTTGGAAGACCTGAAAAACCAAGTTGGGAACAAATCCTCCTGGAGAAAATATATGTGGTCGCTAAGAGTCAACACTGACTTATAATCAATAGCATAAAATCAATGAAGAAAATATCTCTTGTAAGTGCAAGAAAAAAGAATTGAGACAATTCTCAGAGAGCGTCTGAGACAAAAAGATAAATGAAATTGTGATGATGCAAAAGAAACTCATATTTAATTGTTAAAATGAGACAATCATTTAAAATATTTCAATATTTCAAAATGATAATATTTTACTTCAGTATAACCTTTTGATTCTTCAAAGAGTACTTATGAATTTCTGTCACTTCCACTGGTGCTGAGATAATGCTATGTTATTATGCTGTATCATCTGTATCTTTCATTCCCGAATAAACTTTTGTTAATATATAACATAAATTCAGTTGGCAGTATTATTACCAGTTTAATATTGTTGCATAGTTAGAATTATAGCTACGGTGATGCATGGTTCAGTGGAGGACATCTATTAAATATTTACTTGATAAATCAGTGATATAATAAGCTACAGTGATAGTCTGTAGCTTGAATCATGTCAACTGGATTTCTATTTTCTCAGTGGAAACGTTTCGCTCCTTATCCAAGAAGCTTCTTCAGTCTGAGCAAAGTTAGTAAGGGAATCCTTAAATATGTTTCTAGGGTGGCTGTGTGACCTTGCACCTGGGGCTAGGTCATGGTTATTTTGAGATGTTTATTTCTAAGTCTCTTTATCATCTAAAGGAGGATCGTTAAGATTACCATGCTGCTGTTGAGCTTGCGAAATGGTCTTAATCTTCCTAGGCACAGAAGACAAAGCAGGAAGGAAAATAGGGGAAAGATTGTGCCTGAGGCCTCCACCTCTATTCAAGGAAGGATTTTCCAAGTTGGCATAAATGGATTCCTTGACCCCTCTCTCAAACCACCTATCTTCTCTGTCTAAAATGTGAACATTAATGTCCTCAAATGAGTGTCCTTTTTCCTTTAGATGAAGATAAACTGCTGACTCTGGTCCTGTGGTGTTACTTCTCCTGTGTTGGGCCATCCTCCTGTACAAAGGTTGTTTGGTTTCTCCAATGTAGAGTTCAGAGCACTCCTCACTGCACTGGATTGCATAAACTACATTGCTTTTCTTGTGTTTTGGAGTTTGATCTTTGGGGTGTACAAGCCTCTGTCTCAGTGTGTTGGTGGGTTTGAATTATACAGGTATGTGGTGTTTGCCAAATATCCGTTTTATCTTTTCAGACAGGCCAGCCATGTAAGGAATGACCAGGTTCTTCCGTTTACTCTGAGTCTCAGCCCTATCTGTTGCTGTTTTAGGTCTGGTAGACTTAGATTTAGTGAAGGCCCAATTTGGATATCCACAGGCCTTCAGAGCTGTTCTCAGATGCTGATTTTCATTCTTTTTGGAATCCATGGAGGTGAGGATGGTTTCTGCTCTGTGTGACAATGTCCTGATGACTCCTAGTTTGTGCTGCAGTGGATGGTGGGAGTCAAACATCAGATATTGATCTGTGTGTGTGGGTTTCCTGTATATCCCTATTTCTAGCTTGCCACCGGTCCCAATGAGGACTTCACAGTCTAGGAATGCCAGTCTGTTGTCCTTGGTGTCTTCTCTGGTGAACCTAATGTTGGCATCTATAGTGTTTATATGGTCCGTGAAGGCCTGTACTTCCTGGGCCTTGATTTTGACCCAGGTGTCATCCACATACCTAAACCAGTGGGTGGGCACCGTTCCCTGGAATGTGTTGAGTGCTTTCTTCTCCACTTCTTCCATGTATAAATTGGCCACAATGGGTGACACAGGAGAACCCATGGCACAGCCGTGTTTTTGTCTGTAAAAGTCACCTCTGTATGAGAAATACTGTAAGTGGTGTTAAGACACAGGTCCAGAAGATGGCAGATCTGGTTTGGGTTGAGATGGTTTCTCCTTTCAAGGGTGCTGTCCTCTTCTAGTCTCTTCCTGACAGCGGATAGAGCATGAGTGGTGGGGATGCTGGTGAAAAGGGAGGACACATCGAAGGAGACCATAGTTTCATCTGTATCCAGTTTCAGGATCTTTGCTTTGGAAACAAATTCTTCCGAATTATGGATTTGGTGTTCAGAGTGTCCAACTAGAGGTGCTAGTATGGTAGAGAGGTGTTTGGCAATGTTGTATGTTACCGAATTAATGCTGCTGACTATGGGTCGGAGGGGTGTTCCTTCCTTGTGGATCTTAGGAAGTCCGTAGATGCAGGGGATGGCTTCTCCAGGATACAGACAGTGGTAGGTAATCCTATCGATGGAGCCATCATGTTCCAATTGTTTCAAACTGTCTATTACCTTTTTCTTGTAATTGTTGGTGGGGTCTCTTTTCAGTTTTTCATATGTATGGTGATCCTCCAAAAGTGAGGTAATTTTATTGTGGTAATCTTCAGAGTTTAGGACTACTGTACACCTTCCTTTGTCTGCAGGTAAAATGGTGATGGTTTCATCTTTGCTGAGGGCTGTCAGGGCTCTCCTCTCTTGGACGGTAAGGTTGGGGGGAGGAGGTTGAGCACTGGATAGAGCTGCAGATATTTTAAGCCGGAGTTGTTCTGCTTCCTCAAAAGATAGATAGGTGGTTTGAGATAGGTGGTTTGAGAGATTATTGGGTTGGCAATAATTGTCCCAATTTACAAAAAGGGTAACAAGAACGAGCCATGTAATTACAGGCCCATTAGCCTTTTGAGTGTGGTTAGTAAGCTATATGCCAAACATTTAAATCTTAAATTACAAGACTGGATTGAGTCAGAGGACATAACCCAAGATGAACAGGAAGGTTTCAGAGAAGGGAGATCAACAGTAGATCACATACTGGTACTCCATCATCTAGTACAAAAATACACGTACAAAAAGAAATCATCGCTCTTTGTAGCCTTCCTTGATTTTAAATAAGCCTTTGATTCAATATCCAGAAATGTCCTTTGGGAAAAATTAAAAAATACAACTATTGATAGGCGCCTTCTCTACCTTATGCAGAAATTATATTCCAATTCCTCCTTAAGAGTAAGGTGTAACCCTCGCGGGACCCTCTCTGGCATAGTAAATATGCAGAGAGGAGTGGAACAAGGTTGTATTCTTGCCCCCACTCTTTTTAATCTCTATATTAATTCATTCATGGACCTCTTACATAATATGGATATTCATGCACCCAACTTAGCACAATGCAAAATCCCAATTCTCCTATATGCTGACGATGCTGCCTTAATTTTGCAAACCCCCACTGGATTGAAAAGAGCAATTGCAGCAACACTAAGATACTGTAGACAAAACCACTTGGTTCTCAACTTTGATAAATCAAAAATTTTAGTTTTTGCTAAGAGAGCTAGGAAGCACTCGTGGATAGTAGAAGGGCACAAATTAGAATAGGTCAATGTATTTAAATACCTTGGGGTGGTATTCCACTCAAAAGGTATTTGGAATGCACACCAGAACTATGTAGCCCAATCAGCCCTCAGGTCAATGAACGCCATTAAATGTTTTTTTTTATACTGGCGGAGGACAATTAGTACCCGCAGCTTTAAAACTTTTTGAGGCCAAAACATTGGCCCAAATTCTCTATGGGGCACAGATAGGAATTTATATGAAGAAGGTGCCGCAGGAAACAGTCCAAACAAAATTCCTGTGATTAATTTTGGCCGCACCCAACGGTACAGCAAACGCCCAGTTAAGGCTCGAGACAGGAAAGCCATCAAGTGAGGGCCTGGAAGCTGATGATGGAAGCTGATTGGGGGGCGCGGTGGCTCAGCGGGTTAAACCGCTGAGCCGTTAGTCTCACCCCGCGTGGCGGGGTGAGCTCCCATCACTAGCCCCAGCTTCTGCCCACCCAGCAGACCGAAAGCCATTGGCAAGTAGATGAATGGGGACCACTCACATGGGCCAATTTGCTGGTGTCCTTTTCGGAGAGTCGCCCTCGAACCAAGAAGAGCTGGTTCCTGTAGATGGCGGCGGAGGACAGCAGAGGACGGCGGATCCCGAAATAACAACTTCCTGGACGTCAGCAGCTGGCTCAGAAGCAAAGGTTCCTGGGACATGTAGTCCGACCTGCGGATGAAGAGCCGGTTCCCTCACCCCCTTCCTAACGCGCGGGTAATATATGCTGTATAATATAATATGTATGATGAATGTAAGCCGCCTAGAGCCCTCCGCTTAGGGAGGGGATAGGCGGGGTATAAATACAATAATAAATAAATAAATAAATAAATAAATTGTTGGCTAAAAATCCAATTTTTTCCAGTTGGTTTAACTCCTTTAGTCCTAGTAGATAATTTCTCTTCACCCTGGAAGCAAGCGGTAGAATACAAGCTGGCTTCGTATGGACTCTCTCCTCTATTCTTAATATCATTAGGCTATGATCAAGCCAAACAAATAGTCATTCAAAGAATAAAGGACATGGAGTTCCAGAATGAATTTAGCAGGCTCCCACAACATAATAGAATTTGGATAAACAGGGGCGTATGGGAACCAGCAAGATATCTCTTAAATCTGATGTTCCCTAAGTTGATAATCACATTTTTTAAAGCCAGATTCAATATTCTCCCATCTGCACTACTCCAAGGCAGATACAACAAAGTCCCCATAACCGAGCGCATCTGCCCATGCGGTGAAGTGGAAGTAGAAACTATTTTACATGTACTGCTACACTGTAAATTTTATAGGGATATCAGGTCAATTTACATTGTGCCCCTAATAGAAAAACTCCCTGGGTATCCAGATAATTTTTACGTGAATTATCTACTTCAGGATTTAAAACCTTATATTACATGTACAGTTGCCAAATTTTGTGTTGCTGCAATGAAAATAAGACAAATCTAGACGAAAAAATAATTCCCTATTTTAAATGTATATTTTAAAATTTGAAAATTTTTAATTGATAATTTGTCAGGGGATATACATTTTTACTTTTATGCTGTAATTTCTTATTGTATAATTTCTAATGTTCTAGGCTTACCCCATAATGGTAACAAATGTATTAACACACTAATAGCAGAGTGAATGCTGTATTATTATGTGATATATTTTGTTAGTTTGTAGTTTATTATCGTATCTTCTGATTGTACTTTGTCTCTTTTTCTTTTCTCTTTTAAATTTTGCTGGTCATTGACCAAAATGAAATAAATCTATTCCCACTGAAACCAGAAATCCTCATAACATAAAAAAAAACTAATAAAAGAGCAAAAATCTTTAGATCCCAGCATTATGATTTAAATATTAAAAAAGCCAAATTTCCAAATAAATAAATTCCAAAAATAATGAAAATCACCAAGCCTCTCTTTGGTAACAAATAAACAAAAAAAACTTGGTGTTATAGAAATGGGGTGGCAACATTTAGTGTCCGTTTTTCAGCTTTGGCGCGGCCCCAAATTTGATGACAGCCGTGCCTCCCAGCAGTCTCGGTCACGGATGGATCGCAGGAACTCCGTTCCGCAACCACCCTGCAAGAAACTGCTGTCCGGAGAACAAAAGGGGTGATTTCCTGGATTCACGCTGCAGGAACCCAGTCCGCACCCAGAAAATGCTGCGCAACTGGCACTGCTTCAAAAAACAGTACTGATCAGCCTGCCATTTCCCACCAGAAGTCAAGAGTCTTGTTATTGTAGCAGGTATAAATACAGCAAATAAATGAAATGATTAAACAAATGCCAGGGACTTTCAGTAAGATGATGACATGCTAAGACATAGTTTTAGTCTTTCCCCCATCAGTTACAAAAATAAAAGATATGGACTGAAAATTTAATCAAATATCTTCTGCTGCTTCTGATAGTTTGGGAAGGTGCCTGTAAAACTTGAAAGCAGCCTCCCACTAATCCTTCTCCCATGGCATAGATGTCTTGCACACAGCCCTCATCCCCTTCTTAGCTTCTGGAGAGACTGTTACAGAATTAGCAAGTGAGCCTTCAAGAAAGAAATTATTTATTCCCACCAACCTGGTAGGAACTTTGACTGACACCCCAGTTCAGATGGCAGATATACAGAGAGTTAGATTTATATCAAATCATATTAAGTGATATAAAATATACTCTTGTTATGCTCAGATACATTATTTTAATTGCTACTTGTTAGATTGAAGTTTTGTTTTTTTATATATATATATTATTAAATTTTAAGTATACATAGATAAAAGTTTGAAAAGGAAAAAGAAATACAAATACAAATCAAAGAAAGAAAAGAAAAAGTGTAGTAAATAGAAAAAGAGAAAGATGAAACATAGAAATTAGTCAACTTCCGATTTATCTCTGGTCATAGTAATTTAAAAAATAATCTCTTACATGCTAGGTCTATATATAACATTGTAAAACATTTCCTGTCTAATATATCAATTTATATATATTTTAATCTTCAAAACCCCATATAAGCTTTGCCCCTCCTGCATTTTGCAAATAGTCCGTTAATGGTTTCCACTCTTTAAGAAAGTAATAATTTGTATTTTCTTTTAATAAACATGTCAATTTATCATTTTCTGCCATGTCCATTACTTTTAACATCCAGTCCTGTATCGTAGGTATAATCTGATTTTTCCAGTTTTGTGCATATACAAGTCTTGCTGTTGTAACCATATATTGCATAATTCTTGTAAATTTCTTTCCTATTTGTTCTTCTAATATTCCCAATAGAAATAATTCTGGTTTAAATGGAACTCGAATTTGTAGAATATTTTGCATCAATGAGTGTATTTGAGTCCAAAACTTCTTTGCTATCTCACATGTCCACCACATATGGTAAAATGACCCCTCTTTTTTTTTACATTTCCAACACAAGTTGGAAACATTCCCATACATTTTAGCTAGCTTTTGCGGGGTCATATACCATCTGTACATCATCTTATAGAAATTTTCCTTCAAATTATAACACAAAGTAAATTTTAATCCTTTAGTCCACATATCTTCCCATTGTTGCATTTGAATATTATGACCAATGTTTTTTGCCCATTTAATCATGCAGTCTTTAACTTGCTCCTCTACCATTTCACCTTTTAACAATAATTGATACATTTTAGCAATTAAATGATCATCTGTCTCACATAATTGTATCTCAAATTCCGATTTGGTTTGTTCAAATTCAAGTTCTTTTTTGTCTGATTTAAATTTTTCTACAAGTTGCATATATGAAAGCCATTGAAAAGTATATCCTTCCGAGGCCAGTTCTTCTTTTGATTTAGTTTTATATTGTCCTTGTTCTTTTTTTAAAAAGTCTTTGTAAGTCAGCCATTTATCTTTAACTCTTACTTCTGTTCTATTGTTAGAAGAAAATCTTACCAAGTTCGTTCATGAGCCGGGAGTAAAGAAACTGACCAATTGCATGAAGTTAGGAGTTTTATTCACCCAAGAGCAAAGACAAAGCAGCAGGCTGTTAGGTGGGCGATCGCGCAGGACCCCCTTCCTACAGCACATTATATACCCTAGATTACTCACAGACCCATGTTGGGATGGCACCTCCTTTCTACCCAATCATACCCCAAGACCCACGTTAGGATGGTACCTCCTTTCTACCCAATCAGGTCAATTACCTTGATCAAGATGCCCACTCTCATCTTCCCATCCGGGCAGGAAGAGAAGTATTGGGTCAGGTCATATACATTCCTTATGCAAGGACAATACAACTTATCACCTTCTACAAGGGTCATTGAGGCAGGAAGGGCAGTGTGTAGTATGCAAGGACAATTCACACATTCACACATTCTTGGTGAGTCCCAGCCTCCTCAAGAATGTTGGCTTTGAGATATTTAAACTATACAAAGGAGATCTGATGTGAGGACCTTGATTTCCTGGCATGACTAGATATTCATTTCAAGATATAAAATATGTTTACAATCCAACACTATGAAATGCTTCTTGTGTGGAAATCCATAAAGGTATTTTATAACATAAAGTTAGTTTATATTTAGGGCCTCAGGCACAATCTTTCCCCTATTTTCCTTCCTGCTTTGTCTTCTGTGCCTAGGAAGATTAAGACCATTTCGCAAGCTCAACAGCAGCATGGTGATCTTAACGATCCTCCTTTAGATGATAAAGGGACTTAGAAATAACATCTCAAAATAACCATGACCTAGCCCCAGGTGTAAGGTCACACAGCCACCTAGAAACATATTTAAGGATTCCCTTACTAACTTTGCTCAGACTGAAGAAGCTCCTTGGATAAGGAGCGAAACATTTCCACTGAGAAAATAGAAATCCAGTTGACATGATTCAAGCTACAGACAATTCCACCTGGATGACTGAGAACCTTCATAGACATTGTTTAAAAGGTTCTTCTGATGCCAATATAGGTAGTGTTTGAAAAAAATATAAAATTCTTGGCAAAATATTCATTTTAATTGCTGAAATTCTACCTAATAGTGATAATTGTAATTTTTCCCATTGATCCAAATCTTTTTTAATAACTGTCCAAAGCGGAATATAATTATTCTTAAACAATTTAACATTTTTAGTTGTTAAATATACTCCCAAATATTTTACTTTTTCTTCCATTGAATATCCCGTTATTTCTTTCAATTTCTCTTGTTGATGATAGTCCATGTTTTTAGTCAAAACTTTTGTTTTCTGTAAATTCACTTTAAACCCTCCTAATAATCCAAAGTCTTTCAATTTCTGAATCAATGATTCAATTCCATCTAGATGGAATTAGATTGAAGTTTTGAGCTGTGATTTGGAAAACAGTTTGTGAGAGAGCTAAACTTCAGTTTGAATTTTTAACCAAAATGCCATGAAAAATGTGCCACCCACGGATGAGCCAATTGTGAAAATTTAAACATACAGAAATTTCGAGGGTCAGCTTATCCAAGGGTGGTGCATTTTTCATGGTATTTTGGTTAAAAATTCGAGGATCGGCCTATCCCTGGAAGGGCTTATCCGCAAGTATATATGGTAAACACATATTCACAGGCAGCTCAGACTAAAACAAAGAAAACAGTAAACTATACAGATATGACAGAGGCTGCACAAATACCTCAGTAAACTCATTAACTGCAGGCCTGGGAACAGAGCCAATTTTGAAGGGTTTTTCAGAACCCCAGGAGAGTGGGCACCATTTGTATCTCGGGGGGGGGGGGGATGTTGTTCCAGAGGGCAGGGGCAGCAACACAGAAGTCACCCTTCCTTGGTCCCACTAGATGGCAATGTTTAATAGAGGGGACCTTGAGCGTACCCAGTCTGTGCAACATAGTGGGTGGGCAGAAACAATTGGAGATAGGCAGTCTCTCAGATAACCAGGCCCTATGCCATGAAGGGCTTTAAAGGTGACAACCAGCACCTTGAATTGGACCTGGAAGCCTACTGGAAACCAATGCAGTTCATGTAGCAGCAGTGACACATGGGCCTACTATGAAGTGCTCATTACTGATCGTGCCGCTGCATTTTGTACTAGCTGTAGCTTCCAGATGGTCTTCAAAGGCAGCCCCAGGTAAAGCACATTGCAATAGTCCAGTTGTGAGGTAAGCAGGGCATGAGTGATGGTCTGAAGGGCCTCCTGATTGAAGACAGGGCACAGCTAGTACACAAGATGAACCTGTGCAAAGGCCGTCCTGGCCACATCTGCCACCTGCTCTTCTTAGTGAATTCTTAATGAAATGATATGCTGGCTTGATTTGGTCAAGGATTTTGACAAATAAGTAGTCCCCCTTATTCATCAAACCTCTGTGGCCCAACTCTAACCTTATAGTTAATCATTTTATCTTATGATTGTAAACAATTATGAAAATAAATGTTGCAATGTTATTTTTTTCCTTTGCATCATAAAAGACTGACCCTGTCTTTTTTATTTCAAAACATATTGCTGAATTTGCAGCAAGCCAATTATTATGTGAATCTCTTAAGTTTGTTTACTAAATCAACCTTTGACCAAGTTTTAAAACTCAATTGTACTTTTTGACTGTGCAGAAGAAATTAAATATTTACAGAAAAGAAAGAGCTGAAGGCTCACAAGTAAGTTCTGTTTCATATGTTCATGTAAAGAACAATGGGTTCTTTACATTCATTTACCTTTGGATTAAAATGCAGCATAATTAGAAGGAAGAGTCCTGTGTTTCAATATATTTGCCAGCCAGCTGCATGGTTTTTACTTACTTTTTTTTTCTGGAGACTTTCGGATGGAGGGAAGGTGTTGGTAATACCTATGGATGGCAGTCACTGGCTCAGTATTCAACCAGTTATGGAACGCCTTCATCACAGAGGACATCAAGTAGTAGCTGTTGTTCCTGATGTTAATTTGTGGATGAAACCATCTGAACATTACATAGTGAAAACATTTGCTGTACCCTATTCAACGGAATACTTGAAAAGTGAACTTCAGAAATTGGGTCATAAGGTTTTTGTACATCAGCCTTTCCTGGCAAGAATTACTGAGACATTTGCAAGAATAAGGAATATTACAATGCTTTACTTAAATAACTGCAAACAGCTTTTGTACAATAAGGATTTGATTACTTACCTTCAAGAAAGCAGGTTCAATGTTGTACTTATGGATCCAGTGTTTCCATGTGGACAGATCGTGGCTGAGTATTTATCCATCCCTTCTCTTTTCTACTTACGTGGAATTCCATGTGGTTTAGATTTTGAGGCAACTAAGTGTCCAAACCCACATTCTTATATTCCCAAATTCTATACGGGCAATACTGATCATATGACATTTAATCAACGAGTGAAGAATTTTTTAGTTGGCTCATTTCAATTCATGATGTGTTACCTTTTTTACTCACCATTTGAAGTTTTGATCAAGGAATTCCTGCATCAAGATATGACAGTACTTGAGCTTTATAGTCAAGCTTCAATTTGGCTTCTGCGCTACGACTTTGTGTTTGAATATCCAAGGCCTATCATGCCAAATATGGTTTTCATTGGGGGTATAAACTGTGCAAGGAAGAATCCATTAACAAAGGTTGGCTTACGTATTTTTCAAAATGTCAAATTAGGATTGAGATATTTGACAAAATTGGGAGAGTTAATACTAAACTATCAAGTATTATTTGCCATAGTATTAAAGAGTATGATAACTGTGTTAACTGACCGGTTTAAGCATGTTTTATGAATAAAGACAATATTATTCTCATAAATACCTTTAAAAATCATATTTTTTAATTTATGCAGCTTTATTCAGAAGCAGAAAAAGATAAATAAATGAATGGAAGACAGGTAGATAAAGCTACCTTAATCTCAGGATTATGATCTCATTTTACAGCAGGAGTCAGTTGTTTTGTTTTTATCTTTGTGTAATGTTTGGGGACTTAAGGACTAAAGTAATGGTTACCTGCTTAGGAATCCTGAAAGAGGCTCTTTCCAATAATTGTGAAGTTCAAACAAAAATGATATCAGGAAATATATGTTACTGAACTGTAGCATGTAGTTAAGCTCTACAAAGCTTGCAACATGGATTACTAAAATGTCATCCATAGCATTTTAAATATTGGATTTTTACAATATTAAATTCTATAGTTGCTGTAGAAAATGAATAATCTATTTTAATGAGTTAAGGATGACTGTTTGGCATTTGACATTGAAATATATTTTAGTTCCTAAGAATTAAAGCTTTGCATATTAGTGTGTTGTGATTTATGTCCCAAATGAGTTTTTTAAAAAAATTATTCTTAGAATTGAATTGAATTAATGTATTTAAGTCTTTGCTAAATTATTTGCATGCCAATTGTTATTTTCTTTTTAGTCACCTATTAAGATGATAGATAAGTGCTTTCCAAAGTGCCACCGTTGGTGACACACCAACGGCGGCAGCAGCAGCGCAGGGGTGCGTGGGGGTGCGCGTACATGCACGGCGGCGGCGGCGGCCTCACTAAAACACGGAAGCACTGATGGCGCACCGCTGACGTTGTCGCTGCCGCCCCCGTACACACTGCCACCCCTGCACGCGCCCCCGTGTCGCTGCTTCGCGACACACTAAACTGTGTGTTACGACACACTAAAGTGTCACGACACACAGTTTGGAAAGCTATGTGATAGATTCTGTTCAAACTGTTTCAAATAATTTATCTTTGGAATTTTATTTTGATAGGAATTTGAAAGCATATTGAATAAATCTGGTGAACATGGAATTGTGGTGTTTTCCTTGGGCTCGATGGTTTCTGACATTCCAATGGAAAAAGCCATGGAAATTGCTGAAGGATTGGGAACAGTACCACAGACAGTAAGAAAAGCAAATCTAAGATCTATTTTAAATACTTATTTAGAATCTCAGCTGTTAGCCACATCTTTGGGAAGAGGGAGAGGGTTTGCTCAAAGAAAACCTTCAACTGAAATAATACAGAAATAGCTACTGAGCTATACACTTGACACTCTATAAACATATTTCAGATGTACTCTTGTGCTCTCTTTTTTTCAGTGAAGGATAGGATGGGTTAGAGCACTGTGTCCAGTTCTAGGCATTACATTTTTAAAGGGGAATACAGAAATTGAAGCAGGTTCAGAGGAATGTTATCTGAATGATAAGGGAACTGGAAACCAAGCCCTATGAGTAAAAAGAGCTGAGGATGTTTACCTTCCAGAAGAGAAGTCTGAGGGTGAACTCTGACAGTAGCCTCCAGATGTCTAAGAAACGTGAGTAAGAGGGAGAAGTTAAACCAAGAGGAAGGCAAGGATTATGGGATGAAATTAAAAGAAAGGAAAGTCAGGTTGAATATTGCAAGGAATTTCTGGACAGTAAGAGTGTTAAGCAATTAAACAGTCTGCCTAACGCAGTAGTGGGCTATCTCTTGACTAGAGGTTTTCAAATTGAGATGGATGGTTCCATCTCTGATGGTTTAGTGATTCCTGCATGGAACAGAGCAAGCCTGTACAACATATGGCCCACGGGCTGCATGCAGCCCATTATTTTTTAAATACTAATTTTATTAAAATTATCAATAAATTAATAATTATTTTATAATATTAATTTTAATATTATTAATATTAAAATTATACCTACAACAATAAAAAAACTTATACAAACTAAAAAAAAATAAAAGAATAAAAAATAGAAGGTGCAGGAAAAAAAGAAAATAGAAAAAATAGAAAAGAAAGGAAAAATAAGAATATAGTAAAGAAAAAGACAAGTATAAACAAGTATAAACAATTTTAGTAACTTATCACCTTCTCTTAAAATACAACAAATGATCTCTTCTTCCCATATCCAATCTCTTATCTATAAACAAAATCCTTAAAACCTCATCGTTTCAGTCCTGATCAGCAAAAGTCCATTAAAGGTTACCAGAGATAACAACATATCTATTTTAATCTTGATCAAATAAACCAACTTTATATTCCTTCCTTTTACTTTTAATGATCTTTATTCCCTTCAAATAATGTCCTAGAACTTGATTTCTTTTCATTTTTCTTTGTCACTTCTCACAAAATTCTTCAAAGCTTTAACAAGCCTCTTTTGTAAATCCAATATACGAAAATTATCCAAGTCACTCTCTTGGTTTGTTATTTGTATATCCCTTTTAATTAT
The DNA here is from genome assembly GCA_023362775.1 of Charina bottae. NCBI lineage: Eukaryota > Metazoa > Chordata > Lepidosauria > Squamata > Charinaidae > Charina > Charina bottae. The sequence goes on from JALMGJ010000001.1 coordinate 199,597,828, forward strand.
TAAAACATCAGCCAGTTTCTTTTGTTTGTCCCGTGTAGCACCTCTCATTGTAGGCAGGATATTTTTCCATATCATTCTTGTAGCCTGTCATTTTTAAATCCATTTTCAGATCAGTCTCAGTCTTGTCTGGTAAAACTTGTTCCTCTTCCATAACATCTTTTAAACACAGTCTATCTGTAGAGGCAGACAGTCTTAAAATTAACTTTTGGGTCCATTGTTCAAAAATATCCTTCAATATGCCCAGTGTTAAAATATTTTGCTCCATTCTGTACTAGTAAGTCAAATTTAAGCATTCTTGTCCTTTAATTGTAATCTTTAGTTTCTTCTAGTTCTCTTTAGTGTCCAGCCTTCAAAGTCACATCCTATCGTGTGTTTTTTAAAAAAGAATTCAAAACAAAAGCATTTTCCCATGGGAAGGATTCTTACAATTAATTCCAAAATCTTATTTCAAATCCATATGGACCCTTAGTTCATTTGTAACTTTCCAAAATCAAAGTTCTAATAACCCTTTTTCTGTTTATTAAAAAAAAAAAAATTTAAGTCCTTAAACTTGTGTAGTAAACTTCTTTAACTACGGATTGAAGGACCCAGTGCTGTAAAACCTGTTGATCCAAAGGTTCCTAATAGCTGAAAAGCAGTTAACAAGCAATTTCCTAAAGTAATTAGAAAAGGAAATATGCAAACTCGGTGTCCTTAAAGGTGCCAACCGTGGTTTGAGCAAGATGGCTATTCCCTTGTCTCCTAGAGCTCTAAACCCGCTGGAAACTGCTGTCTTGCGGTCTCCTCGTGAGGGGAACTGTATGGAGCACTTGTGGTCAATCTCAAGTCCTCTCTTTGTCCAGAGGAATTACGAAGAACTGGTCTACTCGCTGGCTCTTCATTCCACCATGGTCGTCGGCTCCACTTTTAGAAGAGCTGTCTTCAGTTTGCCATTTCTTCCCCGGAAGTCGCAGCCCAACATTTTTTAAAAAGTAGTAAATTTAGAGGCAGTTCCACCGCCACCAGCTCCAGTGCTTCCATCACTTTGCTAGCAGTGGAACCGCTGATTGGCACTTCTGGTATTTTTTTGCAGTCCACAAGGGTTTTTAATTTATCCATGTGGCCCTTTCCCCTTGACGGTCGTGCAGGCCTGGAGTAGAGAGTAGACTGGATTAATATAAGGCCCCTTTCAGCTTACATATATTCTGCAATTCTAAATGTATGCTTGTCAGCTGAAGTCATTATGAGTGTTTCAATTGACAATAACTATTAAAATGGTGCTTGTTTTATCAGGAGCACCTTTCTTGTACAGTATATTAGAATGTTAATAGATTAACTAGCTCAGATTTCTACAAATATGAAATATCAATAAATATATTTCTTTATCCACTTTCTATATTTTCTAATCTATGAAGGTGCTGTGGAGATATACCGGTGAAGCTCCAGTCAACCTTGCCAATAATACGAAGCTGTTTAATTGGCTTCCACAAAATGATCTACTTGGTATGTTTGGGTCAGAAATTAAGGGGCCTTGTTTTTAATTAATTTTTGATTCTGCATCCATTTCCTTATGGTGCTAAACATAGATACATGTTAGTAACTATATATGTATTACCCACCAACAGCTAATACCAAATACTATAAAGTAAAACTTGGATGGACCTGTTCCCATTCCAAAAAATCTTTCTTTGGAACGTGAAATCATTCTTCATGGAACATTGTACTAATATTATCCTTGAAGAACTAAGGAAAGTGTTGAATATTCTAACACCAGACCTGATCTGGCTTTTTAATCATGTTGCTCCTGCAAGAGAGTACAAATATAATCAGAGCTGAAACTGATCAAATGGCCCATTTTTCCTGTCAACACTGCAAGCCCCAATCTGCTTTCCTCAGACGGATTTGGGGAGCTCACCTACCACCTAGCATAAAAATGCCTGTTCCTGGGGAAAACAATTAGTGTTCCTTCTCAATCCTTTTTCAAGGAAAAAGAATGAGTGAGTGGGTAGGTGACATTCATTTTTTTATTGCTCAGTGCTTGTTAAAAATTCATTTAAAATACATAGATTTGGATAGGCTATGCTAGATTTTGTCTGAGGAAGTTCCAAGGGTTAAAATCCTTCTGTTCATTCATATCTATCCCTAACTTAATTACGCAAAAACCACCCAGGTTGTTCCTTCTATGCTACAATACCAGAAATGGAGACCATGTCTGAAAGATTGCTTTATACACTTGAGGAGAGCTGAGATCTGAAATAAACAAGCAGGGGGGGTAGTGATAGGGAGGGGGCCTTTACACTCTGCTGCCGAGATGTCCCAGAGGACAAGCTACACACACATGTGGAGGAGCAGTCTGTGGCTGTACCACAACATCCAGTGTTGGGGATTATGAAGAGGAAAGAAGTTTCCCCTCATCATTCTTGAATAGTTGTTATTCACAGATTAACATTTTAACAATTACTCTTTGGTTTATGTGGCTCCATTTATAACAGTGCAATTTCATCATATATGATTACCTAGCTTCATAACTAGCAGAAAAATAAGCATCCTTGTCTTTCTCCACCTACCCTCCTTGAACAGCTCATCCAAAAACCAGAGCCTTTATCACACATGCGGGCTCCCATGGGATCTATGAGGGGATTTGCCATGGAGTGCCAATGGTGTTAATACCACTTTTTGGAGATCAATCAGACAATGCAGTGCGGATAGAGTCTCGAGGAGCAGGAGTGAAACTGGATGCAATTAAAATGACATCAAAGGACCTGTCTAACGCACTGAGGACTGTTATTTTTGATAAAAGGTGAGTAATAGAAGGGATGGTGGTAGGGTTTCTCATAGCCATTTCCACTTGCAGATACGGATTACTTAGAGGAGATAAATAATAGAATATCCTGTAAGGACCACCTTGTTATTCTGTAATGATTGCAATAGTTATTCACCTGGACTCTGGATCCTCTAAAGTGGTAGTTATTAAACTGTGTTCTATGAGTCTATAACAGCCTTTCTCAACTTTTTGACCCTGGAGGAACCCTTGAAACATTTTTCAGGCCTCGGGGAACCCCTGCACATTCAGGCTCAAATATAGGCCAGAAGTTAAAAAATTATTATATTTGTTTCATGGGTAGGCCTGTATAAATGCATTAACAGTTTTAGTTCTTAAACTAAAAATAAGGAATGAAATTTACCTCTTTAATGTGAAGTTGCCCGAATTTGAAATAATTTTTTAAATAAATCGTCATCTCCCAGGGAACCCCTACTGACCTCTCACAGAACCCTAGGGTTCCACGGAAACCTGGTTGAGAACTCCTGGTGTATAAAGTCAGAAACTTACTGAAGTATCAACAATGAGAATGGTAGACAACATTCCCTAAAACACAAAGCTTTCTTTATTCCAGCACATTTTCCCCTGTTATAAGCAGTTGCAGGAGAGTTTGATGTGTGTTCTAGAGTGCATTCTTAGCTACATAGTACGTCCATGAAGAAATACAAGTCACGCTAGTGGTCCATATTAATCAAGTACCTTTGATTATCTCTCAGAATCCAGAATTACAGGATCTTTTTTTTTTTGGAAAACCTATGAATTTATTTATTGATAAATAAATTTGCTTGCCAAAGGCCCTTTCTCAGTGGTGCTGTACTTTATCAAAAGCTACAGTTATTTATTTGATATTAAACTCAGTATCAATCCATGCTATCATATTTTGCAGTGATGCCTGGCTTGCTGGCAAGCCATTGTGGCCAGCTGATACTCCATATTTCTGACTTTATTATGTAAATGATTAGCCATATTAAGGGTTGTTTGTGTACCTTTGAGTCAATTTTGACTCCTGGTGACTGCCGGGACTAGTCCCGGCAGTTTCCTTGGCAAGATTACAGAAGTGATTTGCCATTGCCTGCTTCCTAGGGCTGAGAGAGAGTGACTGGCCAAAAGACATCTAGCTGGCTTTGTGCCTGAGGTGGAACTAGAACTCATGGTCTGTCGGTTTCTAGCCTGATGCCTTAATCACTACACCAAATTGGCTCTCATATTAAGGGGTTAGGCTACAAGTAATAATAATACAGAACCATAAAACTCACAAAACCCTTGTAGAAGCAGCACCTGATTGATCTTGTCTGGGCTTTGAAACTAAGACTTGGATAGTACTTCGATAGGAGATTATTAGGAAATCCCAGGGCTTTAGACTAGACTAGCCTGGAAAGTCAAAAAACATCCCAGAAGAAGGTAGTGGAAAACCATTTCCTTATTGTTGCCAAGAAAACCATATTGAGGTGTCTATGAATTGAACTTCTAGACTTTATATTTAACTTAACTTTATATTAGACTTAACTTTATGCACAGATACACACACATACCCCCCAACATGAAGAGGACTGGGCCATCAACTATGCTTTTTTATATTTTATTTCCTGAGTATCTTGTTATTGGAGAGGGTTTTAATTACAATCTTACTATTTAAAAATGCTTTTAGGTATAAAGAAAACATTCAGCGTCTTTCAGCTCTTCACTTAGACAGACCCATTGAACCTCTTGATCTTGCAGTACATTGGGTGGAGTTTGTCATGAAGCACAAGGGAGCTCCCCATTTGCAGCCAGCAGCTCATGACCTCAACTGGATCCAGTACTATTCTATTGATGTCATTGCCTCCCTCCTGGCTGCAGCATTCCTTTTCCTGTTCATCGCACTGAAGGTTTGTCTGTTTTGCTGCAAGAAGTGTATCTGCAAAAGTGCAAGACTAAGCAAAAAAAGCAAGTCAAAATCCCAATAATGAGGAAAAAAAGTCAAGTCAAAGTGAGGTAGGGTATAAAGAAGAAAAGGAGTATGAAGAAAGGGTCCTTGCTTTTGTTGGAAAGCGGCAAAAAAACACAGAAAAGTGAGGTGCTCTCCTTTGATGCCTCCAATCAAAGTATCAAGGGCAGCCTCTTTGCTCTGCCTGGCAACCTCATTTTGACGGAAATATGCTCTCATGCAGAATGCCATGAAAGGCCAGCACAATGGCTGTTTTGACTTTCCTAAAAGTGGGACACAACTGTGCTTTGCAAAACTGCGTTAAAGGGGTGCTTTATCAGTGATTTGATTAAAGTAAAGCAGCTCTTGAATTTTTCAAAGAGCCTGTTTTTAGGGCAAATCTTCATGTGATCTTTTAAATCAAGCAGAAAACAAAATAATTTAAATGAATCATTTAAAACCTACATTAACAAATTCAAGGGAGTTAACGGCTTGTAGATATATTTTGTAGTTCATAGAATTCTTAAGAAATCAGCTATATGTCTAATTTGTCTTCTACTGTGAAGGAGTGCAAGATTTTATGATTTCTTTAACAGAAGATGAAAAAGCCAGGACGAATGATCAGATAATAAAGAATGATAGGTGGTTTTGCACCTTTAACCATTATGTAGGAAATGGAATTTTCAGTAATGTAACTTAACATACAGGAAGGGGGGAAAAGATACAATTGTTAGTGTTCCGTCTTTTACAGAATCCCTGCTTCCTTTTACGGTTAGTCACTGTGGAAAGAGAACGAAAAAGGTGGACATATGTTATAAAGAATTAAAAGTGGACTCTACACTAGTGCTTTAAATGTGAGTCATAGGCCTAGAAAAGCTGAAGACTATACCTTTTGTGAATGAAGATGACAGATTATATGAATGAAAATTTAAATTTCATTCACAGTTGAATGTATCTGTAGGAATATGAGCTACTCTCTTCTGAGGTAGCATCATAGATTTACTGTACACTAATTGAATGTGGGCCTGGAAACTGTATTTTACAGTCTTATACCGAACTTAGTCAGTTACTCCAACCAGTACTGGAAGATACCAAGATACCAAGGAAGAGAGAAACGCTTGAAAGCAAGGCTTGCCTGTCTCAGCCCTGATTTGATAGGGAGTTCCTTAGGGCCAAGAACAAATTGATTAGGAATTTTAATCTGTAAACTTCCAGCTTTATATTCTATCCAGGACCTTTTATTCCTGGGGAAAAAAAACAGTACGGTATAAAAATCTGTTACAAAGCAAGGAAAGGGAATTTACCAGGACTTCCTGACTACAATTAATAGTAGTATCCCAAGCCAGGAACCCAGTCTTACTCTGGTGCCTGATAGCTTCCCATTCCATTAATAGGCCCCTTTCATTTCCTTACCTTATACCGGCAACCGTCCTCTGGGAGGACCGTTTTAGGAGATAAAGTATGCACAAGAAGACTTGCCTGAATCCAAATTAGAGCTCAGTATTAACCAACTCCCTAATTGGGCCCCAGTTATAAGCTCTGAAATAACAGGCCTCATAAAACAGCTTAAGCCTGACAAAGCCCCAGGTAATGATTTTATTACTGCCAGAGTCTTATGCAGTAATTTGGAATAGTGGAACCCTGTACTTGTTTCCCTGTTCCCCTACATTAATCGCACTGCACAATTATAAAGGACTAGCTATCATGGTGCCCTAATACTGCAACATGTGGCTGAAAAATATTCATCCAAGACAGGCTCTGCACTGTCTACTCTACACACTTTTGTGTTGCTCTGTGACATTATTGTTTTAACTCTGATCCAAGGAACTTGCACATCTTTCCTCATGTCCACTTTCCATTAATTCTGCTGAGAGACTGACCTGTCCTCTAATACTGCTTCATATCTGACTCATACTTTCTATCCCTGAAGTCATTCTACTTTCACTCTAGTTTCTTTTATTTCCTTTTCTTCCATTTTCCCACAAGATCCACTCTGGACACCACCAAAATATACTCTATCCTACATTCATAACCTTAGAAAGAGAAAGAGAAAGAGAAAGAGAAAGAGAAAGAGAAAGAGAGAGCCAGCACCATGATGGAAAATCCAAGCCTCATACTTAAGCCCAATATTTTGTGCATCTACATAGCATCATTTTGACAGGTAAAAAGAAGTCAATTCTTTTTAAAAACTTCATTTATGGAACTGACTGTTGCAATCACATCCTTTCATTATTCTAGTTCTCACAAGATTATTTCAGTGAACGGAGTTGCCATTTTACATCTGAACAATTCCCCACACAAATAAAATTCATGCACAGAAAATAATATATATAAGAGATATGCAAGAACAATTTGACCTGGTTTACAGTCAGATCATCAGCTTGAAAAACAACCCAATTCATCTTGGGTTGGTCTGGAGGGAGAGGAATAATTTATTCCTATTCATTCCCAACTTTATTTGGGGAAACCTGAGCACCATCCTCCCATTTTTCATTATGTGGAAAAAGTATAAATATGTAATAATACCTTTAGTATTTCTTCTTAACACTTTCTCTTATCTTGTTATTGTCTTATTACTTTAAGCATGGCTATGGATTCCGGGAGGGGGTGTGGTGGCTCAGCGGGTAAGATGCCAGTCTTGTCGATCAGAAGATTGCAAGTTCGGAGGTTCGAATCCCTAGCCCCGTGTGATGGAGTGAGCTCCCGCACTAGCTCCAGCTCTTGCCAACCTAGCAATTCGAAAGCATGCAAATACAAGTAGATTAATAGGTACCACTTCGGTGGGTAGGTAACAGCGTTCCGCGTGCGTCATGCCGGCCACATGACCGCGGGAGCGTCTTCAGACAACACTGGCTCTTCGGCTAACAAATGGAGATGAGCACCGGCCCCTAGAGTCGGACACGACTGAACAAATGTGCGGGGGGAACCTTTACCTTTACTATGGATTCCAGGCACCTGACTTACTGAGTTTACAGTGTAGTCTGCTAAATCATTTCACTAAATTGTAATCTTAAAATTGGGTTCAATCTAAAATCCCCCCAAAATAGTGCATATAGCACTAATGCAGTCATGTTGTTAGTTAGGAAAGAAGTTAACAGAATAGTAGTGCTATTATAGTATAGAATAGTAGAATATATTGATTCTTATGGGCATTTTATTATTTTTAACCTGACAATATTAGAAGTTGATTTAGTTCTTGTTAATTTTTATGGGCCTACAAAAATGATCCCGAATTATTTCATAGTTACATGGCAAGAATGCATGTATTAGTATTGCAAGCCCAGCAACAGAATATAGCAGTTCAAGCAGGGATGATGCTGGGCAGCAGGGAGGGCAGTACGACAACAGCAAGCCCAACTCTTCCCTCCTTCAACAAGAGGGCCTCACATCTGTGGAGCAGTGCCTCTAAGAGCCCTCAATGACTTGTGGATGACAACAGCCACCCTACACACCCTCCATAATAAGGTCACGGATGAGGGCAGATTTATTACAGACTGACCTGGCATTCAAAACATCAGCCAGGACCATCCAACATCCGGTTACCTGGTAGAGAGGAAGAGTGCTGAAGGCCAGACTTCAGGATCATTCTCAAGCAGTGTCCCTGCCGTCTTCATGTGCAGCCTGCCTTCAGATTCCCACTATATCTACCTCTGCCCGTCATAGTCTCAATGTTACTGCCTGCCCTCTCCCCCTCCCACTCTTAGCTCCTACCTCCTAGGCGGAGTAACACACACACATACACACACACACACACACAAGAGTCCCTTGCAAGGGAGATGGGCGGGGAATAAATTGAAATAATAAATAATAAATAAATAATCATCATGGCTTTTGACTGAAGTCTTTACACTAAAGACTAAAAACTTTTTGTGTGTGAGAGATCTAGAAACCTACCAGAGGAAAGTATGTGAGTTACATGCTATCAAGAAAGTTGCATGTATAATAAACTTTCCTCAGTTTTCTGCTCTGGCTTATGCAGCTTGCATTTTCTGAATTAGAATGGAAGCACCATTCTTTGGCCATAAGAACTGTGCATAAAATGCAGAGAATGACAAAGCTCAATCATTGAGCCAATGCTTCCTGGGAGAGAAGCTCACCTTCAATCCTTAGCATTTCCAATTAAACTGAATGTGATTGTCAGCAGGGCCTGGAAACATCTCTGCCTGGGATCTGGCCGAATTATTGCCAATTACAGCAGTGCTTATCTGGCTAGATAAGCATTCAGATTCTGCATACTAAGATCTACTTCAGTAAGTTAATCTTCATAGCAAATAAAAACACCCCTTTCCAGTTCATCCTTAAAATATATTAATATACATATACCAAGGGATTGGCCGCCCTAGACAAGCACATTAAACCTGCTGGAATCCAAGCTTCTGTGTTTGGAATCTTCACAATGCAGTCGCAACAGCTACCTAGCAGGTGAGAAGTGCAAATCAAGACATGCCTGAGGAAGCAAAGGCAAGATGAATCCCAGATATTATTTCATAAATGCAACAAAGCTACAGGGGAAATTCCATAGACACAAAGCAAACACATCTTATTCATGTAATTTTATATATTTTTAATCTCTGTTTTGTTGTGCACCGCCCAGGGTCCCCGTTGGGGGAGATGGGCGGTAATATAAATTTAATAAAATAAATAAAATAAATAAATTCCCAGTGTCCTAGGCAGTGGTAAAGCTATTTTAGCCTGGTAGGTTTATAAAAGGTATGAGCAAGAGCCCCCAAAACCCTAAATATCAGGGCTTGTATAATTACACATAATTACACATTGGCATCCATATGAACCTCTGTCCCAGGCACAAGCAGTCAACCTGGTGATCTACAGATGTTTTGAATTTTGACTCCTTAAACTCCAACCAAGAGATTGATGGAGTTGATGTCTAAACATCTGGGCAGGCACTGAGTTGCTTAACCTTACCATGAGGAGGAACGTACACCATCATCGGATATAGGCAATACATAAGGACCAATATTTCTTTGTTTGTTTGTTTATTTATTTATAAGATGCTAAGGCCAGAGGTGTGCAAGTTATAGTCTACAGGAATTGGTGACTGCAGTATATTGATTGTGGTGCTGAGGAGATTTGTGGTGCACACTTCAGCACTATCAGTCTTCTGAGAAGCCTTTAGGTGATCATGGAAGAATATAAAGCAGGTGGTTGGTGTTCTACCTTGTGCTGGACTGTGCTGGAGTCCACCCAGAGGTGGCAGAGGTGCTTCATTGACTGCTGTGGCTCAGCAATGTGCTGTTTTGGGCTTGGTGGTGTGGCATGGGAGCAGGGAAGGAGTTGCTACTGTTTGGGGACCAGGCAGTATTTCAGATCAAGAGGCAGCTGCGGGATCTTTGGTGGTTGCAGACTTCCCAGTGAGTGATGGTGGGGATGGTGAGCCAGGGATGCCCAACCTTGGTGTTCCAGAGGTTGTGGGCACCCAGAGGTCATTGCCCAGCAGTGTTGGGAGCTGGAGCAGGCCAGTAGGTATGCTACTGGGCTGGCCTGAATCCTGCAGATGCTGCAGGACTTGTCACATAGAAGCAACCTTGCCACATGACGACTGGACTTGGAGGGGACAGAACAGGCGTCACAGGCATTCCTCATTGGAAAGATGCTCTTGGAGTTTTTTCATCTTTACAACCCAAAGGCCTGGTGTGTGGAGAGAGCAGGTTACTTTGGATCGAACTGAGAAGAACAGTTGAGGTGATGCTTTTTGCTCTGCCTTTGGGTGAGAGTCAGAGGGGAGCAATGGCTCCCCTCAATGTTTCTCAGGTTATGAAGGCTCGGGGAGGTTTGTACCTCCTGCTGCCCATGAGAGCAGGTAGGATTTGGAGGGGTGGGATATGTGTGTGAATTGCTGGCATGGGGAAAGGGGGCTGTTCTGGGCCTGGGTTGCTGGTTTAGAATTGACCCAGGGAACTGGACTGATTCTCTGGTGAGTTGGCTGTGCAACTGCTGCGTGAGATGGGGCTCTCTCAACCGGGGGAAGGTTGACAGGGGTTGGGGGAGATTATAGCATCAGAGCAGAGGGAAATATGGGAGGAGACAGAGGGGGGCCCATTCCTGGGCCACAACAGTCTCATTGTCTCCTACTGGTTCCGGATTCCAGCCATATCCACCATCAGATCTTCAGAGGCTCAGGTTTTTGGTGGCTGCTGCTGAACATATCAGCTCGACCTGTTTTAAGGCCTCTCTCATCCAGGATTTAATAACAGACGAGAGGGCTGACTTGGTGTAAAGTTATCAAGATCTGCATGGGCACAGGGAGGAGACTCCCTTCTTGGAAATGTGCCTGTCTGGACTTCTGGTGCAGCACCAGCAAGACCCCAGGGCAGGGGTGGTGGAATGGCTGTAGTCATCCAGGATATTTTGGTGTTTTCAGAGGTCCTGCTCCGAAGATAACTGGACGTGAGTTCCTGTTTGTAAAGTTGTTACAGCATCAGCCTTCCTGCTGTGTAGCAACTTCCCTGCCTTGGCTGTGTGGACAGGTTGGCAGCAGAATACCTCAGGTTTATGACCTTGGGTGTCCCAGCTCAAGGAACAGGCTCTGAGGCATGGATAGATTGAGGCCTGCCGGTCACTACAGAACCCTCCACCTCCTCAGACACAGCCGTGCCAGGCCCCTCCAACACACCACCCCAGCTCTTGTCAACCTAGCAATTCGAAAGCATGAAAATGCAAGTAGATGAATAGGTACCACTTCCGTGGGATGGTAACAGTGTTCTGCGCGTGTCATGCCGGCCACATGACCGTGGAAGCGTCTTTGGACAGCGCTGGCTCTTTGGCTAACAAACGGAGATGAGCACCGGCCCCTAGAGTCGGACATGACTGTGCAGGGGAAAACCTTTACCTACCTAATCCTAAATTAGCCACCTGGAGTTGCAGGTGCAAGTTGGGTGGCCTTATAAATTAATTAGAATAAATAATCCAAGCACTGAAAGGACTAATGAAACATATTAAAAACCTGGAAACCACCTTGCAATTGTTTACCCAATCCAAAATGGAGCAGTGGATGTTTGCTTTCCCAGCCCAGGAACAAGGGGTCAGTTTAAATGAGCCATTTGGCAGCTTGCCAAGAGAGGCTAAGAGCCCCATTTCTAGAATTTCTCACACTTTTATGGGTAGCCTAGCACAGCTCCTTTCCGTATCAACAATTCAGTAAAAGAACCTTGGAGAAAACATTCCAGAGCCACAATCGCCATCCGCACAAACTCTCTTCCTATCCTTAATAGCTGCATACCTGGCCAAGATAACTTACCATGTAAGAGGATAGCAGGTTTGGCTTTGTGCTGGGGACAGGATTTATTGCTGTATTTGGAGCCAGAAAGGACTTTCTTCCTCCCCTTATCAGTTGTGCTGTTGACTAAGACATTCTATGCCTTTTGCTCACCATGAATAATTTGGCTGGGTTGTTCTGTTGCACAAGAGCACCTGAATCGAACAAGCAGGGGTGTAGGGCAGCCTCCCCCTATTCTAGAATCCGGTGGATGGGTTGAGGCTACAACTCCGAGAACTGACAGCCACCCATCTGTGCAGCACCAGATGTGGAAAGGCTGCTGCAGGGAGTGAACAGTTCAGAACAGATACGTATGTCATTGGAGAGCAAATTAGAGGAAGACAATCAGAGAATTTTGTTATTCTGCCCGCCAAGCCACTTCAGCTCTTTTCTATACTGAAAAGTCCATGTTCACACTGTGCCATGCAGAACACCACCTCACTGACCCATTTCAACTTGTGGTGACTCACAGAACCACCTGCCGTTTGGGATCTTCTTGATCTATATCACCACCTTGAGAGGTAACCTGCTCATCATTACCTTGACTGGGGCCGACTTTCACCTTTTATTTATTTATTTTTATCCCGCCTTTATTATTTTTATAAATAACCCAAGGCGGCGAACATACCTAATACTCCCTCATCCTCCTATTTTCCCCACAACAACAACCCTGTGAGGTGAGTTGGGCTGAGAGAGAGTGACTGGCCCAAGGTCCCCCAGCCGGCTTTCATGCCTCAGGCGGGACTAGAACTCTCAGGCTCCTGGTTTCCCATTGGCTCCTTCCTAGGGCTGAGAGAGAGAGTGACTGGCCCAAGGTCACCCAGCCGGCTTTCATGCCTCAGGCGGGACTAGAACTCCCAGACTCCTGGTTTGCTATTGGCTCCTTCCTAGGGCTGAGTGAGTGAGTGACTGGCCCAAGGTCACCCAGCCGGCTTTCATGCCTAAGGCGGGACTAGAACTCTCAGTCTCCTGGTTTGCTATTGGCTCCTTCCTAGGGCTGAGAGAGTGAGTGACTGGCCCAAGGTCACCCAGCCGGCTTTCATGCCTAAGGCGGGACTAGAACTCTCAGGCTCCTGGTTTGCTATTGGCTCCTTCCTAGGGCTGAGAGAGTGAGTGACTGGCCCAAGGTCACCCAGCCGGCTTTCATGCTCCTTTGTATTTCTTCCTTGGTGTCCTCTCTTTCACCAATGCCTGCTATTCCTCAATGGTTACCTCTGGGCTGCTTGTTGAGCACCTCAATAGAAAAGCCCATCTCCTACCTGAGACATTTTGCCCAGATGGCTTTTCTGATCTTCATGGAATACATGTTGCTGCTATCATAGCCTAGGATCAGTATATTCATCCCCCTTTTCACCACAAACTCACATCCAAGAATGCGGGTGTGGAATTAGTAGCCACCTCATAAGTCTTGAAAGTTGTTATCATAACAATGCACAAAATAATCTGGCTACCGCACTGTGGTCCCAGTGTCATCAATCACCACTTCTGTGACATGCCTGTAGTGCTGTGGTGTGCCTGTCCCAACATTAGTCAAGTTAGAAAAGGCTTCTATAAATTCTTTGCTTTGGCAACAGTCCCCACATTTTCTGGTGTTGTGATCTCATGTACTTCCATTTTGATCACTCTTACTCAAATGAGTAGAGACCCTTTTCTTCTCATGCTTCCTATTTGATGGCCATCACTTTCTTCTATGGTACAGTTGTCTTCATGGACATTAAGGTAAATACTAGCAATTCAGGGATATTGATAGTTTCTGTATTCTATTCCATCATCATCCCCTATGTAACCCTACTCAAGGAGCCCGGAAGAGAAGGGATCCAAGGAAAGAGATCTGCACACTAAAGCAAACTGGGACCAATATAATACATGACCCTTTCTAAATTAAAATTCAGGTTCATGCTGGGGAACTGAGAAATTAATCTGAAAAATGCATATGAAGGGAAACATAAGGGACGACAAATGGAAAGCTAGTTCTGATTTCTTGAGATTTGGTAGGTTGTGGAACTTGTGGGTGTGTGCACGCATGGGTGTGTGTGTGTGTGGACTTAAGGACTGCACTTGAACTGGATTGCTAGAGCCCACGCTCCAGAAAGGAGAGACCAAGACAAATATGTGACCTGATCAAGACAAAGATTATCATTGACTTCAAAGAATCATAGGATTGGAAGAGACCTGGAGGTCTTCTAATCCTACCCCATGCCCAGGGCAGGAATCCTCATACCATTCCAAAAAAAAAAAAAAACGTTGTACAACCTTTGCTTGAAAATTTCCAGTGGAGCAGCATCCATAACTCCAGGAGGCAGGCTGTTCCATTGCTTAATAGCTCTCATTACAAGAAATTCTTCATTTCAGATTTGGATCTCTCTCTGTAAAGCTTCCACCTGTAGGTTCTTGCCCTATCCTTGGGCATTATGGAGAATAAATCCCCACCCTCTTCCAGCACAAGTATTGCAAGACTGCTAATCATGCCTTCCCTTAGCCTTTTCTTCTTTAGGCTAAACATTTTAACTGTTCATAGGATTTAGCCTCCAAGCCCCATCACCATCCGTATTGCTCTTCTCTGCCTTCTTTCCAAGTCCTCAGCATCCTTGTGGCAACCAGAACTGGACGAAGTCTGCAGTCTGACCGGTACAGCATAGAGCAGAACTATCACTTCTCCTGATCTCGATGCTCTCTCTCTGCTGATGCAGACCAATCAGCTCTTTTGGCAGCTGCAGCACACTGACTTAATCAGCGTTTAATTAATTACATGCAACAAACGCAGTACATATTAATCCTCATGCATAACATGATGCTGTATCACAACAAAAACTACAATTCAGTGAGAACTTTGGAAGGGGTTGCATGTAGGCTCTGGCCTCAAGCGACTCCTGGCTTATACCCTTGTCTATTAGTAAAGAACTGAACATCCACCTCAACTTCTTTCCACGGCATTCCCCATATTACACAAACATGTAATATGGAGCTCAAAGGAGGTGAACAAGCACCAGCCAGATACGCCTGATAAATTGGAACCATGAAGCCGAGGTTTGAAAAGAGCTTTTCCTGGTATTTCCCTAGAAGACTACATTACAAATGTTTGCCTCATGCTGAAACTGGGTTACTAGCACTTGCTTGTTGCACTGTTCAGATCTTGAAGGTAAATACTGTTGTTGTTCTGTACAAAAACAACTACCAACTCAGAAAAATATTGTTGGTTCGCTGTATTTTCTATTTCATTGGTGTCCCAGGACAGAAACATGACCAGGAATTTGGTGGAAGCCTCACCTTCCTGTGCCTAGCCCTCATTTAAAAAAGCTCTTTGACATTAGGTATAGGGGAGCCCTTTAAAAAAAAGGGGGCAGGAAGAACTTTGTCACTGGGAGTCCCAAGCAAAAGTTTGGGTGGATTGCTAGCATATGGCCTAATCAGAGCTGAGGAGAGTAGATTCCCAGAGTTATTGAGTTCTGCTCCAATATGAGACATCAATGGTTGGCCAGGGAGGATTGGAATTTTAGTCATCTAGATCACCAAGGTTACCAGGTGTACAGTACCCAGACATGTCCTGGACTACTCATACTTACAGATGCATACAAACAGCCAATTAGTAACAACGCAGCTTGTTTTAAGTTTGTAAAAGTTGCAAATGATGGGTGATAGATGCCATGTTTTCTTTCTCAAATCCTGAAATCAGTATTTGCATTCCGTTTTCTTGCTTCTTCTAAAGAATAAAGGTTCATTTCCATCATAAAAAACTTTAATGTGGTCCCAGGAGATAACTGGAGTTTGAGAAAGAGCAGGCACAAGCAGCATTTCTCCTTGTCTGTGATGTCTGAAGTGGAAGGGTGTAGGACGTTGGGGCACAGGAGGCGGCCAATCAGCAAGGGAGGGTTGTCTTCTGTCCACGATGGGATCCTTCTACACACTCAACATCAGGATGATCTGCCTTTTGAGAAGGTGTTTCCCTTTTCTGCTCTGAGCCAAGGTCACCCAAGCTTCCAAATGAAGTTTGTCACAATAGAAATGTATTCTGCAAATAGTGATTTTGTGTTAGCACCACCCATTCCTGTTTACGATCCCACTCTACTGGTATAAGCAAAATCCAAGCTGATGAAGCCATTAAGAACTGTCTCAACTCATTTGGCAGAGCTTATTTCAGAATAGGGATACACACACATACATACATATATATATACATATACATATACACATACACACACACACACACACACCGAGGGAGGGGCAAGGTTTGCACTTGCTTTGGAGATGCCAGAGAAATTGAAGAAGTGTGACCTCAATGTTGCCCAAATTAAATGATTCATATATGCTTAGTATTGCTCTTCACGTGTTTAGTCCCCGGCCACACCAAAATTATCTTCTGGAGATGACCGTGGAGCCCCATCCTGCCTCAGGCCGTGCACTCCTGCTTCACTCCTCCAGATTTCACTGAGCAGCGTAAGGCTGACCCTTCCCAAGTGTGGCCCGGGAAAATTAATCCGCCTGAAGCAAGCAAAACTTACTTTTAGGGTGCAAGGGTTCATCACAAAAGACAAACTCAGCAAGATTTGGATTAGTCGATTCCATTTTAACAAATACACACTTTAAAACTTTATTTATATAAAAATCATTTCATTTTAAAAGCATTGCAGAATGAGCACAGGACTCAAAGAACAGCAGGATGC
The DNA here is from genome assembly GCA_023362775.1 of Charina bottae. NCBI lineage: Eukaryota > Metazoa > Chordata > Lepidosauria > Squamata > Charinaidae > Charina > Charina bottae. The sequence continues at coordinate 199,614,468 of JALMGJ010000001.1, forward strand.
CCCCTTCCCCAGGGGTGCAGAGGAGAAGCAAAAACAAGAGTCAGTGAATTATTAGTTTCTTCTACAGCATTGAATTGGTCAGTGGGGAAGGGTAGTTCTGGTTCATCTGGATTAAAAAAGGAAATAGTGTTTTACATTAGAAAACGCTGCGCAACCCCCTCGGAGGGCGTTGATTTACATCTTTAATCCCTCCCACTCCCCCAAACAGTAAGAAAAACTGGACTGGAGCAAAGCAGAGGCAGTAAGACTCTTCTACTGTAGACCTTCCCTCTTGTGCAATGGGGAGGTGGAGAGAGGCCAAGAGCAACCGAGTTCCTTCCAGTTGTTGAGCAGAGGCAGAGCTGGGAGGGAGGGAGGGAGGGAGGGAGGGAGGGGAGGCTGCAGTCCTCTTCAGCAGAAAAAAGGCAAGGTCACCAATATGGTGCCCAGAGCAATTCGTCCTTGCCCGTTTTACCGCTACTTTGCAGGTTACAGGCAAAGATCTGTAAGCAGACCCTAAATTCCTCTTATTCCCTGAAGAAGCAACCCCTTAAGGTGCACATTGTGATCCTCACCCCGCAGTCCTCTCTCTCCTTCCTCCCGCCCGTGAGCCTGTACCGGCTGACAGGTTAGTTCCTGGTCTCCCCCCCACCGTTGCCTGCATCACCCCTTCCCAGTCTTGTGACTACACCCAGGGCAACAGCAGGATCCTGATTTCAATGCAAGGAACAGAGAGAGGGAGAGCAGGAGGGAACTCTGTGCCAAATTCTCTGTGGTCTAGGGGCTGACCCTCTGCTCCTGACCCTAGCCAAAGCACCAAGCTATTTCACAGTGGCAAAGAAAAGGCACATGTAAATAGTGACCGATCATTGTTTCATTCCCTTGCCTGCATGGGAGGATTTGGGCAATATTTACAAATGGCCTTCCCTCCCTCCCTCCCTCATACTTCCTGCACCACCAAGCTTTCTACCTTGTCAGCTCCCTCTGCAATTTGTTGCCCAATCTGGGCACTCACCACTTAAGTCAGCAACCCAAAACTAGATGCGTCACACTGCCCTCTCTACTGAGAGCCAAAATGGACACTTCTAGGGATGGAGACTCTGGCCCCTTCCACCGACTTTCATTTAACATGCTCCATCCTCTTTCCCTCCCTTAAACAGCTATGCCCCAAGCATCTCTTCTCCCACAAATAAATAGCTCCCTAAACTCTGAGTTGATCCACCTCAGATAGGCCATCAAGAAGCAACTAAGAAATGGGAGAAGGGAAAAAAAGAGAGAAATCTTCTATTTGTCCTTGGCCTACGAGGATACAGAAGGTACTGTCTCAAAGAGGCACTCACTGAAGGGCAGATGACCCAAATGCAATCACTCACAAGCCGATTCCCCTTTGTCATCTTGCCCCCACCACCACCTCCCCCCAACTAGGAATGTTCCAGTATTCCCAGCATCCTTTGTTGCAAACATGAGTGACACACAAAAATATATTCTATAGGCTAAGAGAAGAGGGAGATGGGTTCTCGCTCCGTTTTTTGAAGAAGAGAGTCAACATCTCCTTAATAAAAATGAGTTCCAGTATGATTGAGTTCAGCTGAGATTCATTTGCACCGATTGCTTCCATCAGCTTCTGTGGATTGCATCATAAATGTATATTTTTAAGTGTCTGCCTTCGTTGTGTAATGAGATCCATCAAAAGTATTTGGTCTTTAGGAATTACTTTTTTTTTGAAGAATAAAAAACAAAAATACGATGTCCAGAAGTTGGATGTACAACCATCTACAGGGAGATGTGAGACCCTGTAGGCTCAGGAAGCCAGTCATTTGGCTAGGTGGCCACAAGATTAAAAAAAAGCTCAGTCCATTTCACCACAAAGAGTTATATAAAATATGTTATGAAACCCAAACTGAGAAGGCGGTGGCAGCTCTAGATCTTCTGCTGTGGAGAAACACAAACAAGTTAACATTAGCAGCAGTGAAAAACAGCAAGGGGCAGCTTTATACATGGCAATCTAAACACACAGAATCATCAATCAACCAAAACCTCGGTAATTGTGGTGTTGCTCATCTCCAAAAGCGAAACAGGAAAGAAATACCCAAGATTTGATCCTAGGAAAGTATGATTGGGGAAAGTAACGACTCAGCACCCCCCACCTTCTTAATACACAGAAGCAGAGGGTTATTATCAGAAAGCAAGGACATACCATAGGAGGATAAAGCAACTGGTCACTTTCCTCAAGGGATTCCTGCCCTTCCTCCTGCTGTAGACATATGTATGGTTAGTAAGAACAGCATACTGGGTAAGAGAGGGGGAGAGAGGGGGGGGGACAAAAGGTCTAACTAAAAATCCACTCAGAAAAGTAAAGGAGAGAGAAATGGAGAGAGAAAAGTCAACAGGGGAGGGTTAGTCATTCAGCAAAATAGTAACAATAATAACGATGATGATGATGTTAGCATCCCTTCAAAAGGAGGAGGGAGGGAACAAATGATTATTACTTGCATTTTTCTCAAGACATTATCTTCTTATAGAAATTTGGCTCTTCAAAGTTTGTTTAGAAGTAATTTCACAAAATTCCTTTTTTACTATCCCAGATATATAGTATTTTCTGCTCCTTCCTCTGTGCATGGACAATTTTCTCCAAATGGCTGCCCTCCAGTTGTTTTACCTTATAACTCTTATAGCCATAGTGCCACGGAAATACGGGAGTGTGGGTGAAAACATGAGGAGGCCATCAGGCTGGCTGGGCAAGGATCTCCTAGCATCTCCTCCCACTAAATAACCAAGAAGGCTTCTCTAAAGATCTCCATCAATTGAAATCCCAAATATTTACCACCTGTGGTGCTCCCTTCATAGGTTCCATTTCTTCTCCAGACCGGTCCAATGTCCTATTATGGTCCCGTTCATTCAGTGTAGAGTAGTTGTCTGAAATCAAAAGAAATATTGATGCAAGGGAACTTCTCACAGGCCTAATTAGGGCTGGTGAAGCTGGCAGAGATAATGGCCCCCTTCCTCCTCCTCCACAATCACATTATTGCTTACCAATCAACCAGCAAACAAGCATCAGCTTTTATTTCCCTGCACCACACTAATCCTCACCCTTTGCACTCTTTCCCCTTCTTGTCACCAATAATTCTACCTGTAAGCTAAGCCCTATGGAACTGGCCAGCAGAAGCCATTCAACGTGGAATACAAATAGTTCATATGAACTATATTTAATTTTAATTACAATTCAGGGCGAATTAAATCAAACTTAGCTTCTGTCCTGACCCTTCCCATCACTTTTTCAGGGCAGCCCCTGGCACACTGCTCAAAGTTCAAGTATGATCAGTAAGCTCAGGGGATGCTTCCCTGCTCTGCAGTGTAATAAAGCCATTAACACGCTTCTTTTGATTTCAAAGACTAAAGTATACCAGCCATAATTCCTGGAAGAGTTTGATCAATCTGAGAATTAGGATTGTGTGTGCGGAAACTGTAGGCCCGTGAAAAAGAGCAATGAGCTGCAATAAGAATCCATGTAGTCTGGTCCCATTCTGGTAAAGCTAAAGACTTTTATATTGTCCAGCAAAACCCCTTAATGTCACTATTTGCTGTAACAAGCGATGAAGGCAACATAGCTACTAAGTGATAAAGATAACATTTCAGAAGATTAACAATCTCAGTGATTGAAGGGGTCTGTTCAAAGCAAGTACCTATCTGAAGCATTTACACCTCTAACAATGAAATGGACTGTAGGCATGCACAAGAAGTAATGGGAGTACATGTGCTTTGGCACACTTTTGAAGCTACAAAGGATGATGGCTTTATCCAATAACAACTGCTCTGGATTGGTCAAAAAGCTTTTCTTCCACAACACTGAAACTTCCATACCTGGTCCCAAGTTTCCCATTTGAATCTCTTCCCGAGAGGATTTCTTGTCTAAACAGAAAATGAAATCAGAATAATTAGTTTTAATTAATTATTAAATTTTATTAAATTATTAATACAATTACAGAATAATTCTGTAATGTTAGATTACAGAAATTCTCTTGAATTGCAGATATAGGATTTCTTTAAAATGTTTAAGTACTGTATTAAAAGTATTAAGTAGAAGTAGTGCAAGATTCTGGCTCATTTAGAAGCCACCTTGTAAATTTCTGCACTGTAGATCTGGGGAGGGACATATATAATATCCATAATATTAGATCTGGAACTACTTGGCTCTTGTTCCCACTCTTTTGTTGGTTAAGTACTTTTAGTAATACTTGAGTAGGACTTAAGAGGTTCTTATCTTTACCTGTGCTAGAACTTTTAGATGAACTCCTAAGGTAAATATGTTATCTTCAGCAGGCTGCATATAATTTTCCACAGTCCCCTTTTCACCATACTAAAAATGCTGTACTACAATTAGAAGGCAATGCTCTTCTCTGATTATGATTCTCAGCCTTACAATATGACTTTTCTGTCTTGTCTGCAATATAAACTGCGTTGATTCTTTTAAAAAAAACAAATTCATTCATTCCATAGATACATAATTTGCTCTTTGACCAGTAAACCCTTCATCTCAACTCCTGGTAATACAATAACTTTTAAAAAACTACACAATATACGATTTAAAAGCATTAATCAGGAAACTATAACAATCCTGAAGTAGGGTGGAAAATTAAGTTTATCTGAGAGAGGAGGTTTAAAGCAGAACTTTCCAAACTTTTCATGTTGGTGACACACTTTTTAGACATGCATAATTTCACGACACACTCTTACAGCAGGCCATCATTTTGCGACACACTCTTACAGCAGGGCACAAGGCAGGCACTAGGACCTGCGCGGAATCCTGGCAGGGGCAGCAGCAGCCGTGACACACCCAGACACTGCAGCCGATACACTAACGTATAGCTTTCCAAACTGTGTGTCACGACACATTAGTGTGTCGCGACAAAACCCAGAAGTGCTGATGGCACGTCGTCGCCGCCCCTGCAGCAGTGTGCGTGGTGGCGGTGTGCGCGGTGCGCCATCAGCGCTTCCGGATTTTAGCGCGACACACGAGGCTGCTGCCGCCGTGCACACCGCCGCCGTCAGTGTCGCCAACGGCGGGACTTTGGAAAGCACTGCACTAACGTGTCGCGACACACAGTTTGGAAAGCTCTGGTCTAAAGGAATAATGCTTTCCCAACAATTTAAAAAATTAAACTTTAAATATAAATGCAAATTGTAAGAATCCACATACAACACCCACACACAAACAGTTCCTATTCTCTTTAAGATCCTAGATCTATCTGTTGTAGCTTGATAGATTACAGAAGGGACAAAAGGCTCAGGTGACTGAATTACAGAGCATTTGCAACTGCCTTCTTCCTTCATGCCATCTAATCCCATTCTCTTAAAAGCCACTGCCCCCGAAGGGCTCCAAAACAATCTTATTGCTAGAATACAACCCAATGGGCCTCAAACTGCAGTGATCATCATGGCCCTAGCTGGGGAGCAAGGAGGAAGAGAATTCTGCCAAAGGGAGGATGAATGGCTCAGACAGAGCTTATGCAAAAAGCCTAATTGTTCCAACAGACTGGTCACTATTCTTATTTCTATCAGCACAGCAAGATAATGTTATTTCTGGTGCTGCTCCTCAGGTAAAACAGTAAATGTATCCAAGAGTAGTACTTTTCCTTTCAGTTAAGTGTGTGCTCACGTCCACTTAATTTGGCCATTTTTGCACACTGATATTTAGAGCTGACAGGAGTTTTCATGTGAAAAAGGAGCCGAATGCCCATACTTTACACTGTTTTTTAAAAGATACTGAGCCAGAATTGCCCGAGTATATAATGCCGTGAAAGCCCCATCAACACCATTGGAACGGTTCTGCGAGGCCCAACAGTGTGTGTGATAGCACAACACACACTGGAGTACAAGAAATCTTGGTTCAGTGCCTGGATTCTCTTAGCCTGGGAGAGACTCTGATCTGATCGATCCAGTGCTACCAATTAATGCACACTACGCCGAGCTAAAGATGGAGCATCACGCATTTCACTCCTTTCCACTGCATGAAAGCCCCCCCGAGAACATCCAAACCTGGACTTTTCCCTCAGAGTGCATAAATACATATAAACGCACAAACAGAATACCACATTTCAGTATGTACCTCCTTTTTGATTTTTATCAATGAGGGGCAAGGTGCTGTCATCAAAAGAGTTGCCACCGTGGCTTCTAGAGGTGTTATTCAAATTTACCTGAAGGAAAAAAAGTGGAATTGTTCAATACGTTTATAATGTCATGAAAAACTACTGCTTTCCTCTGTGCCTGGCATGTATGCTGCCAACCAGTCCTTGGAAATTCCAAGACCATCCGTATGCGTGTGCGTGCGTGCGTGCGTGCGTGTGTACACAAACACTTATAGAGACAGAGTACATTCTAAAGAGAAAGCAGGACACAGACAAGCTTCTGTCAATGATGTATGCAGCTATGTTATGCAAATTACATGTTATTGACAAAGTGATGTATGTTGCATGAATACAACACTTTTCACCTTCCTTCTTTTGAACTGTACAATAATCAGAGTACGAGACTGGACTGGGAAGGTTCATTCAGCCATGACCATTAGTGGATCTCAATCTAACCACCTCACAGAAGTTATCTTAAGGATAAGTGATAGGAACATACTGTAGATGCTGCCTTAGGTAGGAGAGAACCGTAATAAATGTCTTGAGCTGGGTAAGCCAGCAGGCATCTTACATAGCATACTGAAGCTATATATACATTTATGTTATTAAACCCAAAAGATGGTACAACTTGGGCCACAGAAGCAGCTTTCAGAGACGTCATGGTCCCCATCTCCCAGTCTTTCCACAACCCCATTTCAGGCCCCAGATACCTGGAAGTCAGATTTCTTCCACCCTTCTTTCTCCAGGGGTTTCCGCAACTCTTTGTACCCCCAGATGGTCTGCAGCACAAGAGCAGCGGCTCTGACTTCTCTTTCTGATCGGTTCCTGGCAAGAAAAAAGCAAAATGTATTATAAAAATCTAAAATGATAGACCCTTTCACAAAGAGAAGCGCAAGCCCCTTCTACCTCTCCCCCTGCCCCAGGACTCTACCCACCCGGATTTGTTGATGAGCACCAGTTTCTCAATGCCTTGCGTCTCCCGCAGTTTCTTGGCTGCTTCCAGATTGTCGGCAATGACTTCGTTGATGGTATTCAGCACAGAGATCACTGTGTCTTCGGAGACGTTCTTTGCCACTGTCTGCTGTCCTCCTGGAAGGTTCTTCACTAAACTGGGGATGGCATGTTTACCTACGAGTGGGAGTACATCAGAGACACAATGAGGAGAAAGAAAAATTACGAGCAACAATGGGCAGACAGAAACACCGTAAGCGGCTCCATCCTGCAGATTGGGCTTTTGGGCTTGAGGACTTCAAGGGCTCACAAGTGAGATATTAGAAGAGCTGCAGATAGTAATACATGATCAGGATAATGCAGAGCTTTCCAAACTTTTCATGTTGGTGACACACTTTTTAGACATGCATCATTTCACGACACTCTCTTACAGCAGGGCACAAGGCAGGCACTAGGACCTGCGCGGAATCACAGCAGGTTTGGAGGCAGCAAGGCTCAAGGCAGGCACTAGGACCCGCGTGGAATCACAGCAGGTTTGGAGGCAGCAAGGCACAAGGCAGGCACTAGGACCCGCGCGGAATCACAGCAGGTTTGGAGGCAGCAAGGCTCAAGGCAGGCACTAGGACCCGCGTGGAATCACAGCAGGTTTGGAGGCAGCAAGGCACAAGGCAGGCACTAGGACCCGCACGGAATCACAGCAGGTTTGGAGGCAGCAAGGCACAAGGCAGGCACTAGGACCTGCACAGAATCACAGCAGGTTTGGAGGCAGCCAGGCACAAGGCAGGCACTAGGACCTGCGCGGAATCCTGGCAGGGTTCGGAGGCAGCAGCAGCCACGACATACCCAGACACTGCAGCCGACACACTAATGTGTCCTGACACACAGTTTGGAAAACTCTGGGATAATGGCTTACAACGATAGGGGAAACAGATGGCAGCCAAGACTTAAATTACACTACAGGAAAGGAGAAGAGCAACAAAATATAATTGCACGTGAATCTCTCATAATTAATGGAACTGCTAAATGTGGCATAGAGAAGGAATTGCTGTTCTAAAGTTACCAAAAAGCTACAGAAAATGGAAGGCTTTCTCATTGCACTCCAGGGGGAATGGACCTACTTTTTTCAGTTTCAAACTCTTATACACCATCTCATAGTTTCAAGTTTCTCCAAAAGCTACCGTGTTTTTAATCCAGAATGGCATAGAGCAAGTAAAAGAATCAAACCCACATTTTCAAAAGCTATTTTGGGGGTGAGGTAGGAAGAGAAATCAAAGAGCTACAACTCCAAAGTACTGTACATCAAGCAAAGACACTATTTAATTTAGTGGGACTTTAGGCCAGGGATCGGAATCCAGTAATCTTCCAGATATTTCTCAACTACAAATTCCAGCAGCCCCATTAAAATTCAACAATATCTGGGAGGGCCACCAATTCCCCGCCCTTGCTTTCAACTTTACAACGTTCCAGTGATTTGTGATCACTGGAACAAGTTCCTTCTCTTTAAAGAACAAAATATCCACCCTCCTAAATGAGGTCAGGAAACTCTGCACTTCTTTTGAAAGCAGAATCAAAGACTGGGGGCATTCCTGGGGGGGTGGGGGGGGGCGGAGGAGAGGTAAGCTTTGTACTGGCCCTGCCTTGTTGAGGAAGAGAAGTCACCCCTTTCTGTCCGCTCTACTCTGATGCTGATTGGGAAGCAGCACAAAGCCTTTGATTTGGCAACTGGTAGTCTGGTATGACTGAGTAAGAATGCATGATTAAGCCCCAGCCCTTTGGAACATTCTACCTCCTGAAATAAGATCGGCCCCCTCTCTCCTGGACTTTAGAAAAAATCTAAACACCTGGTTATGTCACCATGCTTGGGGAGGGGAGGGGAACAGCCAGTCTTGGGGCTGGCTGGCCCCTTAGATCTGCCGTATCCAACCTTATCGACCGATGCGATGAAACCTACCATTTCTGGATCAAACTGTGTACTATATATATATGTACATTTTGTTTTTATTGATATTTATAGTTTTTATTGATTTTAAATTTTTGCTGTGAACCGCCCAGGGTCCCTCCTTGTGGGGGAGATGGGCGGGATACAAAAGTGATAAATAAATAAAATAAAAATAAATTATGGCTGTTGTGGGATTTTCCTTAAATGATACATTCCCTATAGTACAGAGCTTCTCCTTCTTTTCTTTCCCCTCACCAATCAGCTCCTTGTTACGGGAATCCACTGCCAGGTTGCGCAGGGCTCCGGATGCCGCTTTCACCACACGCTCACTGTCATGGGTCAGATGGTCAGCAATAGCAGAGAGACCTTTTTCCTGGCGCAGTGCAGAGCGAATGTATCTCCCATACTGCAAGGAAGAACAGCAACATTCAGCTCAGAGGATGAGCTACAATATATGCGACTAGCTGCTGATGTTATTCAAACTGCTTCCCAACCCTGTGCCCATTGTCTGGAACTAGAATTCAGTCATGGATTCTAGTTTCTACCCACCCAAGCCAGCACAGCCCTCGATCACACTGTCTAGAAACTAGGACAGCTGTTGTCCAAAGTATATGGAGGGTAATAGGTTGGCAAAGGCTGTTCTCAAGCATATTTCCCAGTGTCACATCTACATCAATCAATGACAGTCTTCCTACAAAATGAGGTTAATTCTTTCAAGAGCTCCAATCACCAAAGCCCACTGTCAACCCAAATACTGCAACTGAATATATTCCTTATGACCAGCTTATCTGTCTTTATAAACAGAGCGCTTTTTGTCACAATGCTGACTTCACTATTCTGTACTAGAAACTCCTCATCATCAGAAGCTAGAACCCACACATGCAACATCTTTAGTCTCCAACTGAACTCTCATTCAAAGAGCTTTGGATGATACATTTCTGCAGCAGTGAAAATAGCAGGGTTAATTTCTGACTTCTTCCAGGCTGCTACTCTTAGAATTGGACTAGCTAACCAAGAGAACAAAATTGCGTATGTGCTGTCCACATTTGGGAAGGGGGGTTACCACAAGCATGCTCACTGGATTTTTTTGTAAGCTACAATCTCTAATCCAGAGACTATCTTGCAAGTCAACATACTATTGCCTGCATCCCACCAACTTGGAGGTACACACAGTGACGTGACATACACTCAGAATGCCACATCAGATAGTCTTTTATACTTAAGACCTACATTACATGAAAGAATAAGAACAAAATGTGCATTGAGGGGTGGAGAAGGGGGGACAATTGATTCATTTCTCTGCTCTCTCTTAATCTTCCCATAGTTCCTTTTCTTCCATAATGGCCTTACAGAGAGGGAATCCTCCTTCCATTGCCTCCCCAAAGGCTCCTATTTTCAGAAGGCTTACAAGCTGGGCTTTAAACTTTGTCCATAGCTCACCATGAAATTCAGGAACTTTAGAGAAGCTGCAGGCACAAATGCTGGACTAGGTCTAGTCTCTTTCTGCCAGACAATTCTTTAGAGTGAATGGTGAGAGGGAAATTAAAGATTTGGCAGTAGTTAATAGTCAATCTATTAAGCTCTTGCCAACCTAGCAATTCGAAAGCATGCAAATGCAAGTAGATTAATAGGTACCACTTCGGTGGGTAGGTAACAGCGTTCCATGCGTGTCATGCGGCCACATGACTGTGGAAGCATCTTCGGACAACGCTGGCTCTTCGGCTAACAAATGGAGATGAGCACCGGCCCCTAGAGTCGGACACAACTGCACGAATGTGCGGGGGGAACCTTTACCTTTTTTTTTAATAGTCAATCACATTGAAAGGGTCTCAGTAGGTAGAGTACATGAAGCAGAGTCCCTGATTATAATAATTACTACTACTACTACTACTACTACTACTACTATTTTATCCATATTTATTTATTTGGTCAACTCAAGGCAGCAAACATACTTAACCTCCTATTTTCTACTATTACTACTTATTTGTAATACTTTACTTATTTGTATTTTTGTAATACAAAAATATTTGTATTGTACTGTATTTGTATTGTTCTGTTCTAACACAGCAGCAAATTGTGAAGCTCACGTAAGAGCTCCTGAGTGTTTCTAGACATTTATTTGGAGGGGAAAGGCACTCTCACGTGCATGATGATGACAATAACAATAGCAACATACCACAAACCTTTATAGCATTGCTGGTAGAAGACTATTTGAACTTTTGCTTTGTTTTCTCAGGGGTGGAGCCCCAGGGATAGAGAGGTACAAAATGAGCAGCCTATCTGTGGCTGCAAACACTACAGGAGGGGAGGAGACAGCCCTTCTTTTTTAATTTACTTAATTTGAAAGGCAAATTTAATGGAACCAGACAACCTGAACTTAACACGCTTGTAATGTTTATACCACAAGGTCAAGTCAATCGGCTGGACAAGAGTAAATATAAAGCTGGATTGCATGACATCAACTATTACGGTTGCACATAAGACACGTCTGTTTCTGACTTTGGTAAATCAAACACCTTGATTGGTTTTACTTAGTTTGTTGTCTAATAGCATCTGTGGCTTAGTTTAATGTGACTTTGGGAAAGCATGGCCTGCTTGCAGTTGTTTTGGCTTAGCTTTGTGCCCTACCCAAATCTCTAACTAATCCATACAGATGCAAAAGTAGCTTCACCACACCAGGAAGTGGCAAACAAGCCTTGGTTATTTTGGAAGTTTGCGGCCTGGTCCTCATTAATCTCTACGGTTGCGTGTCTGTTTCTGGCTTGGTGTAATTTATGGCGTAGCTCTTTATGCAAGGGAGGCCACAGTGGCTTGTTCAATAACTATAGTTAAGAACATCTTGACTTAAAGATTTGTGAACCCAGCCAAAAAGGCTCTCCTTCTGCTACCTTAATGGTAATTCTTTTGTTGGCGTTACTAATTTCAAGGGGAAAGGATTTAACCTACAGCACTGCTTCTCTTTTGTGTGGTTACTCACCGTCCAACGGCCAGCACACAGATTCTGGATGGCTCCTGCCGAGGCTTCTATGATAGCCGGGGTTTTGCTCTCCTTTAACAATGAAATATAAATGCGGACAATTTCTGGCTGGAATAGGAGTTCATAGCCTAGCAGAGAAAAAAGAACCAATTACCCATAAAGCCAGTCAAGCTTTATGCCCCCCTATGTCCTCCATGGAGACATCCATAACGAGAAACTTCTCAATCATGGCGTTTCCCAGCCAGCCTTCCTAGCAGTACTGCCTGGTGTCAACCCTTGTTCTTTCAAAGTTAGAAAAAAATGGTTTTCTTCTTCCTGGCCATTTAATTTGTTTCTGCAACTTTTCATGTGCTGCTTACTCACACTTGACTTTGTTTTTGTAAATCATTTGGGGAGCTCTGCTGAGAGGCAGCAGGGAATTCTTTTAAATAAATAAGCACATGGAGAAAGGAGGACTCTTTGACAAAAGGGACCCAATCCAGGACGCTTTCTAGTACTTAATCCACTTCCACTCTCCAGAAGAGAATCTGAAACCACTACCACCATTTCTCAAGGGTTCCCCACCATGTTTACACATTGCTCTGGAAAAGTCAAAACTGAACTGTTCCTTAGGATATCCAGTTTGTGCTGCACAGAGAAGAATACTTTCTATTTCCAATTGTAGCAGGCCACACGTTTTCCCCATCCATTTTTCCATTCTGCTCTGCAATTTATGTTGCAGTGCATACAAATCAGTAGCTGGATTTATCATGGAATAATTTTCTGGTTACCAAAAAGTGAGCTCCATCTCTTTGAACTCAAAGTCAGAACTTAAGGTCTCTTCCTATCTTGCAGAAAAAAACTCCCCTCCCTTTAGTTATATAGTATGGACTGACTTCAGGTGAGTTCAACTCCTTTATTATACATACCACTATAATAACAAACCTATAACTGTTAAGTTATGTGGCAATGAAAGAACAATCTATGATTCTTTTCACAGTGTAGTAATGTAATGCACATTTGAAACCCTGAGCACCTAAATACTTTTGGTCTACTTCCCCTCCTAAATAAGGTGGGATTGTTGGGTCTATATTCTAATGACCAGGCAAGTACTGTACAGTAAGTCCAACTATTATTCCCAGTCCCTGGAGATGGATCTGATAAGGGAATATACTACTGTACAGCAGTATTCCTTGGATGGGCCAGTGTAACAATTCAGAGTATTTTATGTGACATAGTAGGCCAAAGTCCATGTCTGAAGAGACAAACCTATCTATTTTATAATGTTTTATAAAGGTAGGTGGCTCTGCTCCAAAGTCACACTATAAATCTCTATTCGTGGTACTCCTAGCATGAAGGCTGCCAACATAAGTAACCTCCCGTTACAAAGGAGGCTGTGAAGCAGGAAGCAGCACCCTCTAGCTAGCTATGAATGCCAGGGCAATGCAGTCCCTTGTCTTTTAACTGTCAAGCGAGACACTCATCTCCCTGATATTCTGTTTGTAGGAGACAAACTAATGGCCCTTTGCCCCTCTAACTAGATCCCTGAGCCAGGTACATTCTCTGGGGTTGGTTGGATCTGGGCAGGCATTTGGAAACAGAATTTCTTGTACTTGAAGGCATTTGGAAACTGACTTAGAGCATGAAATAGGATCTAGCTTAGAACTATCTTGTACTGTAGACAATTTATCTCTAGTCTCAACTATATGAATCCCAATAGTTCAGGGATCCCTGTTGCTGGTGCCAAATGCTTCTGTCCTTTCCACCACTGCCAATGATGTGCCAAGTCAGCTACAAACCTGGGGCCAGGATGGTTACTGCTGAACCTTGAAGAACCATATTCATGGATTAATCCATCCAATTTCCAAGTGCATAGTAATAGCTACTCTGAGTCTGTTTGTATTACTGGACCTTGAGACAGGAAACCTGGATGTTTCAGGTGGTGCTGCCAGTGTTCTTGTTGGTTGTTCGTTTTCACAGACTGGCAGAAGGGTATCACCATCTTATTGAGCTTTTATTTGTTGATTGGCAATACTGACTCATGATGGGACCTTGTTCCATACTCTAACTTGTTTTGGAAGTGATCTCCTCACCCTGTTAGGCTAAGAATGCTCACAAGACAGGGACAGCTTCCTTTCTTCTGTTTTGATGGTGGCCCCAGGGGGGAAAAAACCCCACTTCAGTCATGCCAGCATGTTACTGGCTAGATTTACCACCACAAAGGCCTGTTCTGAAGACATCTAAGTGTTAGGCTGAGATAGTTCATAATTTTTCCAGTGGAGGGCTCTTTAACACAGAGATTATCTAGGCAGACATTAACGAGAACCATCTATGTTCTTAAATGGTCCACAACAACTGCCCTCACATTGATGAATACGTGTGTGCTGATGCTGGACCAAAAGGAAATACTCTGAATGGAAGCAGACTGCTTCTGGGTTGAGGAACTTCCTAATAGGGGCTCTGCCTGGGATGTGTAACCAAGCCTCTGATAAATCCACCAAGCCTAGAAAGTTGTCCACTAGGATGGCGCCTGTTGTCATCTCAATCCTCAATTTTTGTCTGAATTAATCCTGAAGCCAAGGTTCAAGATAGCTTTCCAATCTCCAATTTTCAACCATAGAAAAGACTGGGGGGGGGGGGAAATGGTGCAGAAGACCTCTTCTCCTGATTGAGGTATGCAATCTCTCATACCTATGTCCTATTATTGGCTCCTTTGTGAGAAATCCTGAGATTTATCTTTATTGCTGGAGGGAACAGATGGGAAAACCCAGTCTTTTACCTTTCTTGTGACTTCTAGTTCATTCTAGTAAAATTCTAGTGCATATCCCTACCAGGCCATCTCGCCAGCATCCATTTATTCTGGCAGGTCTTTCTGAGTATGCCAGAATTTCTGCAGGCGTGTTTTCCTTGGTTTTTACCTGAACTGCATAGCTATTTCATGGGTACTTTGGCTGTTGAGGTTTGGGCAAAGAGGGGTATCCCCCATGTGCTTCCTTGCCTGTTTCCAGTATGAAAGATGGGGGGTTAGTCTTTGGTATAAAAATATGATGCAGGACTTCTCTTGCATCTGCTTTTCTTCTTCCCTGGGGCTGTACACAAAGGTTTCTTCTGATCTGACTTGTCTTCCCAAAGGCTTTGCTGCGAGGCTGTCTTTTAATTGGTAGTTGGTCTCCCAATGCCTGAGGGCACAGATCTGCTGTGCCATCACTTCTTATGACATACGTCTGGTTGCAAACTATAGGCAGTCCTTAGAGATATCTGCATAAATTCTGAGCTCTGGCCTACGAGGAGATAGGCTTCTTCCAACACTTCTGGAAGGAGATCACTAGCATTAGCCTATACCCCAAAGCTCTGGTGAGGATGGTTGCAGCCCTTATTCCCAGAATGGATGCCTTATGAGTTGCTCTTTTCTCCTTGAGACCTGTAAGTGTCTCTCCTCCTTTCAGAACCATTGATTTTGATAGTTAGGTTCATCAATCAGACCACTGACTTTGATAGTTAGGTATACTGGCTGTTTTATAGTTCCCTTAGGTAGGATATACAACTTGTTTGCTACTACTGGAGATGCCTTGAGTACCAACCACTCCTCTTGGCTATTCTGGTGAGGGAGACTGGGAATGGGGCTTGACGATCTGTGGACAATAGAGAAAAACTCCCCGATTTCTATGCATCCTGCAGAGACACTGACATTGTCTCTATAGGCAGTCCTTAAGAGATATCTGCATAAATTCTGAGCTCTGGCCTACGAGGAGATAGGCTTCTTCCAACACTTCTGGAAGGAGATCACTAGCACTGGGTCCCTCCTTGTGGGGGAGATGGGCGGCGATATAAATGTGATGAATAAATAAATAAATTGTTGGCCCAGCTCCAAGTCCTGGGCCTTTGCTGATGCATTAAGCATCACTGAAAAAAAGTCAGTATTGACTGTTTCTGGTGGGAAGGTACAAATTGCTGGAAATTTTATCCCTTCCCTAATTGAACCCATTGAGGTACAAATCTTAAGCATAGCTTACGCCTTATTCCTTGATCTTCTCTGTTGCTTTGGGTGTCTGAGATGGAAACCCTGAAAGTGAGGTCATAGTCCTGGGGTCATCAACCTTGTCATCCCATCTTAGGCATCTTTCTTGCCCTCTCTGTTGGCAATAGCCCCATAATCAGCCTCAGCCTTCCAGCTGGCCAATCAGGTTCTCCCCTAGTGCTCCTTCACAATGATACACACACAAGCATGCGTGTCTTCAGGCTGCTGCAAGACTGGTGCCGGTTGAGGCCTAGTCCATCAAGGTGGACAAGGAGGCTTGTGTACAACCTTCACTCAGCCCTGCTGCATTTGGGGCAGCTCAAACTGGCACTGCTACTTGCGTCTTCTGCGTTCCCACACCTTTGGAGGCCATGCAGTTCTCTCAGCTGCAACCTCTTGCTGGCAGGTGACTGCAGGAAGTGCTTTTGGATAGTAGAGAGCGCACTGGTTTTCATCTACTCTTTCTTCTTTAATATTCTTAGCTCCCAAGACGGAGCAGATGGAAGCCACTGTTCTCCAGAAGTCAGAGCATTAAGACTAAAGAGAAGCAGTTTTCTCATGAGACAGGAAGATGCTTTACGCCCAGTCTTCTAACCTGAAGAAGCGGAGTTAACCCTTTCCTATTAGCTCCATCTCCAGTGACCAATATATGTGCTCTGTTTTATGCCCAGACATAGCCATGGTCACAGAAGTATGGCCATTGACTTTTCAACTATTTTAGTCAGCCTATAACTGGGTAATTTCCTGCCACACCTATCAGCCACACCTTTGTTAGATTTGGGGTTGTTTATTAAGGTTGGGGGGGGATTGTATTTTCACCCAAACCTCCAATAAAACATTTCTCAACAGTATATGACTCATCACCTTTGCCTTCCTGAAGCCGAACGTGTAAGAACAAATGCATGCAATAAAAACCATATAGGAGATGTAGTTAAAAAAGAACAAGTTAGCTCCTCCAAGGAAAGGAGGAAGTTGAAAATAAATAAATAAATAAATAAATAAATAAATAAATAAATAAATAAATAAATAAATAAATATTCATTCATTCATTCATTCATTCATTCATTCATTCTAGAAATACAGGAAGCTGTCTTGCATCACAACATAACTGCCCTTCAAATTCAATTTTCTACAGCCAGAAATCTTCCAGATGTGCTGGGACCTGAATTAAAAGAATTCCCAGGTAACATTGCTATAAACGCTGTGGCAGGCATTTTGAAGGTACTAGGTTGGACAAGGCTGATGTAACCCGATACTGCCCCGACTGGCAATGGCTCACCAGATCTTGGACAAAGAGCTTTTATCCTCATCAACTGCCTTATCTTAGGAAGGATCAAATTCGGGACCTTGTGCAAACAAAGCATGTTTGCTTCCACTGAGCTACTGTTCTTCCAACAGCAAGGGAAACCATACCTTTTGCAGGGGTTGGTCTTTTGGGGAAGTCAACTATATCAGTAGAAGGATCCTCTGTCTGCTTTTTACCTTGAAAAGAAAAAGAACAAACATAGCAAAAAGAAATCCTAAGATACAGTCCCCACTAACATTGCCTACCACCAGACACAGGAGATATGGTTCCAGACTTTGCTTTCTTTTGCTTAAGGAAAGAGGTACAAATAAAGGAAAGACTCACACCTACTGAATTGTAATTAGGATACACAAAAAAGATCTGCCTTCACAGAAGCCAGGGTAATGAACCTCCTACCTTTGCACCATCTATTACAGTGTTTCTCAACCTTGACAACTTTAAGATGTGTGGACTTCAACTCCCAGAATTCCCCAGCCAGCCCTGCTGGCTGGGGAATTCTGGGAGTTGAAGTCCACACATCTTAAAGTCGCCAAGGTTGAGAAACACTGATCTATAATAACTGTCAGTAACTCTCCCAAATATCACACACACAAAAAATATCTAACAGTTGGATCACACAACATTTAACTGGAGATGTCAAGAGTACATTTGGAACTCCATACATAGCAAGCATTTGATCTGAATGTGATCCTTCTCCATTTAATTTAAACTTTCAAGATCAAATGTGCTCTTAAAACTAGCGGCTAGCAGGCTTAACATGCTGGGTAAAATCAGAGCCTGCAGGTATATGGACTTCCAACTTTCAGAAGTCTCATCAATTACCATGCTGGCTGGGAAACTCTGGAAGCTGAAATCCACCTACGGTATCTGGAGGTACTTAGATGGAAAAGGCTGTACTAAGCCACCATGAGCCATCTGTTTCTTAGTATGATGCATGAAGCCAGCCAATGATTTGTAAACCATGGTTTATAGCTTGATTTACAATGGCCATCTGTGGCTTATTGAGCAAATTATAGAGTACCATGATGTGGAAATCCAATTATTATTTGCTTCTTTCATATTAACTTACAGTCAAAATTAGAATCAGTGTACCCCTCCTTTAAGGACTTGATGCTACCACACTCAAATTCAGAGAATGAGTTCTCTGCTTTCTCCTGCTATTTATTTGGGTTCAAAACATGATAGCGTGCCAAGTTACTGCATTTATCCAAAAGGATCTAAACTGAAGTTGACCAGAATGATGCAAAGATGGCACTCCTCCAATTAGCCTAAAATTTGTTCAGAATCTGTATTTGTCTAAACTAACTAAGTTTATCTTTAAGAAAGGGGAATGTTACTAAGACTGGAATGGCAGAAACACTTGTATGAAGATAGCATGGAGAAAAAGTCAGGTGATAAAACTTAATCCACGTAAGTCAGCAAGATTACAAAATGGTTATTTAGTAGTTTTCACGGGCACTGTTCTCTCCTACGAAGGACATTTCACAGATTACCTGTAGACAACCTGAGGATACACTCAGAACACAGCAGCCAGGTACGCTCTGCTATTGTATGTGAATGTTTATTTCCAAGCATGTTTTCAGTAATCCCAATTTAAACGTCTTAGTGGGGAAGTGGCTTTCATGCTAGTCTTCACCAGATTCCTCATTTTCCCATTTCTTTTTGGTGGTCTGATGGCTCTCCCCAAATGCAGTGCAAGCAAAAGAACAGAAAGAGGGCATCCTTTCTCCACGAGACAAGCAGGGAGCCTCACAACATTCAAGGTCATCCTTGCTTATGCTTCTGATTGGGTTCAATCACACTGATGAGAGCAGGAGGAAAAACTGGAAGTGGTTTCCGGTATCACGGGGGTCACAAAAATAGGCATGCCAAAAAAAAAAAATCAAAAAGCCCAACTCACCTCTAGCGAACCACTCATCTTTTGGTGCAGAGAAGGACAGGGAAGAAGGGAGGCAAGAGAGAAGAGATGCCAGCAGGATCACAGCCATTTGGGAAAAAAATAAAGCAAAGAGAAGGGGAAATAGGCCACAAATTAATTGAAGAACCATCCATCACCTGAACTGAAGCACCAAACAAAAATGCTACTGTCACAGTCCTTAGGCCTCGTGAGATAAAGAGCAGGACAGCCAGAAAGGGACCCCAAGATACTTCTATGGAAAGCAACAGCTTGTCTTATGAAGCCAAGGAGGATTAGAAGCATTTCAAAGCCAACATCCTCTCCCTCCTGAGTTCTACCCTCCCTTCTCTCCAGCTACAAAGGACAGGAGCGGTTACTCAAAAGTTACATACCTTTGCCCTTTTTGGCACCAAAGCAACTGGCTGCATGGGGGCCAGTGTTGTTGGCAGCATTGATGGGGGCTTCCTGATAGCGCTCAGCATGTGGGATTTCACGATGCACCTGATAGGACAGGTTCCTCAGTAGGCAGACAGAGTTTTCCAGAAGCTGGGGAAGACAATTCCTCAGGTGAGACAGGGAAGCCACGGGAGCTCAAGTGCTTCATAGCATGGATACAAAAAAGAGCAGGAAGACAGAGCAGAGGACCAGAAGGATTCTGCACCTCAGCTCAGGGACTCCTACAGACACTTTCTCCTCCTCAAGGATGAGAAGCCACAATAGGTGTTACCACTGAAGGGAAGAGATATCCATGCAGACCAGGACAATGGATATATAGGCCTGGTCTGGCCTTTAGCCCTAAATGGCTTAGGGTCTGACTATTTGGGGGACTGCTTATCACAGTGTCAACCTCTCTGGGCATGGAAATGATCAGGAGAGACCCTCTTAAAGAAGTCCTCAGTTTCCAAGGTCTGTCTGTCAGGCACATGGCAGACAGTCTTGCTCCCAAGCTATGGAATGTTCTCCCTTGGAAGGTACGGTATGCTCAGTCCTCCACTTTTTTTGCTTAGGAAAGAAACCCAAACTTTCCTTGGCTGTTGTGGGTCTTCCGGGCTGTGTGGCCGTGTTCTGGAAGTTGTGGTTCCACTTCCAGAACACGGCCACACAGCCCGGAAGACCCACAACAGCCATTGAACTCCGGCCGTGAAAGCCTTCGACAATACACCAAACTTTCCTCTTTAGCCAGGCCTTTTCAGTCTTAATTATTTAGTAGTGATTTTAATTATTTTTATTAGATTTTTTTTTGAACTATTAACTAGGTTGAGTGCCCTCTGGGCAGAAAGCTGAAATAAAACTCTTATGAAGAGATACAAAACTGGGTTATGGAATGTTGTGGGAGTGTTTATACATTCCCTGCTTAAAAGAATACTGTCAAAAGTACAAATCTAGGCACTGAGTAAGAGGAAACAAATACACAGAAGGAGAGAGGTGGCAACTTCTATCATCGGGAAGAATGTCCTAACAAGAAGAACCAGTCTCATTTGGTCCTTCTGTGCCATTTTCACTCTGGATTAATCTGAAGATTAAGGATGGCATAGTCAGATTCCCTAGAACAGGAATTCTTTCAAATATTTTAGACTATGTTATTGCTATTTTAATGTTTTTAATGCCACCCTTCGAAACAGTTTTCTCAGGGGGGTTACAACCACCTCCATATTTCCTGATCATGAGCCACGTGGCTGGGGTATACAGATGTTGTACTTTGACATTAGAATACTAATACCCAAACTATAACCAACACGGTTGCCTGCTGTATAATAACTCACTGCCACAAATGGAGGACAGTCTTATTAAACTGCACATCTCTGAGGAGTCCTAGGAAGTAGCAAGAGGAACAGGTATTATGCCCTGCTTTGCACATAATGGATCTGGGATAGAAAAGGGGAAGAAAGAAAATACATGCATGTTGATGGGAAATGATGCTCTAACTTCTGTTTCTAAATCACCAATCCAAAGATGAAACTCTTCTTCAAGCTTCCCCGTAAGATTACACTTCAGATCTCTAGTTATTTATGTGCTTTCCCCCTTCTTCTTTACCTTGCTGTCTAAATCTTTCTGGCCAATTTCTGCTTGGACAATGTATAAAAGTGCATCCACTAGCCCATCACACTCCCGCAGCTTTCGACGGGCTTCGCTCCTCTCTGAGCTGACATTCCTATAAAACAAGAAAAGCCTTTAGAAGGATGGAGGTATCAGCAGGTTATGGCTTTTAAAAATGTCAGCTTTAAGCCAATTTAACCCAATTTCTACTCTTACACTGTGGTTAGGTTCACACAAGACATTACAGCATAATTTGTCCAACCCTGCTGTGATTGATTTCACACAGCACGCCAAGCATTAAACTCTGGTTTACAAATCACAATGCCTGGGTTCACACCGTGTGGTAAGACAAACAAATCACACTGATCCATATGGGAGTTTGGGTGCAGAATTTCAAGGCTCTAGTGTGAACTTCTAAACTAGGTACAGAAGGATTCTTCAGTCTCCTGCAATTTTTAACATACCCCCTATTAGACCTTGAGATTTCAGCCAATGCTGCCTTCCTAGTCATGGCTGAACAAAGTTCAGACACGTGCCATCTGTTTGAATGTTGCTTTTGCCAATTTTTTGATAAAAATCTTATTCCCAGTTTGGATTATGTGGACAGCCACCATGATTTAATGTCCAGAGTTATAAAGCCAACCCAAGGTTATTGCGTATCAGGCATGTCACTGAAGATCCTCTTTCCTGGCCAGTACTGTATCTCTTTCCTAGCCAGACTGTTCTAAGAAACCACCCCTGGCACCAAACGGACTTTCCCCAAGAAGCAGGCAAGTCCCCAAGCTCCAACATCACTGATGGATTTTTTGCAGTTTGGAGGCTGCTCTTCAAAGCCAGGATGAGAACTATCAAGTCCTTGTAGCAGCAGCATAGGTCCAGCTCACCTAAGGCAGCCAATGGTGTTGGTGAGCACTGATTCCCACTGGACGTGGCGGGGCTTGGAGTCTTCGCTGGGCTCTCTTTCCCACCCAGAGCGTGGGACGATAACCTCATCTGTGAGGGCATGTAAGGCATTATCCACAATGGCCATCTTTATCGAGTCATGAGAGGATAGGTTCCAGAGTGTCCCTGTGGTGGAGAATATAATGTTATTCAAAGACGCATCTGTGCACCAGAAGAGCCCTTCCATCTCTAGCCATTCTCCTTGGGGACTGCCAGCAATGGTTACCTGTAATGACTTCAGTGAGGTCCATATCACGTGCCTTTCGCAGCAGCCGCACCAGAGCAGGGACACCATCACAATTCTTGATGGCGATCTTGTTGTCCTGGTCCCTGCCATAGGAGATGTTCTTGAGGGCCCCACATGCCCCATAGTGCACCTCTTTCTTGGGGTGGTCCAGCAGCCCCACGAGTACAGGAATGCCCTTTAGCTTGCGCACCTCCGTTTTCACCTTGTCGTTTCGGAAGCACAAGTGTTGCAGGTAGGCTGCAGCATTGGACTTGACGGCATCCAAACGGAACCCCAGCATAGCGATCACCTCGGGGAGCTCAGGCTGGCGCCAGTTGGCTGGAGGCGGGCCTCCTTTTCGCAGGCTGTCCAGACTGGCTAGGCTGCCTCTGTCATGTTGTGCCATTGGGGACCAGTAATACTGGTCTCGAGCCAAGTCATCCACAAGCATGTCTTCGTAACTCCTGCAAACAAAGTAAGGGGCCAGGTAACCAATCTCTTATCAGACCAAGCTACAATGCCACAGAGAGGAGCTATACTAACTCTCTAATGGGGAGACCTTTGCGATCAGGATTAGAAAAGGTTCACTCCCTGGTAAGCCTCAGGCACCATCATCTCATCACTAGAGACGAGCAGTATTTGGATCCAAAGTGGGCAAAGATGCTTTGGATCTGAGGTGGGCACCTTTGTTGCAACTGTAGTACCTGCGCCTCTTCAGGATGGCCACATGGCCTCAGGAAAATACCAATCCGCATTTAAGAGGTGATGACAGGGCGCTGTGAAGTCAAATTCCTATTTTCCTAAGCCTGCAAGTCTACCGTATGAACCCAGAAAAAGGTATGATTCCTTTAGTGGGCTGCTGTCAGGTACAGAGAAGATGATGTCCACATTGCACCGATAGCACTTCTGCCTGCTTTGGATCCGAACAGTGCACACCTCCACTCATTACTAATACTGCTACCTCAGCCACCCTAAAGTCAAGAGCATTCCTAAAAGATTATGCTCTGGTGGCTAATTCTCCAGCAGCATCTCTCATGCTTGGGCCACATGGCAGCAAAGAAAGCCATCAGGACTCAATCCTGGCGGAATACAGGAGAGAAGGCACGTCCCCTTCAACCTGCCTTATTGCCCAATAAGAGGCAGAGGAAGCTGGCCTAGAAGTTGGCTTGACTGCATAGGTAGCCAAGCTGAGCCTAGGAAGGAAATTAAAAATTAACCAAAATAAATTTTCTCACAGAGGTTTTCTTCTGAACAAATGCCATTCTAATTTGACCACTAGAGGGCAAGTTAGTGTCACCTGTGCCTAACCGCAGTACTTTCTACATCATCCAGCCTATCCACCCACTGCCCCAGTTATACCAAGTTATATCAGTGGTGTGTGTGTGTGTGTGTGTGTGTGTGTGTGTGTGTGTGTAGATAGATGACAGACAGACAGACAGACACACACACACACACACACCAGGTTATATCGTCAGCCAGGCCTTCTACGCTGCAATACTTCTTTGTTTTGCAATTAAGTCAGGTAGGTGAAGTTAGGTGACATTTCAAGGACACCAGATTCTTACACGACACACTTGGAGTGCAAATAATAATGTATCAGAACATTTTAGAAGCACACCAGCAGACTTTACTTAAGAGCTTCAAAAAATTGTTAAACGCCTCTCAGACCTAGTAGACTGCATGTCTCACATTTAATATTGGGGAATAAGGCAGGGCAATGACAACACGACCAGACCAGCTGTGCCTTCGGGATAATAAGAATGACTCAGTGTGTATTGAATAATTTTCCTCTTTACCATATCAGACTTTGCCTCTATACTGTAATTTATAGAGGGAGTCTGCAGGCTGTAGTATTTAAGGCTTTGTTCACCCTGCTTTAGGGAATGATTGCAAGAAAGAGTGAACCCCAGAAAATGCTACTGAAATAATGCAGAAGTGAGGGTGGTGGGAAGGGAAGAAGGGAAGCGGCAAAAGGATGTCACTTTTAAAGAGCTTCAGGGAAAGGGAAAGTTCCTCTCGTTGCAATGATGGAATGTCAGTAGTTATTTCGGCTCCTTTACAGGGAACTCTCCCAAGCAATTTTCTGTACATTTATTCAGTCGGTCTTTTCATACAAGCTACCATTTAAGTCAAGGAGCCAAGAATTGATACTGAGTACAATTCAGCAGGTTATGAAAAAAGTTTACATAGAAGTTATTAGTATTGACCAACAAGACTCATTAGAAAAAGAAATGGGATTGGACAGAGCTTTCAAGAGACTAGACCCACACTTTTAAGTTTTTTATTTCAAGTACTGTACTGTTGGGAACAAAGCTACACACGGCAGAGCTCTTAAGATGTTGGCCTTTTGAAACAGATTTATGTGTTTCAAGTCAGCTATGTTCTCTCTTTTCCAATTAGCAAGCATGAAAAGTCAGTCCCCCTCCCTCTTGCTCAAACACAGAAGTTGATCAGTGTACACAGCAGCACTTAGTCCCTGGTGCCTTATCTTTGTCTGATTACTATACATTCTTTTTTAAAGTTAGCTGGGAAGCTGTTCCTATGCACGCATGTATGGAGAAAGCCATGCTGATATGTTGGAAGAAAGGACTGCCAACTTCATTCTGACTTTTAACAGAATGGACATTTACTTGCCCTGTAACTGAACAGAAGAGTCGTTTAACTTCTGCCTGAGTGACAAAAGACCGTACCAGGTCTATGTTATTTCACGTGATGGTTCAGAAGCAGAGTCCAGCGATTCCTCAGCCTACTGCCTGTTATTCCTGCCATTTGGGCCCATGCAGAGGCAGCACCGAGGAAACCTTGCTAAAGCCTCCTCCACTCACCATCTGCCACAGGTTCAGAACTCACAAACTGTTGGGCTGATAGGCGGAGTCCCTTTTTTTTACAGGTTACTCTTTGATGTGGTTTGAGCTCAGGGGGAGAGCTGTGTGTTATGCCAGTGGTCTAGAAGAGGGCTGGGAAGTCCCTGATCAAACAAAGCAACCTATTTTGTTGGCTGAATCTTGATACTGCACACAGATTAAGGAAAAGTCTCAAGTACAGCCTTGGCGGAAGGGAAGGGAAGGGAAGGGAAGGGAAGGGAAGGGAAGGGAAGGGAAGGGAAGGGAAGGGAAGGGAAGGGAAGGGAAGGGAAGGGAAGGGAAGGGAAGGGAAAGCAGTAACACAAAATTGGATAAAAAACCTGCCAATAATTTCATCATCAAGTTCTAGATAATGAACCCTACAGCCTTGAAATGGTGAAATTCCTACCTCCCGCCTAGCACTGCAAGTGATTCATCACTGCAAGTTAGTGTTGTCATAATGCACCATAAAACACTCTTGCTTTTCTTTCATCATTAACCACTTTACTAAAATGACAGTGACTAGAAAGGTTTTTAAATGGACATTTCATTAAAATGGATATATTTCATTAGAAGAAATATATTAGTTCATTAGTATTATAATACACTTTTAATAAACTTTAATTAGTGCTATGATGAGCTTTTATGTAAGTGGCATTTCACTATTTTGATTTTTTTTTAAAATAGCCAAATAACTTTTTAATATTACTTAAGAAGCTATAAAACTGAAATGAATGACATTATAAAATTATGAAATGATAACGCACAAATGTGTAATGACCAAAGCCGTTCCTCTTAAAAACTCAGAAGTAACACCAATGGGCTTATTACACTGTACATTATTCTTCAGCATTTTTCAGAAAAGTTGCACTTTCTTTGGTAAGACATCCCCTGATGTTTAGGGGAAATATGAGAGGATTCCAAATGGATGATGTCATGTGGACTTTTTTTTTTTTTTTTTTTGGTAAAATGTGAGTAAGCCAAGGCAATTCAACAATAAATTGTCTGGAATCAGTTTGCATCTTGAACTTTGGTTGAAAAATGTTCAAGACAGAGCACCTTGTCATAAGATAAGCTAAGGAGAACAGATAACTTTGTTCTACCATGCCTAATTTTTCCTGCCAGCCCAGGAAGCTGCCTCGTACTAAGTCCAACCACTGGCCTGTCTACTTCCAGTATAGCCGACTCTGACCTGTAGATGCTCTGTGAGGGGCTCCAAAGAATTGCTTCAGAATAGGAGCTTCCAATTATGTTCCTGAAATGTTCTCTACCGACATCGGATGACAGAGGGTTTTCTAGAAAGTACCAATTTCTTTGCGGTTCATAACTGTAGAAGAGCTTTGTGCCTGTCCAAGGTACACTTGGTTTATTTGGGGCAATAACAGAATTTAAGAGCTCTGACTCACAGCAGGACTAGAGAGAGAATGTTCTCTGATATCCTCCTCAGACAAGTCAGTATGAAAAGTGGTCCCTGAAGGAAGGGAGCTTAAAGACCTCTGATCCAGACTGGAAGTTTCCCAGGTGCCTTGCAGAGACAGACCATGATGGTTAACGATTACTTTCCATCTTGCAAACTTGTCCATACAAGACACCCAAATAGTTCTGGCTTATTTTTGAAGCCCTGCACCACACACACACACACCCTTGCCTGTCCTAATCTCTTGATCACAGAGTGTAAGCATACAGTACTCTGCTCCCTGCAACAAATGCAAGCTGGGGAGGAAGCCTAGCGTAGTAAAGCAAAACACTTGGATCTGGCAGCTGTTCTGGGAAATTGCTTCAAAGCAATCTTGCCCTCTTCAAGATGTGAAAGTGGGAGCAAGAGGGCATCAATCCTCTCCAGTGACTTATTGTCAGAGCACATCATCTCCCAGCGTTTTGTGTATCCTTAAGAATGCTGGCAGAATTCTCAAAAGGAGGGTCTCCCAACATTCATGGCAAATTAAAACTAGAGGACACTATACATGAGAGAGATTGCGAAGACCTCTCTTCTGTAAGGGAAACTACCAAATCACAATAGTTTTAAAGGTTTCTTGCTCCAAACAAATGAGCTAAGATGCTATCAGGCTAGTTACGTTCCTTAAATTCAGAAGAAGAAAAAATGCATGCAAGCACACACACACACGCATACCCATACAAAGCTCCAGTCTGGATAATAACAACGAAGAAGCCAGAGACAAAGAACTGCAAGAAATACTCAGATTCCAAAGATCTCTGTGATCTTTATCAGTCTGTACACAGCACAGTGGTTTCACAACTGGGTGGCTAGAGGTCAAAATCCACATAGGCAGATTCTATTGGAGCAACTTTTATGCCCGTGTCACAGGTAACAACTAACAGAGTTCATTCCTACCCAGAGGCATTTTTAATCTGTTAAGTTATATCCCTTTTCAACAAATGGTGCTGAACACAGATATTCATAAAATGCAACGTGCAATTTTAAGAACAAAAGGCAGATGGCAAAAGAAAACCCCCAAAGAGTAAGTTTGAAAAATAGCAAGTTCAAGTGCCTATAATGAAATGAGACAATACTGTACACTAGTCTAAGCAAATATGTTTCTGCTTGTTTATAAAAGGTCATCGGGAAAGAAGCCAAAGGAGACCTTCTATTAAGGCATAGCTTTCCAAACTGTGTGTCGTGACAGTTTAGTGTGTCGCGACACACAGTTTAGTGTGTCGCGACACAACCCGGAAGTGGCGGCGGGGTGGTGTGCATGGCGGCGGCGGCGCGCCACCAGCGCTTCCGTGTTTTAGCGGAAAACACGAGGCCACCACCGCCATGCACGCCGCCGCTATTGGTGTGTCGCCAACGGCGGCAGTTTGGAAAGCACTGTATTAAGGAGTTCCATACGTTGAAAGCATGATCAAAAATGTCGAGGAGAGGAGAGGAGAGGAGAGGAGAGGAGAGGAGAGGAGAGGAGAGGAGAGGAGAGGAGAGGAGAGCTCTTTCAACAAAATCTAGGCTAATTTGATGGGAGAGCAGGGTCTTTTAGATAGTTGGCTCCCGCTTGCATAGGACTTTATAGGTCATAACCAGCTGTTGAAATTATTGTGATGGTCACATGCTTCCTTTAATGTTCAGCAGTTTGGTTGGAGCATTCTCAGCCAGCTGAATATCTGAACACTCTTCAGTGACAGACTCAAGCAGAGCAACTTACAGTTGTTCAAACAAGATGCAATTGAAGGTTCGGGGTTATAATGCTCATGCAACATCTCCAGGAAAGGGTGCAGATTATGCACTAGCTGAAGTGCAAAAACACGTTTTCTGACCCCTCAATTAAACAAATATCCATGGCGAAGTCTGAATCTAGAATATACTTAAACTGCCAACCTAAGTTTTTAAGGAATGCAATGCCACCCAAGACAGGCTGAGCCCTGGTCCCCTTTTCTATTGGATATAAGCAGTATATTAGATAAAGAATTAATTTGCCAGTTGTTGTTGTTGTTGTTATTTTATCCTGCTTCTTTTTTTAATTTGGTCAACTCAAGGCAGTCAATATACCTCCTGCCTATTTTCCTCAAAACAACAATATGGTCTCATCCAGGCTATTACTCCCTACAACTTTTGTAAATCTAGAAGGAAAGGGGGAGGCAAGTGATAGTCGATCAGAATAGTCCAGTGAACTCCAAGCCACCTCTCACAGTAATTGTCTGTTGACATTCTGTGATCACAATAAAGCCAATAGCCAAGATGTTCAACACTATCCACCTCCACAGCACCATCTCTTAGAATCTCCCCACCAAATCCATTTCATCAAGCATGCAGTATTAAAAGCTGCAGAAGTCTAACAGAGCTATTCATGATTCAATAATTGGATACTAGGAGTGTGTCCGTATCACATTCCCACAGATCATGGCTCATGCCATGGCACAAGGAAAAGGAGATGCCAATTTAAGGCAAAAAGAATGAAGTGAAGCACAGTGTTGGGATTATTTTGTCATCATCTTATGAAACTAGGAGTTTGCCTCTAACATTTCTAAAATGGAGCACAAACCTTTGCTAGGCATGGCTGTTATGCTAATTATACCCAGTGAAGTGTTGGGGGGAACCCAAGAGCACCACATTGTAAGTATTCTCAAGGTATCAAGACCACCATTAATCACAAAAGAAATAATTATGGATGAGTGTCCTCAGAGTGCCACTGAGGTTGGACTCTTGTTACTTAAAAGGTTGCCTTCACAACATGACTTTCAGGCTTTGAAACACATGGGAACGACAGGCCCCTAGAGGTAATCGCCAACTAATGGAAATTGCTCATCTATATTCTGTCAGTATCAAGGAAGTATATGATGATAGCAGCAATAACCCTTCCCCTGGACTCCATCAGAAACCAGCTGGCTATTTTGGATCGTAACCCTTGGGGGAGTCCTTCTGTTTACTGTCTCTCTGAACACCTACTCACAGGCCTGCATTGGTGCTACCATTACAGGCTGTAGACACTATTGCATACATTGGAAAATCTCAGGTGATCCTGACCACAAATCTCCCCTCTTGCATCTGGTTTTGCTGTAAGAAGATTCTAACACTGAGTTAACTAATAATTCGGAAGGTTTTGCAGGTTTTCAATCTCTACCCTGCTTTTTTTAAAGTCTGGTTTTGTTATTGGTTGAAGAACCTTCCCCAATTTGATGCTTCCCAGATGTCTTAGGCTACCATAATTCTAAGACAGCATGCTCAGATTAGGGAAAACTACTCCAACACTTAACTGGCTTTGAATGCTATATCAGGCAACTGTAGCAATGGAGGCTAATGGACAAATGGCAAACAGACAACAATACAATTTCATCTACTCCAGGCTTCAACTCAGGCAACTAAGCTTTGTTCTGCTACACAGGATGCATGCATACCTTAGGAGGCGAAATGCTTCCTCTCAAATGGCAGCAAGTCAAGCAGTGAAAAATATTATAGAAGACCGTCAATTTGCAAGCCTTACATTTACACAATTTATTGTAGCTGAGGACCGTAAAGTGAAAGGAGTGGACAGACTAATCATGGATTAAGAATAGATTAGGAAAATTCAGGACTATACTTGTGAAAGAAAGGCAGGCAAGGGACATAAACTTGCACAGAGAAGGGAATGGCAGCTTTAATACACAGGAGAAATGGAAGCTGCACTACATAACTACCATCGCCTTGCCCCATTTCAGTAGAAACCACAACCACATCCTCTTTTTTGGAATGTTTAGGTGGAACAATTTATGCCTCTGCAATGGATCAAGCTAGCAAGCCAGGATGGTGTTTAGTTCATTTTTAAAATGGAAGTTCATGTTCCCAGGATCCTACAGCAGCTATTAGACTAGTTAAGAATCTAAGTTAAGCAATCTTAGCCCAGAGGGTAAACAGATTTCTCATACCAAACACAGATACCAGGATCATTCCATTCCTTAGAAAAGAAAAAGAGGCATTATAGCGTGTGAACGAATCACGTCCATCTTCATGTAGCAGGTCCACACTGGTATAGCAGTAACCCATTGCCAAGCCATCACAAGAATACCCTTCTCTTGCTACGACCCACCCTGTAACACAGCAGACTTTATCATAAGAATAGTAGTCACGTTATCACTACCAGATGTACTGCCATATTATTTATATAGCCATTTAGAACAGGGTTC
The DNA here is from genome assembly GCA_023362775.1 of Charina bottae. Lineage (NCBI taxonomy): Eukaryota > Metazoa > Chordata > Lepidosauria > Squamata > Charinaidae > Charina > Charina bottae. The sequence goes on from JALMGJ010000001.1 coordinate 199,645,300, forward strand.
CTCAACCTTGGCAACTTTAAGAGGTGTGGACTTCAACTCCCAGAATTCCCCAGCCAGCAGGGCTGGCTGGGGAATTCTGAGAGTTAAAGTCCACACCTCTTAAAGTTGCCAAGGTTGAGGAACCCTGATTTAGAATACTTCCTGCATACACTTGTAATTCTTACAAGAACTCCACAAAGCAAACTAGTATTATCCTCAGATGAGGGAGGGAGTGTCTTGGGTAAGTGCAGAGCTGAGGTCTAAAATAGAGACTTTCTATCCAAGATTTAGCCACAATCCAGCAAAAAAGCATTTCAAGCATAGGGAAAGGACAAGCTCAACAACCTCATTCAGCATGGCCCAATATCTCCAGCTTTACATGTCTGGATACATCTAGTGGAATGTGTGAACACACAAAGGATTGTGTGTTACATTATTATTTAACTGGCAATTCACTGGATAGGATGCATTTTCTCTTCAATAATGTTAAGGCCTCATATTTAGTGGTAAAGTGAGAATTTTGAAGTCACAGAAAAACGTTTTATTTTTGTTGGAAAATAACAGAAATCTGGGGGGAAATTTAAATACATGCCATATTCATTTTTTACCACCCTTTCCTGATCTAGGTTCATTTTGTTATTTTAAGAACAGTGCAATATGTTTATGTTGGTTCATTCATACAATTCATATTTGGTAGATTTATTAAATTAAACATATTATTATGTTTAGTCAGAAAATAACTACACTTACTAGTTGAATTTACAATAAGATGTTTTAATTTTTCCTATAGATGGGACTATAAACTGCAGAACTCTAAGAAACTCTTAATTTTGTCAGTTTGACAAGTTAGAAAAACAAAGTTGAAGTCAAAAGAGATTGTCAACATGATAATAAAACAGATCTGTATAGTCTGACCCTAGACTATGACCCCACTTGCATCAAAGCACAGGAGAAACATGTCCTGACAACCAATGTTTTCTGCCATAACCCCATGATTCATCTGGTCTCCAATACATACGTGAGGCACCTCAAGGCACCTCAAGTCAGCTGTTTTGGCGTTAAAATGGTGTTTTTCTCTTTAAAACTGCAGCAGTTTCAACCTGTGCTAATCTCACACAGTTTGCTGCCTCCTGGCCCCACTTCAGGCTGGTTTGGGAATGCCCATCCCCAAGTCTGCTTCCTGGGCACTCTCCTCCAGGACCATTTTGCTTTGGGGAGCCAGAGTCCAGCGCTTCAAACAAGGCTCTCCCGCTTCACCCACCGTCTCCCAGAGCAGCTGTCTGGTGGGCTACAAGCGGAGGTGGGCTTGGAAGAGCTGGACTTTCCCCCTCTATCCACCACCTCCTGGGGGCTGTAGCTCAACTGCTAAATCCACACCCAAACAAGGCTAAGATCAGCTGCTTGGCAGGCTTGTTTTGAACATGAGTTTTAAAGTGGTAAGACGGGACAGCTAACTCTCCCCCCTCACTGCACGTGGGAGAAGCCTGTCAAATAGCAGATCGGGGGCTTCTTCTGAGGGGAGGCTTAGTGCTCTTTCAAGAGTGCTCTTTGAGGCCTAGTCAAGAGTAGATCCAGTGACGCCTAGATAATAGTCAGCAACAGAGAAGCCCGTTAGGAGCAAGTCGGGCACTGAATTCTCCTTCCTGTGACTGCGCTGCTTGTCCTCGGGTGCAGGAACTCCAGCGCTCGGATCCTCTAGAGCAGCAGTTCTCAAAGTGTGGTCTGGGGACCCCGGGGGGCCTTGAGATCCTTTCAGGGGGCCCATGAAGTCAAATAAATAAATATTTTAAAATTTCTCAGTTTTAAACCAAACCTCTTTGGGGCCCTCAATCATTTTTAAGAATGTAAAGGGGTCCCGAGACCCAAATGTTTGAGAACCGCTGCTCTAGAATAAAGTCTTCCTATTACAAACCAATAGAAAAAAAATTGAGGGCAGGAATAAAAGACAAATGTACCAGCACCTGGTCTTACTGCATTCCTTATTCTAAAAGAAAACAATTCATTGGGTTGGGGGGGGTGTTAACTGTTTCCAAAGCTTTAATTTTTTTCAGGGAAAGAAGGCTGAGAGAAACCAGAAAAAAGATTCCCTCAACGTCTTGAGTGCAGAAGACAGGGATCTCTTTGATGGGGCAGCATTTGATACAGAGGCGTATTAGGAGGCAGACTAGACAGCTCCTTAAAATACAAAATTGGAGCTGGAGGTTTGCGTCCTTTTTGCTACCTGAACCTTTTCTATTATTGGAGTCCTCTCTTCCCCACCTGCAATTTCACGTAGCCTGCCTAGACTACGATTTATCACATCAGTGGGAAAGAGACTCAGTCACACAGATCTCTGCCACTGGAGCAATTATCCAGCTCAGCATCTCTGTGATGTAGTCCTTCCCGGCATGCAAACTTACAAGAGAAGGAGCAAGCATATGCCCCTAAAAAAATTTTCACACACAAAGAGGCTCTGGTTAAGAGCCTTCCATCCTCCAGCTTCTCCAGAAGGAGAAACTAAGAGAAAAGGAAGAGTGGTGAGGAAGAAAACTGTTGGAAACAAGAAAGTTGTATTTGGTTCAAAATCTTGAACTGAAAGACAAAAACAAATGATCAGTTATAGAAATCATTCTGTTCAGGAAGACAGGCTAAGATTGGAGAAACCTCTAAGGTAAAGGCTGCTTTTATCCTTTTATTTAAAAAATGGTTGAAGGCTACAAATTGAGGTGAACAGGGCAAAGGTCAAAAGTTGAAAGAGCAAAATCCTTTACCTCTGCACTACCCCTCTTCTTCCTCTCATTCACACACTCATCAAGATTGTGGGATGAGATTCAGACACCCCCAACTCTTGCTCTCTCAAGACCAGGACCAACAAGGGGGACAAGTCAAAAGAGGCCACTAGTTTTCAACCCTGACAGAATTACAGTAACTGGGTTTGTCCTTGGAGAATTAGCAGGCATGTAAGCTGCTGGAAATGGAAGAAGTGAAAGAGAAATTATTGCTGAACAGAAACTTGACAGTAGAAACTGGGAGAGAAAGGGAAGAGAAAATGAAAAAAAATTATCTCCTTCATTGGCTTCAGTGCTTATTTTTTTAAAAGTTCAAAATAATAATAATAATAATAATAATAATAATAATAATAATAATAATAATAAAAACTAATTAGATGAGCAGAGCTCTCTAGAAATAGCCTGCTCATCCCTAAATTCCAAAAGCAAATTTATCCCAGAACTCTCCTGGTTGCTTTAGAGATGTCACTGTTACTCGGTACTACAATCGCTTTTCAAGGGTAGTTATTCTTCTCTACAGCAAGGGAGAAACATCAAAATAGGTTAAACTTATCCTCCTACCTGAGTCTCTGGCGGGGATCAGAAGGTGTCCCCGTCCGTCTCGCTGTACCGTAGTCTGGCACTGCGCCATAATCCAGGTCATCGTAAGCCATGCTGCGTTGGTCGTCCTCCAGCCCATACGGCTCTGTGTGGAAGCGGTTCAAGTCCATGTTGCTTCCCCCTACACGCACCTGTGGTTGAGGCCCATAGACATCCTGCCTGCTGGGGGCCCTGTAGCCATCCACGGAGGGTCGGTAGCGCTCATCGATCCGGGTCACTCGGGAGAGGCTACCGTAGCTGTGTTCACTGCCATGGTAGCCATCTTCATATGGCCGGCCATAACTATCCGAGTAGTGGTAATTTCTTGGAAGGGTAGCTGTGCCTGGCTGGCTCATGTAGGCACCAGGGCCACCATTCGTGTTCTTCCTGAAGTTCCTATCTATGGTCTGGATGTAGTTGTTGGTGACTGGAGAGCCATCCATAGGTAACCCATCTGGGCCAACGGGAACTTGCTGCACTGTACGTGTGGTCATGGTCTTCACCACTTTTTTCACCTACAGAAGAGTAAGAATGAGCTATCAGGCATCTCCTTGTCACCTCACAGTAATTCTTAGGGCAGAGCTTGTATCACTGCTCATGTGCTGCAGTACATTTCCTCATTAATTCCACAGGACACTTCTCTCCATTATCTCAAGTCAAGTCCTGTATATTCAGCTTCAAATATTAACTGGTTCTGGAGCATTTCCTAGATAGCTTTAGGGCTATAGGAAAATTAAATCCAACACTCGTTCACTTGTTATCAAGAGCACTTGCAGAACTGTAACTGTGGTTGACAGAATTGCACCATACATCAGCCCAATGCACGACTGCCAAATGCATAAGCAGTCAAGAGCTGTTGGCAGGATCACATGTACTTTTCCTCATGACAAGTCAAAAACAACTCCAGGATTTCAGATCTGCTGCTAATGCTAATGCTAGCCTCATACTGATATCAACATCATTCCAATACAATAGTTAACTCCAACCAAACTGAGAAAGAGTAACTGATGCGCCAGAAAGCAACTACCTTGCAGCTTTCTCTATTACTGAATGAACTTTCTATGTTATGTGTGCATTGACCTTTTGGGATAATAAGTGGAATAAATCATCAGGTGAAAACTACTTTAGATCACTACATAAAGACAGCTGCCAGTGATAAAAATAGAAAAGCACCACTTGTGTTATCTGCTTTTTATTTGTTCCTAGAAGTTACTCAATGCCATGCATGTGGCAATCATAAGCATCACCACTTCCTTACAGAGCCCCTCCCAGAAAGATTCCATAACACACTCGCCATTTCTCCCCAGATTCTCACCGTGGTCTCTGTACGACGGGTTGTCCCATCATCCGAGGTCTCTACTGAAACAACTGACATGGCACCTTCTGGGTCTTCCTCCATGGTGTATGTCTCTTCCACAATTTGTCCTGGATCCTGCATCCTGGGGATGGTGTTGTATATGAGGTGACTGTGGTCCTAGGAAAGTGAGGGGACAGCCTATCAACCTATTTCTGCCAGGACAATACTAAAAGAACACATTTCTTACAAGTCAGACACTATTTGAAAATGTCCTTTATGCTCAAGCCTCTATCTGTCAGCAACAAATTGTTTCCTAATGTTTGTTTGCAGGCACTCTAATGTAAAAAACTCATGCAGAAAACTAACATAAACTCACAGTGATACATGCTAAAACTCTCTTGATTAAGACTTTAGAATCCTGCTTATAATTTACACTTACATTAATTACTAAAAAAGATATCAGTCAAGTAGCAACCACTGAACAAGAATGGAAGAACACGGATTTCCTTTTCACATATTTAGTCACCAAGGTGTTCCTTCACATCTTCTATCCATATAAGAGTTCCTCAAGCTTTATAAAAAAACAACTTTAGAACTTGCTAAGATTTTATTTATTTATTTATCTATCTATTTATTTATTTATTGTTCACATTCATATGACTGCCCAGCTCACAGAAGGCAACTCTGGGCAGCATACAACAACGAATACAGAAGAACAATCATCATAAAAAATAAAATGATTAAAAATATTATCACAAAATTATAAAATCACTATAAAATATACGAACCCCGTGGAGAGAGCAAGAATGGCCTACTGGTTAAGGCACCAGGCTAGAAACCAGGAGTCTGTGAGTTCTAGTCCCGCCTTAGGCATGAAAGCCGGCTGGGTGACCTTGGGCCAGGCACTCTCTCTCTCAGCCCTAGGAAGGAGCCAATGGCAAACCAGGAGACTGAGAGTTCTAGTCCTGCCTTAGGCCTGAAAGCCAGCTGGGTGACCTTGGGCCAGTCCCTGTCTCTCAGCCCTAGGAAGGAGCCAATGGCAAACCAGGAGACTGAGAGTTCTAGTCCCGCCTTAGGCACGAAAGCCAGCTGGGTGACCTTGGGCCAGTCACTCTCTCTCAGCCCAACTCACCTCACAGGGTTGTTGTTGTGGGGAAAAGAGGAGGAGGGTGGCATATTAGCTATGTTGGCCGCCTTGAGTTATTTATAAAAATAATAAAGGCAGGATAGAAAATAAATAAATAAATAGATAGATAGAAAACAAACAAACGTCAGTCACAGTGGAGCCACCAAGAATGTCTCCCGTTCCCAAAGACCCCCAGGCCTGACAACACATCCACGTCTTGAGGGTCTTCCTAAATGGTAGCAGGGAACGAGCAAGCCTAACTTCGGGGGGGGGGGGAGAATGTTCCATAAGGAGGGAGCCAACCAATTCCAACCAATTGTGTTATATCTTCTCCAAACAGCTTCACGGCCTTCTGTAAGCTTCATCAAAAAGAGGTTTTTAGTTCCTTTCCCTACCTGTGGGCCGTTGAGCTTTAATTCTGAGAATTTCTGCCTCTCCAAGTCAGCATTGCCCAAGAAACGGCCGTTCTGCAAGAGATAATAGTGATGAATTTGTGACCAGGCATCAGAAAACAAGAAGGAGTTTTTTTTTTTGCGGGGTGGGGGAGAGACAGAGAAAGGCATGTATGACAACTAAGCACCTCAGGCTGACTGTTACACTGAATCCCACATCAGGCTACAATGCCAAATATTTAGAAATGAGGCTGCTGTGATTTGAAAGTGACAAGATAATACTAGCAATACAATGTAGGTAGTATCTTATAAGTTTATATTTCTCCATAAGAGTAAAGAAACAGGTATACATTATCCTATCCATCTATTAAAATCTAAAAGATATGCAGGTTGAAAATTGTACATTCCAAAATAACTAAATACTGAGCCCATGCTGCCTCAGTCCTATAGGACTCAAAAGCCCAAAAAAGTATATGGAAGCACCGTGAGAAATAGTTCAGAAAAGCAACCCATTGATAAGACCTCTTAAGGAACTCAACCCTGTCTCCATCATCTACAGTAGTTCTAGACTTACAGACAGTGTCCTTCACCACCCAGAATGAAAAAGAAAATGCATGTAAGATTTTTTTACAGTAGAGCACTCCTGTTTATCATCTTTACATTTACATTCTCTCTGCATGCATCCAAGATAGTTTCTACCCACTTTGGACAGGAACTCTACCCTTCTGAGTATGACAGATTAAGTGGTGTATTTATTCTAAGCACAAGGTTAACACAGGCATTCATATCATCTGATATTGGCTATTTGCTCATCTGTACACTTTTAAGATAAAAGGACAGAACTTGAATAGCCAGTAGAAGCCAAAACCCAAGGGGAAAAGCAAGACAAAGCTTGGTGCAAAAGCTTAATCGAATTCATTTGATGCTTCTCTCATGGCTGGCTGGCAGGCAGACATGTTTCCTTAGCCCTATTTCATGCTTCTATGACAGCAGTTTCAAGATCTGATGGTCGCATCTGAGGACATTTTATTATCAACATCTTATACAAATATTGTCACTAAGAGCAAGGAGAGTTTTGTTTACTGTCTGGCATTCCTTAGTCAGTAAATCTGCTTATTATTCTTTTTGTCTGTTTCATCTGTTTAGGGCTCTCTTTCCACAAAAACCATCAAGCTACTGTTTGAGAATACACAGGAGCTTGCATCAGACGTGGGAAAGAACTACTAAGAAACTTTAGGAAAGTGTGTCTTTAGGTATAATATACAGGATGTTCCCCAAAGTGCAAAAGACTCCAATCCAGTGGCTGACTACTAGCAGTTGTACTGTGCATCCACCAAACGAAGAGTGAACCTGCATTCTCGGCTGTCAATGCAAGTGCACATGTAATCAGTACAATTAATTTAAACATTAGCCAGACACTGTGAAATGGGATAAGACCACTATCCGTTAACCTCTACACTGGATAGCCTTTAACAACACAGCTCCATGGGATCTACTCATAAATGAATACTGGCCAATACACTCATCAAACACTTAGCTATTCAGAGAGCAGAAACCTGAAGCTCTTGGACCAAGCTGCTCCACAAAGTATTTCCAAGAGAAGCCAAACGACCAAGGTAGCCCCCAGCAGGAACCACTTAATCAGAAGGAGACAAGCATCCCGCTTGAGCACTCCACTAGATGTTACCTGGTGCCGGCGGGTGAGGGTGCCGTTGGCCATTGTTTGGCTGGCATCCTGCGGGGAGACACGGACGCGCTCCAGCTGGGCAGAGACATGGCGCCGTTCTTCCTCCAGCGCCCGTGTCAGCTTCTCAAACTGGGCCTCCTGCTCTTTGACGGAGGCAAGTATACTGGCGGTCGACTCCACTTCCGAGTCATCCATGGTTTTGAAGGCCCCACACAGGGGGAGAGTGGGTGCAAGGCAGGGAGATGCCACGGGGGGATGTGAAAATTGACGTCACACAGAAAAGGGGTTGGAGGGGAGAAGGATCCCCTCACTTCAAAGAACACGTTTGGGAGACAAGTAAGGAGAAAGAGAGAAAGATTGATCTTAGATCTGGGAAGAGAGATTAAAAATACTTGAAAGAGGCCAAGTTCCACCTAATTCATCCTCCCCCAAATCAGCAGAGTGAGAAAAAATGAACACCAACAACCTCTCAAGGCAACAACTGCAACACTTTAACTGGCTCAAGAATACAAATCTATGTGTGAAAGGAAACCCTATTCACAAGGGTGCTCCTTTAATAACAAAATGGGCATTCCAGATGGATGGAAGTCCATCCCTCCAGAGTTTTCTCCATTGGAAACCAGACACTGGATAGGATACAGGTAGGCTAATGGCATCACGTAACATTAATTCTTGGATAGGTTTGATGCCTTGCTTTACATTTTAGGACTTCTTTCTATCGGAATATCAAACAACAATGTCATTTTAGAAAGACTATGGATCTTTCTACTTCTTCTGCAGCTTAGCACACTTATTTTAATAAATTTACTAAGAATTTGCTCAAGTTAAGTGGCTCTTACTTGCTGCCTTCATAGATTAGTTTTTAGGACAGTTTAATGCGTGGGGAGGATGTCTTAAAAAGAAGTTTTAGCCCAAGAATTCCTTCTATGAAGGAGACTAGTCAACATAATATTTGGTTCTAAGGGAAAGAATGATTCTTAATTATTTCATCTCATTACACTATTTATGCTAAAGAGGCCTTCAGAGAAAGTCATCTCAACTTTAAAATCGGATCTTTGGGAATTGCAGCCAGTTTGAACAAAGCATACAAATTCTACTGTAGCAGCATTTTCATATCTGCCGGCCTGCCTGCCTAGGTCCAGGTCATTGTCCGTTGAACAGGAAATTGCATGTCACTTTAGGTTTATGCTGTCAAGACTAGAGTAACTTCTACCATTTAAAAACACAGTCCTTGGGAATCAGAAGTTAGCTGACCTACCAACTAATTAAATAGGCTATGTCAGTTATATTGAGCAACATGATAAGCCTGTGCCAGAAAGGGAGAGGCTACAGGTAGGAGTAATTCTTAAGAAGCTCCAGTGTTTTCTTTCAAGCACACACATACATGGTGAGAAGCTGCAAGTTTGGTTACATGTTCCCACAAATTATTTACCATATGAAATTGTTTAAATGCTTTTCACCACTATCCATGTAGTGGTCACAACAATCCTAGGGCTTCTCCAATTTAAACTTCCCAAATCGTTCACTGGCTGTTTGTACACTTGTGTACGGGATTACATCAGCTTGCTTTTATATGTGTTTTTATTTCTTAACTGAAAACTCTGGTCATGGAAAGACTGAAAGATGTAATACATAAAGTAATTTTCGGGTTAAGGATTGGGAAATGCTCAGACTTGCTTATTTTACAGTATAAGATTCTTTTCTCAAGCCAGTTCTCTTCAAGACACTTTTTATCAATTCAAAACCACAGGTGTTAAGCTATAAAACGTAATATGGTTGTCAGCAATCGTAACAGGGCTAACAAGACAAGCAAGGAGAACAAGTCATTTTGCATATCATATACCCAAACCTAGAGCTGGTGCCAACGTGCTCCAAGACAAAACATTAGCATATGTCCATCAGAAATATCTTCAGCCACAACCTATTTATGAATTAATAAAGACAATTGTTAATGGGCCCCACATACAAAAGGCTGGTGGATTTGTAAATATGGAAGGAAGGTAGACTGTATATTTCTTCCATTCTAGAACTGTTGTTCTCCTTACCACAAGAGGCTCCTCAGCCTTTAAAAAAAGCCAGCCTGGAAGAAAGAAAACCCACCGCTCATCCCGACACAAAATATTATAACATTAAGACTGATTTTCCGTACCATACACACCTGTGGAGGAAGGCCGGTCTGAATTGATTGGCTAAGGCACAGCTTGGTCTAAGTGCAGAAAATCATGGGAGAAGCAGCCCAGCCACCAACAGCAAGGAAGCAGGAGAAAAAAGGCTGCAGAGACAGCAGGAAGGGGATAAAAAAAATAGAAGTGTAAATTTAAAAAGGGAAGGAAGCAAAGGGGACCAGGAAGGAAGGATTCAAGATCAAACCAGTATTTATACATTAAAAAACAAACAAACCCAAACCCAACTGTTTTCCCTGAAAGGGATTTAAAACAACTTTCAACAAATTAATTTTTAAAAATGGATTCATTAAGCAATAGTGGGGTAGTAGAAATGTGGCAGACTGGATCATGGAACTTGAGGCACAATGAATCCTTTCCCATTATGACAACAACTGTGGTTAGGAAAAAGCTCCACTAAACAGAATCCACACACATACACTCCTGAGGTTGGCAGGAAAAAAGACCTTGACTTCACATCAGTTCTGAACCTCTCCATTATCACACATGAATAAGTTTACAGTTATAGAGCAAGCAATCTTATAGGGCAGGGATCTTCAAAATGTATGATTTGTTCAGTGATTTATATGCAGTTGCCTCCTAAGATTTTAGGTAATCTACAGGTAGTCCTCGCTTAACAACCATTCATTTAGTGACGGTTCAGACGACCATGTTGGGAAAACCGACTTACGACCGGTCTTCACACTTACGGCCATCTCAGCATCCCCCAGGTCACGAGATCATGATTTGGGCACTTGGCAACACGTTCGCATTTATTACTGTTGCAACGGCACATTGTTACGTGATCGCTGTTTTCGACCTTCCTGGCCAGCTTCTGGCAAGCAAAATCAATGGGGAACCACATGATTCGCTTAGCACCTGCGGTGATTTGCTTAACAACCACCGCAAAAAACAAAAGGTTGTAAAATTGGGTCGGATTTGCTTAATGACCACTTTGCTTAGCAACCGAAATTCCGGTCTCAATTATGGTCGTTAAGTGAGGACTACCTGTACTTTTTCATAAGGTAAAGATCAGATACAACAACAACAAAACTAACATTACACTGAACAAAATAAACACCAGATTTTGAGTGGCCTATGAACTAAATATAAACTCCTTCCTGATAAAACTGATGAGCTTGTCCTTAATAGTACTGAGCATGCCAGCCATCAGTTTAGAATCAAAGAAGTTCCTTTGGATATAGAGAAAAAGGAACCACTTATTGTTATGCCAATTTAAAGGGAATACATCACTTCCCCTTTTTAATTCTGTTTTAATTCTTAACCTTTAGTACTTTTTTTAAAAATCCCTTCTTTCCAGTGATGGGAAAAAATAACATCATTTCCAAGGAAGAAGAGGGGCGTGTTGGATCTTGTGGATATACAGCCTTTCAAAGTTGCCTCCTTTTTGATCGATCCAACAACACTGAAAAAGCTACAGATCTAAAATCCCAGCTCCCTAAGATGCCCTTCCAAGACAGGCAGGACTGTATCTTAAGCACAATATACCAGTTTTTAAAAAACAAATTTTAATAAGAGAGCCAGTTTGGTCTAGTGGTTAAGGCAACGGGCTAGAAACCAGGAGACTGAGAGTTCTAGTCCCGCCTTAGGCACGAAAGCTGGCTGGGTGACCTTGGGCCAGTCTCTCTCTCTCAGCCCTGGGAAGGAGCCAATAGGAAACCAGGAGACTGAGAGTTCTAGTCCCGCCTTAGGCACGAAAGCTGGCTGGGTGACCTTGGGCCAGTCACTCTCGCTCAGCCCAACTCACATCAGAGGGTTGCTGTTGTGGGGAAAATAGGAGGAGGAAGGAATATTAGGTATGCTCGCCGCCTTGAGTTATTTATAAAAATAATAAAGGCGGGATAATAAACCAACCAACCAACCAACCAACCAACCAACCAACCACACTATTATTTTTAATAAAAGCCTTTGCTTACATTTTCTCCAAAAGATTACTAAAATAAACATAGGGAAAATACAGAATTGCTGCATGTGCTTGACGTTACCAACTCAGTGGGCTAAACATATTTTGATTAGTCTGTGGATGATGGAAGGTAGTATTTGCCAGAAACTGGCTCCCTCTAGCATCTATATCCCCCTCAAGACTGCCTTGTCCAAGCATACTGTTTTTTTCCCCTTTTAATTCACATTCCCCCTCCCCCCAAAATCAAAGCAGGAACAACATGTTTGGGCTAGTCTAACCTCCAAGACAGATACTGCCTCAATCCATTTTCCCACGGTGCTGGTGACATACCAGCCCCTACAACTGACTTAATACATACGGGCATAACAGTTTGAAAGAAAGAGGCTTCTTTGAGGAACACACTCAAAAGATGATTTGAATGTAGCAGAACCTTGTGACTTTTCCTTGGAACAGGCTTTAATTCCTCAGAGGGCTTTCAGTCAGCAATCACAGCTGAGTTTATTGATACAGAAAACCAATATAAAATTAAAGAGACAGCTTCAGGGGAAAAACGGTCTATAGCAGCAAAGTCTGTTATACATTATTTAAACTCATGTCTCCATCTATTGGGTTATTTCTTCTTCTTTTGCAGGGTTGCTTGGATTATAAAAAGGTAAAGGTTCCCCCTACACATTTGTGCAGTCGTGTCCGACTCTAGGGGCCGGTGCTCATCTCCGTTTGTTAGCCCAAGAGCCAGCGTTGTCCGAAGACGCTTCCGCGGTCATGTGGCCGGCATGACGCGCGCGGAACGCTGTTACCTACCCACCGAAGTGGTACCTATTCATCTCCTTGCATTTGCATGCTTTTGAATTGCTAGGTTGGCAAGAGCTGGAGCTAGTGCGGGAGCTCACTCCGTCATGCAGGGCTAGGGATTCGAACCTCCGAACTTGCGATCTTCCGATCGACAAGCCTGGCGTCTTACCCGCTGAGCCGCCACGCCCCCTTGCTTGGATTATAGCAGAGTGTTAAACTTATGTCTCACAACAGGAGATACAAATATTAGAGGCACTTTTGTTCTATTAACTGAACTGAGGAGGAAGCATACAATGCATACACACCACTATCAATTACTTAGTGGTAGCAACTAGCCAGTGTGGCTTGCTTGAACACAGAATCTCCAAGAGTGTGATCCACCCTTAATGTTCAGGTAATTTTGCTTCCATCTGTTGCACATGCAGATGTTACACTTCGCCAGCAAGTTTGATACAAGTAATTTTGAAAGACTGGAATGTGTGTTGCAATTCTGGATTATAACAGTTAACACATTAGAGTCATATTTTTAGTCACATGTTAAAAGAACTTCATTTAACTTTTTTCACTTCAGTTCAGACACATTGGCACCAAAGGGCTTTGACCTCGAAGAGATTGTTAGTTTGCTTTAGACAATCTTGCTCTTTGCCATCTGATGACCTCCACCCTGTAATCTTCTCTCTGCCAAAAGCCAATGCAGAACTTCAATAAGGATGCACCTAGACTGGAATAGACCAAGGCATGCTGTCTCAATACCCCAATATGTGCCCTTTCAAGAGTTATACAGGATGACCTCCTGGGCTTCATCATCAGCTTCAGGTCCACCATCAGGATTAAAGTGTATAAGGCACGCAGATGACATCACAAGCAAACAATGCTGTGTCGCAACCATAGTCATAATTCTTCCACCAGCCCAGGCACGTATCAGTTTACAAGCCAAAGACTTACTACAGAGTAGAAGACAAAGCTATGAAATGTGTACATGTAGGACTGGAGTATCTGGATTCATTGTCCAAGCAATAGGCTGAACAGCAGCTTCCCCTTTCAGCATGAGAAGCTATGAGTAGTGTGGAGGGTGCACAAGAATGCTCAGGCCACATGCCACATGTGGTCTCCAAGTAGTATGCCAAGGGCTAACTTCAAGCAGTAAATAGAACCAATTTAGAGATTGCCTGACTCCCAATGACTATGGATGGCCTACACTTTAAAAGCAAGAAACAATAAAATAAAGATACAGGTACATGTGTGTCCAGAAGAAAAACCATGCAAACAAACAAAATCCTAAAGGGCTCGACCACCACTCTGTTCCAAGGCCTGGGAATAAAGTGGTGGTCAAGCCAGGTTTTCAAAGACTTCCTGAACATCATCAGGGTGGAAACTATGCAGATCTGGGGGGAGGGGGGTATTCCAGAGGGCAGGCACCATGACAGAGAAGGCACAATTCCTAGCTCCCAATAGAAGGCATTGTTTAATTGAGGGGATCTGGAGCGCACACACTCTACCCAATCTTACTCGATGGGCAGAAACTATTAGAGATAGTCCCTCAAATAACCAAGCCCTGTGACACAAAGAGCTTTATAGGTGGTAACTAGCACCTTGGAGCCAACTGGCAACTGGTGCAACTTGTGGAGCAGTGTTGTCATATGGGCATACCGTGCCATGCCCATTGCTGTCCATATACCACTGCATTCTGGACCCGGTGTAGCTTCCAAGTTATCTTGAAAGGTATCCCCATGTAGAGTGCATTGCAATAGTCCATATGATTTAATGTATTTAATACTTCAGTCAGAAGAAGCTCTAGGAATTCTACTCAAGGCTTTGGGGGCACAGGTTTGCAGTAGATACACTCTGCAAACAAAATTCTCAACTGATAAAACAGCTAGAAAATGCAGGAGCCTGAGCAGTTTTTTTCTCAACACAGGTAGATTATATGAAACTTCAAACTTTCCTATGCACTCTGTTATGTGAGCTGGATGCCAAGAGAATAACTAGCACCACAATTCTGTAGAAGTCTGGAAACTGAAACACAGTGTGCAGAAGACTGATCTAGTGCAACTCAGCTATTACCTACTATTCCAAAATAAAGTTTTAGTCAAGGTTCCCTCGTGTGTCAACATGTTAAAAAGAAAGAGGGAGGGAGGGAGGGAAGACAGTATCTATGGACAGTATCACTTCAAAAACTTTCGGTCCCATCTGACTAACTGTGGGTGCTTATTTTGGGTTATATGACATTTGATTGACAGGGTTTCTTGAAGAAGGAACCTATCAGCTTTATGTCTCACTCTGTCCAACTCCTGGCAATTTTTACATGATATTATCTCCAAAGTTCGTTTACTTACGTACATACATAAAGCCAAGTATTGTTATACTGAATACCTACTAAGAGCACAGAGGGCATCATATAACATTTCACTAAATCTTAAAACTTAGCTTTCAAAAAAATGAGGTTTTGGATATATTTTTGCATGCCTTCTTCAACAGCCTCAGGACAATACAGTCTCCTTACTTTCAATGGCAAACTGAAAGTGTAGGACTAACATCATCCAAGGAATTCATTGCTCAGAATTGAAAGGGAGAATATCTCATATATTATTCCCTGCTACCTATTCTCCACACTACAAAGAAAGAACTATTAATATTATTATTTAGCACCAATGCTTACAAACCATGTCCTTTAAAAGCTCCACTACTGGTTGATATGGATCAAACTACAGTATTTGAGAATGACAGCTCAGGCTCAAGACAGGCTGGGATGGCTAAAGTTTAAAATAACCCCCATAGCTCTTTAGCCATACTTCCCTACAAAAGTACTCCAAAGGAAAAAAATCTTTATTACTCAGTTTAAGAAAGGAAACAAAATTCTTCCTTACTTGCTCCTTCCAGAGTTTTGCTTAATTAAAAAACTCATATCCAGCTTACATTACCAAAAAGTAACACAATCTTTATGTAAGAGTTATCTTGCTGCATCAGCCCAGTTTCTACATATTTCAGTATTACACCTGTTAAGTAACAACCAGCTATAAACCATGGTTTGTTTAGTTTTCGTGTAAGAGGTTATATGAACCCCGCTAACAAACGGAGATGAGCACCGGCCCCTAGAGTCGGACACGACTGCACAAATGTGCGGGGGGAACCTTTACCTTTATACTACTAGTGGCCATTAAGAGCAGTAGTGTTTACACTCAACCATCCACATAAAGTACAAATTCCACACCATATTTCTTGGTTCTTTCTTATATATTCATGACTTTTACTTTTATCTACCAAAATTTACTATTTTGTCTAGATATGTCACAGTATTTTTCCAGGGTAGCAGATGTCTCTTTATCTTTATAGAGCCAGTTTGGTCTAGTGGTTAAGGTGCTGGGCTAGAAACCAGGAGTCTGTGAGTTCTAGTCCTGCCTTAGGCATGAAAGCCGGCTGGGTGACCTTGGGCCAGTCCCTCTCTCTCAGCCCTAGGAAGGAGCCAATGGCAAACCAGGAGACTGAGAGTTCTAGTCCCACCTTCAGCATGAAAGCCGGCTGGGTGACCTTGGGCCAGTCCCTCTCAGCCCAACTCACCTCACAGGGTTGTTGTTGTGGGGAAAATAGGAGGAGGAAGGCGTATTAGGTATGTTCGCCGCCTTGAGTTATTTGTAAAAATAATAAAGGCGGGATAAAAATTAAATAAATAAATAAATTTCGTGGCTCCTGTCACCACTCTTATAAATTTTTTAGTCTACAAAAATCATCTGCATTCAATTGGCACCACCTGTTGACATCAGCTTAATTTTTTTTTTAATATTGAGCACCAAACCAGCTTTTGCACTTTCTTCTTTAAGAGATTCCTAGAGGCTTCCTCACTTCCAACCAACAAAGTCTGAGGTTGCTGATGTTTCTCCCTGCAATTTCTTCTAGAAATTAGATAAAACATAAACGGCTGTTAATGCAGCCTCATTACGGAGACTGATGTCAATATCTTGCAAGCAAGTGCAACCACCTGTGAACTTTATATGGCAACTACATTAAGCCTTCAAGGAGTGCTTTGGGATTGTATGTGCTTGCAGGATAATTGGAAGAGGTAATTTCTACAACATACAGGAATGACAACTAAATTACAAAAGTTATGCTAGAAATTAAAATACCTTCCCTGTTTCTAATACAACGATGAACATTCACTCAGATCCCTGGACTCTGCCAAACCAGGAAGCAAAACATTAACCAATATTTACTTACTCCAGCCCTAAGAATGAGGCTATTATATTATCAGTACCAGTTTCCAAGCACAGCCTAGACTAAAAAAGATAACTTCTCCTCCTGTTTTCAGATCTCAAAAGGTGCTTTTCTCCAATGTTTCTTCACAGAAGCATAAAAATCACTTTTATACTTAAAACTGAGTGCCTGTTTGGTATAGTGGTTAAGGGGCTGGACTAGAAACTAGGAGACTGGGAGTTCTGGGTGACTGGTGATTTTCAGCCAGTCATTTTCTCTCAGCCCAACCCATGTCACAGGGCTGTTGTGAGGAAAGTAAGAGAAGGGAGCATTAGGTCTACTGCCTTGAGTTGTACAAAGTAAAAAGTGGGATATAATTCAATAAATGAACTCTTTATTCATATTCTAGTAGTTCATACAACTATAAAAATAACAGCCCAGAATTAATCTGCAACTAGTAACTCTTACTGTTTAGAAACTGAAGGAATTGCAGATATAAAACCATTTGTTTAAACCAGAGATATTTCAGCTTTCCTCTCAATTCTCAGTGTTTGACAACTGTAGAGAAAATAGAGCGTCAGCTGATTTGATTGCCAAAAATTTCTGATTAATAATAGCAGCAACGAAAGTTTGCCAGGAGATAGAAGGGATTGAACCTGAGACCTTCTGCATGCAGCCATTCAACTATGGTTCTTTTCCCAAAAACTTCGCCTGCCAGGGGAAATATGACTGTGTAAACTCATTTAACAAGCATTGCTGGTCACCTTAGCCATCATTTTCTCTTCATGTCTTCAATTATATACCCCATAAGGCCTACTTGTATTTTTTTCCATTAAAAAGTAGCCTTTATATGGTCACATGGTTTTTATAGATACATAAACTGGGAAGTCATTCACTGGGTTCGTTGCCACATACTGAAATTGCTTTATAGCTCTGAGAGTTTTCCATTTTTTCTGATGAGACATATCATCCCAGAAGAGCCATTCCTGTTAGCCCTTTATAGTTTGCAGACTTTTCTCGGGCTAACAACTTCCATCCTCCCGCTAGTTTTCAACTCTTCCATTCCTATAGTTCAGAGCTTTCCAAACTGTGTGTTGCGACACAAAAGTGTGTCGCCACACACAGTCTGGTGTGTCGCCACACAACATGTGGATATTCACATCTGGGTGAATCATAACTTGGATGTGATGGGTCTGTGTTGTATTCTGTGACCAGGCAGTTAAAGATTCCTGGAGAGTGGATGGCATCTTAAATCAGCAGTTTAGAAAGTCCAGACAAAGAAGATACAGGTATAAGTTACACATCATATTAAGCCATACATAATTTAGTCAATTTTAATTTAGTGCATTGTGCAAAGCAACTATTTGTGGTTTAACAAGCTATGATTCAGCAGGTGTGAATCCAGCCACAGTTGGCACGCATGCAGTAATCATAACACACTCTTAATTAACAGAAGTCAAAGTTGTATGCCACGCAGAGTTCCCATGCACTTAGTTACTGTGTTTCATACCTCAGGATGCAGAATACATCTTTTTTGGTGTAAAATATGTATGTGTGTGTGTGTGTTTATTGTGTATTTTAGAGCTGCATAACTTGAGATACTAGTTACAAGTAATAGCAACGTTGGTTCAGTTTTACAAGCAGTCTACAGGCCAGAATGCATTTACTCTCTTGTTTGTAACACAATATTCAACAAGAGAGGGTAGAAAGACTGAAGATTTGAGCTTTCAAAGTGCTAAGCTGAACCACTTCAAACCACCAGAGAGGAGGGTACATGCTTGGGTTCCATTCACCTGTTTCTCTTCCTGAGGTTTATTTCCAGGGACCCACGCTGATTTCTGCCTTTACTAGACAGGAAGATGAGAAAGAGGAAAAAAGAACCCATGTGATAGCTTTGTTTGCTACTTCAGACTTTGAACACTGCCACTCCCTATACAAGCAAGCTCCTGTTCATGCAATAATGATAAGGAGAGCACAGATCCTTGCAGGCAGCCATAGTCCCTTCCAACGACTTTTTTTTTTAAATAACTTGGTAGACAGCCAGACTTCAGAACGAACTTGGGCTGCATGCAGGGCGTGTTCCCCACTGACTAGAACTGGCCCAAGGCAGAAAAGTAAAGCTTCGCCCTAACCTGTGTCACACGCACAAGACTGGTTTAACTAGTTGATCTGATCACTTCAAGAGACTCACCTGTCTCCCTATCCTACACGCAGCTACCCTGCACCCTTAAGGGATGAAAATTACATGCCGACCAGGAAGAACTCTTGCAGGTTACTAGTGTCCTGGTTTATACCAATGAAAAGCTCACCTTGCCATGTAAGGGGAAATTCAAGCAGCTAGGAGAAGCTGGTACAAACCCGGGATCTGTGAGGATGGGGAAAGAAAAGGCTAAAGTGTACAGAGATTGTTTGAGAGAATGAACTGGAGACATGAGATCACAGGGCAGGGAAGTGCAAAGATCAAGGCAATCAAGACCTCAGCAACTCTCAAGGAAGTTCAACACAATCCCATAATTACCTCTTTTTTTGGTCCAAGTACTAGCGCAAAGTACTAAGGAAAGCTGCTATTTCTGAGGTCAGTGTGGATGCAAAGTTAAAATCTAGTGGCAGCTTTAACGGACACACCTCCCCGTCTGTGAGTATTTAGGCGGCCAGCTAGCAGTAGCCCATGTCCTGCTGGGAATTCAGTTATCATTTAACTCAGAAAAATGTGCATGGTCAGTGGCAAAACAGCCTTGGGGATGGTCAGAACAGCGGCCCTCGCTCCCAAGGCAAAGCAAGGTCCACAGGGAAATAGGAGACCCGCCCCGGCAGGAAGGGAGCAGCAGCAGTCTGGAGGGGGAGGGGCTGTGGCGCTCACACACACACACACACACACACACACACACACACACACAACAGGAAGGGAAAGGAAAGCGAGCAGAGGGAAAGGATTGTTCCACTGGTATGCCAGTAATCTGGCTGCAGGGCAGCTGTCCTCTGGGCAGTCAAAGGAGAGTTTGTGTGTGCGCGTTGGAGGGCTGCCCTGCTAGGAGACTTTAGTTCAGTTACGTAATCCCGAAGTTGGCCATCCTCTCTCATTCTTGGGGCCCAAATACAGGAAAAGTGATGGCTAAGTGAAGATAATACTACAGGCTCAGATGGCCAAGAGACCACCCCCACCCCATGTTCTATATCCTGGTTTCCCTCACTTTAGGTGAATTTTTATTACACAATTCATCACCTTTATCCAAGAATCTGCTTTATGTGGAAAACAAGAAAATTACTATCATGCGACAGATGCCATCATAGTCAATTTGCACCCAAGGTCTGCAAACACACCAAGACTTCTTCCCACCAAAACCACTTCAACATTTTCCTACCAAAACCCCTTTCCGCCCTCACTCATGCATTTACCACTGTGTTGTGTGGTTGTTCTAGATGTGCAAATTGTCTTCCGCTTACTCTGTATCTGCAATAGCTACCACTGTTTTTAAGTGGTCTAAACTACCATCAATGTCTTGCCCAACCCCCTTTCCCAAAAGGAAAAGGACCGCTTTAACCCTAAAAACACAGTTGGCCATGTTACATTGCACCAAAGCTGATGAAGGACCCTCGGCCCCAGGACAAGCTTTTAACCTGGGCAAATCTACTGCGCACAACCGCAGCAAAGAATGCTAATAAAATTCATAAGGCCCTGATGCATTCTACCTCTTTATCTGCCATGATAATCATGCACATTAGAAAACCAGCTATAGAAAAGATGAAGGAAGTGTTTACATTGTACATATAATATGAGACAAAGAAGAAAACATGTTTGAGTAAGTAGCGCTTATTAATAAGGCTCTAAAAATTTATGAGCACATTTGTCAATGCACTTGGGTTACAAAATTTGACACCATGCCCTACAATCCCCTTTTTCCCACTGTTGTAGTGTCTCCTTGATACAAATTTGCTTTATGCGAGATTTTTTGGGAGGCATAAAGCAAGGGAAGCAAGCCTGTATTCCCAACAGATAACTGTGGAATACTATTCACATTTTAGACAGAGAAGATAGGTGGTTTGAGAGAGGGGTCAAGGAATCCATTTATGCCAACTTGGAAAATCCTTCCTTGAATAGAGGTGGGGGCCTCAGGCACAATCTTCCCCCTATTTTCCTTCCTGCTTTGTCTTCTGTGCCTAGGAAGATTAAGACCATTTCGCAAGCTCAACAGCAGCATGGTAATCTTAACGATCCTCCTTTAGATGATAAAGGGACTTAGAAATAACATCTCAAAATAACCATGACCTAGCCCCAGGTGCAAGGTCACACAGCCACCTAGAAACATATTTAAGGATTCCCTTACTAACTTTGCTCAGACTGAAGAAGCTCCTTGGATAAGGAGCGAAACATTTCCACTGAGAAAATAGAAATCCAGTTGACATGATTCAAGCTACAGACAATTCCACCTGGATGACTGAGAACCTTCATAGACATGTGGAATACTGTTTTCAAAACAGGGTAATATGGCCTGAGTAAACTTGAACTGCAAGAGAACCAGAAAGACATACATCTTGAAAGGCAGTTAATTTGCTTAAGCCATTAAACAAAGAAATGAAAAAACAAAAGGTTGTCTTCGAGGGGCATGGATACTACAAGAAAAATGTAACGACAAGAAGACATCTGACATCAAACATCTCTCTTAATCTTCCATCTGAAGACAGCAGTCTTTTAGTAGTATGTTGAAACACTAGCTTTGAAAAATGCCCACTAAGAGTGCACAATCAGGCCCTACACTTGTCATCAAGACAATTATGTTTGACTGGGGACAGAATTCCTGTAACTCAGGGATAATAAACAGTCCGGGGCTCAAGGGCACTAATGCATTGGAAGACACTTCCCCTGGGCGCTGCAGGATGCACACCCACCTGATTTAAAAAAAATATTTAATTAAGAAAATATTTAACGGAAAGCTATGCTGCAAAGCAAGATGCCAGCTCTAGCATGATCTTTATTAACATAAACATCTCTAAGCTCCATATTAGCATTCTTGGAGAATTAAAATAGCAGATTCCTTGGAAAGGCCTTCCTTGGAAATACGCCCACCGGGCAAGAAAAATACAAAGGTAATGGGGGGAGGGGGGAGAAGGGTAGTAAAGAGCATCCTCACTAATTTGTTTTCTGATCAGTGGGTTATTTTGTTATTGTCATACTGTCGTTTGTGGAACCATCCACACCACATGCCCATGAGAAGGCCCCAGGAGTCTTTGACCACCATTTAGGTTATACTCTTGTTAGTATCTGTAAGTTCAGTAGAAGGATCCTCTATGAAACAAGCATACATATACCACTAGCGATTAAATATCCTATGTACCCTGAAGAGCAGGGGCGTGGTGGCTCAGTGGGTAAGACGCCAGGCTTGTCGATCGCAAGTTCAGAGGTTCGAATCCCTAGCCCCGCGTGATGGAGTGAGCTCCCGCCCTAGCCCCAGCTCTTGCCAACCTAGCAATTCGAAAGCATGCAAATGCAAGTAGATGAATAGGTACCACTTTGGTGGGATGGTAACAGCGTTCCACACGCATCATGCGGCCACATGACCTCGGAAGCGTCTTCGGACAACGCTGGCTCTTTGGCTAACAAACGGAGATGAGCACCGGCCCCTAGAGTCGGACACGACTGCACAACTGTGTGGGGAGAACCTTTACCTTTACCTTACCCTGAAGAGCACCAGGAGCTCTCCAAGTTTAGTTTGTATTTACACAACTACAGGAAAAAATACATTGCACATCATACAAGTTCTCAGCTTTTGTGCCCTCAGGAGAGATCAGGATCTCTACCTGAAACATGGGGCAAGACACCTGGATTCATGTGCCAAACGTCTAAACTCGGGGACCTGCACAAGTTGGAAATCCTTTCACAACACAAAGGTCACTCTTTTCTCTGTGGGAATTTGCAGCTGAAGTCAGGGGACAAAGAGATTGCACAGGCGCACATACAGACGTCTCCCTTCTCTCTCCCCCCTCTGCCTTCCCATTTCCTGTCACAGTAGCACTAGATCTCAAGCTCCGAAACAAACAAACACAGGGTACTTGATTCTGGGAAATGGGCCAGAGCATTCCAGGGCAGCCTGGCCACCAATCAGCAGCAAGAGCTCCCACTTTATCCTGCACAACTCCTTATCTTATTAGAGGAAAAACAACCCTTGTAACCCCACCAACAACCGGGGCTTGAAGGGGAGGTTTGTGTCAAGGATGTGGGCCGGGGAGGGAACTGGAGCAGAAAAGGGAAAGAAGTTGTTTTGCAGCCATTTTGCTACACAAACATTGCAACAGGAATTCTGTGCTAGAGGAACAAAGAACGATAAATACCCATCAATAGTATACATTCTCAATTGATAAACCATCCCACACTTTTTGACATTCACATGGCAGCTTTTGAGGGGCATCAATTCATCCTCTTAACATACAAAGATACTTAACTCATTTCAGCATGCTTCTTTCCATTCTCCTTCCTCAAAAGGGGTTAGCTATCTTTCCATCATAGCCTTACTGCAAATACAAACTTGGCATTCTTTATAATAGGCTCTGCCTATCAGCCACACAGGTTCCAAGTCCTTTGCAGCTCTCATCAAGAGAGTCACAGCCTGCCCTGGATACCGTTCACCAGAAGCCGCCACTAGAGGTCCATTCTATGGCCAAAACCTAGCTGACTTTTATTCAGTATATTGTTTTCCAAGGCTGTACAACACTTCAGAAAAAATTAAGAAAAGGTGCTTCCGAGGTCATGTGGCCAGCATGATGCGCGGAACGCTGTTACCTTCCCACCAAGGTGGTACCTATTCACCTACTTGCATTTGCATGCTTTTGAATTGCTAGGTTGGCAAGAGCTGGGATGAGTGCGGGAGCTCACTCCGACACACGGGGCTAGGGATTCGAACCTCCGAACTTGCGATCTTCCGGATCGACAAGCCTGGCGTCTTACCCGCTGAGCCATCGCACCCCCATAGTACTTTGTTCATATTCTGAAGCACCTTTTTGGGACTGAACCCAAAACAGTGCACAGCCCTTTTCTACTCATGTTGAGGATATA
This sequence comes from Charina bottae, assembly GCA_023362775.1. Classification (NCBI taxonomy): domain Eukaryota; kingdom Metazoa; phylum Chordata; class Lepidosauria; order Squamata; family Charinaidae; genus Charina; species Charina bottae. The sequence goes on from JALMGJ010000001.1 coordinate 199,669,242, forward strand.
TGTAGAAGAAAAGACAACCAGCACATCACTTTGTTTTGTCTAGTTTAAAGGTATGAGAAGATAAGAATTAGATCTACGATAAGGATTCCTGACTCCTAGTTACTTAAAATACCAGCAAGACAATGACTTCCCATTCTCTAAATATACTTAAGTGACAAAACTAAGAGGAAAAGAGCAAATTCTGTGATTTGCATTTATTACAAGTACTAGGACCAATCACAGTTCAGACCCTCCACACAAGAGTTTAGAAAAATACTGCTCTTAACTGTCGATGAAGGTTCTCAGTCATCCAGGTGGAACAGTCTGTGGCTTGAATCATGTCAACTGGATTTCTATTTTCTCAGTAGAAACGTTTCACTCCTTATCCAAGGAGCTTCTTCAGTCTGCTTCTTCTGAAGAAACTCCTTGGATAAGGAGTGAAACGTTTCTACTGAGAAAATAGAAATCCAGTTGACATGATTCAAGCCACAGACTGCTGTTAACTGTCCTGCATCAGTTATTTGGTGATTCTCTAGTTCTAGTACTGCCAAATAGATATTGAAGACCTGAAGTCTGTCAGGTAAGAAAACAAATTTCTCCCCTTTGCCTTTGAACTTAACTTCACTCTTCACCTTAGTCACATCTAGTGTGACTCAAACTCAAGGCACAGTACATCTGATTATACAAAAAAAATCACCTATGAAGCCAGAATCAACTTAGAACTTCTGAAGTCCAGCAATCCATAATTTCTCTCGGCATCCCACTACCAGAACTGTGAACCTCTGAAAACTGATAAAATATTTATTTACTAAATGTATATCGTTGCCCACCCAACCAAGCAACTCTGGGCAGCTAACACAACAGCAACATAACATAACATAACAGCAGATAAACTATTTAAAATGTGTATACATTGGACTTTAAAACAAATATGGTTATCCAGGATAGTTACTATGTTCACACTTGGTTCTGTAAGTACACTTTTACCTACAGTCACAAGACTGACGCTCTCCTTCCACTTGACATACAGTCTTTAAAAAGATTGTCAATTGATGCTTAAAGCATATGAGCTGAACCCAACTGGAGCAAAATAGTGCTGAAATGGCAAAGTTTGTATGGCTGTCCTCTAGGAAATTAAAGTACCTCCAACTTTATATACATAATATCAATTCACTTTTGTAGCCACCAACATTCCCCGCGATTTTTAACAACAGCCATTATTTTGTACCTTCTGCACTATTGATTATGTGCCATTAAGTTGCTGTTGACTCTTGGCAATCACATAGATAGATCTTTCTGCATTACAACCTGTGTTAAACACAAAAAACTGGCATTATTGGTATTCTTAATTCCTGGGCATATTTTCAGGTTAGCATTCAAGTATAAAACCAGGCGAGGGGCATGTTCAAATGCAAGTAGATGAATAGGTACCACTTCGGTGGGTAGGTAACAGCGTTCCATGTGCGTCATGCCGGCCACATGACCGCGGAAGCGTCTTTGGACAACCCTGGCTCTTCGGCTAACAAACGGAGATGAGCACCGGCCCCTAGAGTCGGACACGACTGCACAAATGTGCGGGGGGAACCTTTACCTTTTTATAAAACCAGGCAATGTCTGCTACTTAATTTTTTTTGGGAGGGGGGAATATTTCATATCTCCTAGTTCTTAACAATCAAATAATTTGAGTAACCTATTATGTACCTGCTATGGCCTTCCACAATTGCAGGATCTTATTCCTTTTACATTCTGAGAGTCTCAGAATCTCAAAAAGCTAGCTGGGTGACCTTGGGCCAGTCACTCTCTCTCAGCCCAACTCACCTCACATGGTTGTTGTTGTGGAGAAAATAGGAGGAGGAAGGAGTATGAGGTATGTTCGCCACCTTGAGTCATTTATAAAAATAATAAAGGTGGGATAAAAATTAATTAATTAATTAATTAATTAATTAATTAATTAAATTTTCTAGATCTCACTACCAGGTTGTGAACTGACAATATTGCTTGTAAAAGCTCAGAAGCCAGAAAAGGAAAGATAGGAAGGGGAAGCTTCCAATGAACCCAGGCTACTGTTTGCTTTTCAAAAATCCTTCCAAAATAACTGCAGTTACTTGTCTCTTCACTGAAAATCTCAATCTTGCAAAATTACAGTGTTAAAACTTTAGACCAGAGCTTTCCAAACTGTGTGTCGGGACACATTAGTGTGTCGGCTGCAGTGTCTGGGTGTGTAGTGGCTGCTGCTGCCTCCGAGCCCTGCCAGGATTCCGCGCAGGTCCTAGTGCCTGCCTTGTGCCTTGCTGCCTCCAAACCTGCTGTGATTCCGCGCAGGTCCTAGGGCCTGCCTTGTGCCCTGCTGTAAGAGTGTGTCGCGAAATGATGCCCTGCTGTAAGAGTGTGTCGCAAAATGATGCATGTCTAAAAAGTGTGTCACCAATGTGAAAAGTTTGGAAAGCTATGCTTTAGACAGAGCCCTCTCCAAAAGCAGAATATTACCTTCTAAACACAATCTCAATATTATATCCCACAACAGTGTACAAAAGACATTTTGTGTTAATAAGAACTTTCTTTAAAGAAATATAGATACCAATAATTCTTTATAAATATATTTAAACACAAGAGGTAAGCTAAAAAGCAAATTAGTTATGATTTGAAATGTCATAAAGCAAAGTTGCTGCCTAGAATTCTCCTATTCTTATCCCAAGGGGTACTGTTTGACACAGAGACACAGCTTTATGTCCTCTCCAGTTATTTGGCCATCTTGCCCAATATTTTTACTTTACCTGACAGGAGACAGCATCTTATCTGCTGGAGCTCTGCAACCCTTTTAACTGAGCTGAAAAGGCTCAAGATTGAATCTCACACCTTCTACAGTCAAACGAACAGCTGTACCACTGAGCTACAGCCCTTTTACCCCACTTGGTCCAAGACAGGACAAACATCTGTCATTAAAGAGTTGTGCTTCCTCCAGTAAATCAGAATAGCATGGCATTCAGTCCTCCATTCATCATGCTCCTAACTCTAATGCCAGAGTCCAAAGTCTCCATGTCCTTATTGTATGGTCCAGACCATTTCCTCCTCCTCCTCCTCCTCCTCTGTTTATACAAGATCAAAGAAGAGCACAAACCCTGCAAACAACTTGGTATGTTCTTCCGGCAAACAGGAATAGCATGACACAGTCTGGAACAACAAGTGCTACAAGTCTATTGCGTGAGGTATACTAAAAGTCTTGCACTAGAACAAGATCAAGCATTGCCTGACGCTGAGCTGCTGTGGGCGAGGTTCCAGACGACTTCCTCCTCAGGCACTCAGAACTTTAGAATTAGAGCTAGAATTCAGTTCAGCAGCAGGACTTCACAGAGCATTCAACCCCATCTGACTCTTCTTTTGTGTGTTTGGAAAGGGAAGAAGAGAAGGAGCATAAAACTCACGATCAAAGCGGCTGACTGGCCACATATGGTATTACCGAGTGGAAATATTCATTTCTCACAACAGCTTCTTTTTTTTCCTGGAGCAGGTAAAAGAAAATTATGTCTAATGATTAAGGTAACAGTTGTTCTAATCCACACGTCACTTTAACTAGAGTTCTTTAACTCTTCAAAAGAGTTGAAATCCATGATTAGAATTTATTCTCGAGGGTTTATAATAAACTGCCCAGGAAATGCCCTCTAATTTTACTCTTAAGAAGTCCAATTTAAAGAAATCCAGCTACTGTGATTTAAATCAAAGGCAAGATCTAGGCACACTTTACAGGATCCTTACTGCCTACCAGATGAAATAATTCAAATTTCAACTCATCAAGCAAAAATAACTTAATAAACATTATGAAAGTAAATCAGAGCTTTCCAAACTGTGTGTTGGGACACGTTAGTGTGTCGGCTGCAGTGTCTGGGTGTGTTGCGGCTGCTGCCGCCTCCGAGCCCTGTCAGGATTCTGCGCAGGTCCTGGTGCCTGCCTTGTGCCTGGCTGCCTCCAAACCTGCTGTGATTCCGCGCAGGTCCTAGTGCCTGCCTTGTTCCCTGCTGTAAGAGTGTGTCGCAAAATGATGTCCTGCTGTAAGAGTGTGTCACGAAATGATGCATGTCGAAAAAGTGTGTCACCAACATGAAAAGTTTGGAAAGCTCTGAATGTTAGTATGTTTTAGGGAGGTACTCAATACAGCAAAGGTGGAACTGAGGCATTCCTTCTACAGACACAATGCTTTCTTCAACAATAAGACAACCTCTGTATGCAGGAAGTATGAAAGTAATGCATTAAATACTTAGAAATATCTATGTTCTACCTCCATATCCCATGCTTTGTTTCAAGCTGTTTCATGCAGCATATGCTCTAAGATTCCTCTCAAACAAGTTTAACAAAACAAAAGAGAGCTGGATAGGAACAATATCCAATGGTCAAGAAAACGTCAACCAGTGGCGATAACATTTATCAGATACTGTAACATTCACTGTGCTGATGTAATGATAGACCACGCAAGTTCTCTTCTCCATTTTTCTTATCCAGGAAGCACATTTCAGAATCCAAACACCCATACCTGCTTAAAAGCCACACCCAAGTAACAACCCAACTTTAAAAAAAAAAGGTTTTACAAAGAGCTACACAATGCAAGATGAGATGCAGTTGCAACTTTACAACTCAGCAGCTTAAGTAAATGGTTTCATAGAATCTTGTCATTCGGCTGGGAGAAGGAAATATTATAATCCAAACAGCTTTTAAAATTCTTTGTTGTTCATGCAGAAAGGAAGGAAGCAAGCATTTCCTGGTCAGACAGGAAATGATATTGTGTTTAGAAACTTGCAGGAAAGAGAAGACAAATTTCCTACTGGATGCTAGATTTTGGTTTGCCTGGACAGAGAAAGGATGCAGGATGAAGTCAAGGAATATAATCCACTTTTTTTTCCAGATTGTATCTTTTAACAATTCCACCCTCTGTCCAACTCCCCACAAACATCGCTCACAGCCTTGGGCTTCTATTTTCCAACGTTTCCTCTGGCACACCCCCTTTCACTGAAACTTAAGAATGTTGTCATCCCAGAACACAGGCACACCTCAGTCCCCACCGCCCCCACCCCAAAGAAATGCACAGGGCACTATATATACAATCATGCAATCTACTGCAGAGATGGACAGTCTTAGCTCTAGGGTGCAAGCAGTCCCAGAATTCTCCTTCTGTAGCCCTCTGACTATATTTGTGGAAAACAGAGCACCCAGATTCCCATTATTTTGAGATGGGGGACAGAAGAAAACTGCAGTGTAAGCCCTAAAAGGCATATCACAGTTAGACAGTCAAGACACCCCCCCTCCTCCCCCCCCCACTCCCCATGTAGGACCTTCTCCAAGTTGATACTCTCCAGCTACATGCTGGATTCAGACAACATGACTCTGGCATGCTTGCTGAAAATTATGGAAAGTATAGTCCCAGTCCATCTGAAGGAAACCAAGTTGAAGAAGGCTAACCCTTGCCTACCACACATTCCCAACTATTAAGCATTTGTGGAATACTGACCTCCTCCTCTCCTTCACCAGCTCTGGTTGTAAAATGTGAAACCTAAAATTGCTGCCTTATAATACGTGATTATGACAAATCAGCCATCCTCTATTTAGAGTTAAGAGTTGTAAATTAGTCAGGAAACATTTTCTCACAGACTTATTGCTCAATGCAGAAGAATTCTGATTGAACTGGGATGACATCCCATGTGTCAGGGATGGAGATGACCACTCAAGGAGGACGTAATTAAGCAGTAACTTGTAAAAGAGAAAAAGGGGACAATCAAATGAACAGGAAGTATCCAAATCACTCCTTTTCAGTCTCCACTGAGGGAGTGGCTTTAGCCAGACATTTAAGCCAAAAAGAAGCAAGTATTGCAGGCTTCTCCCTCACCAAGACAAAACCAGCCTGTTTGATTCATAAGCAAGGCTGTGGCAGCAACAGTACATGCAATAACACGTTCAGAAGTATGTGTGTGCTATTCCAAAAAGAAGGGAAAGGCATGTGTGCTACCACAGAGAGGACTGTGCTGGACGATGAGACAGGTTTGATTTGAGTTATTTTAACCAGGGCAGGGAGCAGAAGTTTGGGGAGCAGAGAGAAAAATCCACGTTCAGCATTCACTGAAGTAATGACAGGTCTGGTCTCCAATTTTTGTTCACCAGCTTCATTTTTCTCAGACAACTGGAAGGGCAGAGGGGAAGAGAGAGAGATCCTGTTCAGTTTATCTCACTGACATTGGCCAATAAAATGTGCATGTAAAAGAGACATTCACCCCACCCCTACCATATTATCGTCTTTTTCTTGGCAGAAAACAGTTGATTTTCTCAGAAATGGGTGCTATTGTTTTTTTTCTGTCCCTCTTGCCCCTAGCTGTCCCACATCTTTCCCCCACCTGAAAAGGAGTTGCTGCTGTCAACCCCATGCCCTATTAGCATTTCTGTAGGATGCTAAAAGGTTTTAGAGGTTGGTTCAACTCACACATTACAGTTTTACATGCAGATCAACTTTCAATCGATAAAGGTGGAATAACTTTCAGCCAGTTAATCCATCACAGAGATCTAACCTTCAGCCATTCACACAGGATATTTAATAAAAGAGCAGAAATATGTTACATGAATTTTTTGCTTGAAGAGATTGCAAGAACTGTATTAAACAGAACTGTTTGGCAAGCCTCATTTCACATTTGGCTTTGTTTGGAGATTGTGGGTGCTGGCAGTAACTCTAAGATGAAGAGCCACAGAAGGGTGTGTCACAAGACTTGCTCTTATGTAGCCACAAAAGCAGGGGAGGCTGCTGCTGAGAAAGGCCTTTCCAATGGCAAAGAATAGTACTGGCAGCTCTTCATTCATTTATGACAAACTCAGTTTGGGCAAGCCAGCTTTCACAACACTAACTATAATTTTCCTATATTTACCATCTGTAAAGCATGGAAATGCCCACCAGATGGTTTGCACTAAAACCCCCATAATCCTCACCTAGTGCCTATACAGGTGGTGAACATGGCAGCTGTAGCCCAAAACATCTGGAAAGTGCCAGATTGCTTATCTCTGTTTGAGAGGCGACAAGAAGGAGAATTCTCCCTAAAATTATTCTGGCCATCTTTGCTTCCCAGATATCCCTGGCTGAATATCCAACAACTAGAGAAATGAAAGCAAAGATACACTGATTAGTCCATGGTGGAAACGCTACATTAAATAGAGGCACTTCCATCCCCATTTCTAAACTTTCCAAAATCCAGGTTAACTGCAGATTAGCTATTGATTAATTTGAAAGATTGTCCTCTTTCTCCAAAGCACAGTTCAGGAACTGTGAATTCAGAACTGGGTGAATGCATGCATGTTCACTTTTCCATCACTCAGAAGAATCTTAATCTTCTTTATCAGTTCTTTCTGACTTCTCCTGTCTACTTCCTCTTTCTCCCGTTCTTGTGGTTGCATAAAGGCCACAAAATAGGAACCTATACTACAGAGAAAAGCCACCATAGTTTATATTTCCTTACGAAGTCAACCCTATTCCACGCTTCAGTGACTCAGATGATGGTAATTAGTAAGTCTACCCCCTCCCTGTCTCTATGCTGCACTGAGAATAGTTCAAAAATCCCTTGATTGACCAATAGCAGGTCCTATATTACGTTTCAAGAATGAACGTGTTAAATAAGTCATCAGTAGTAATGTTGTCACTCCTAACAGTGGCAACCCCAATAACCTCGGTGACATTAAGAGACATTCTGCTCCAGATCTTTAATTTTAGCAGATTCATTTCTAAACAGAAATAATTTAAGCTACCATTTTGAAAAATGCTACATAGTGTTCCATTTCTTATAATGCCGTAACTGTTAACTATGTCTATCAAAAAAAACACCTGCAAACACCCAACCCCTGCTATTTCCACCTCTTTTACCTAAGGTAGCTTCCAGCAGAACATGGTCTCCCAACTCTTTCAGCCAACTTGTGATAAATTCACCTTCTCCAGCCTGGCACCCTCCAAACACATCAACTCTCATTGTTCTCAGATGTACAGCCAACAATTTAAAGTACTGCAACTTGTGTAATTAAGTTAGCTATGACTACATTAAGCCTTACTGATTTCACTCAGTCTTTTTACATATGACTAAGCCTGGATTCAACCCACTGTTTTGAGCTATGTGGAAGCCACTACATCAGCTTATAAAATTTTATAATATGACTCGAAGCAGTCTAGTTTACTGAGTTCACATTACAGAATCATAATCTATTCACTTGATTATCTATTGCTCCTACCAATAATGTTGTAATTTATTAAACATACCTGACCTTCCAATTATTGATACCAGCACCTGTCCTGACGACACCATTTTAATTCATGTGGGAAAAGAAGTGGTTTTAACCCAGAGAGTTAAAAAAACGGAATACTTTGTAACTGAAAATAAAACTAGCCAAAGTTTACAGGGCGTGCTTCTAAGCCTGACTCCCAGAGGATCCAAATGCACTAAAAAGAGTTGGGCTTACTTCCCAGCTTCATATACAAGAGTGATAAATACACAGAAGACTCTTTAGCTCACTGGCCCTCCAGCCCAAACATACTGACCACTAAGCACACCACACAGCATCTGGCTGACTGAGTTTTTTTCCTCAATGTGCAATTTGGTGCATATAAAAAGGATAAGCAAACTACAGTTCTCCAGTTTTCATCATCTTTGTCAAACTTGGCCCAATATTTTTAAAATATACAGAACAACAGCTTCTCTACCATTTACTTACTGCTGCCCTTCAAGAAGCTGTGACTCTCTTTAAAATGGAGGTAAACTGCCCCACCCCAAAGCGTAAGCCAGTAATTCAACATTCAAATAATCAGCTGAACTTTGCTTCCTGAAAAGCTCTCATACATTTTAGGTATTCACATATCCTTAATTGCTATTTTCCTTAATGCTGTAATATTGAGCTCCCATCACATCATAAGGTTTATCAGAAATACGAGCCCAGTTAGGCATGAAAAAAGAGTCACCTTACTAATGATTTCTTGCACATTCCCTGTTTAGATAAAATGAAGCTTTAACTCCCCTCTCAGAAATGGTTCCTTTCTGACACAAAAATACCATCACCAGAAATATAGGAGTTTGTTTAGAATCAAGTCTTCTTTGCCATAGGAAACCTGTACTTAGCTCAAACACTTCGTTTTCCAGAGTTTGAAATTCTGGACCAAAGTATCAGAGGTTTCTCACCACTGCTCACCTCTCCAGCAAATGTAGTCTAGGTGGCATAACTATATCATAAAAGGAAAGAACAAATAGGTGCTTGGCACTGCTGGCTTGAACCCTAAACCACTTGCCCCCATATCATTATAATGTTTAGCTATAGGTCTCAAGGGAAGAAGAGGGAAAGTGCCTACTTACTGGCCAATATGATGCTTCCTTTGTGTTTGGGGAGAAGAACATTAGTTTCTTTTACATGCATGTGTTTACACTGGGAGAAAACCAGGATTTTCAGCATTTCAGATAAATTATTATCCTGTTTTGCAACTACTAAACCCACAAGCCACTGTGTTGGTTTAAACCCAAAGGAAGAAAGCTCCTCCCCTGTCTTTTGAAGTGCCTTTGTGTTCTGCCTTCTCAGAGAAAAAGCTCTTTCTTGGGGATTTTTTGGTGGCTAAGCAAGGTTTCTAGTGGAATTCCACACAATTATCAGGACCTGGAGAGGAACAGCAAAATGGCAAGAATGCAATCGCAAGAACAGGCAATACAGGAATGCTACCTTTTCTTCAATGGCCAAATTTTAACTCTGTCCTCTTTTCAGTATGTTATCCACATAAGGTACAATGTGCCATAAAAAATGTTTTACGCTATTGTTAACATCTTTGTTTAGTAACCAGATTTCCACCAGACCCCAAACCAGCTTCTAGCAGCTTTTAATAGGAAGTCCCACAACAGGAATCACAAGCATATCCAGTGAAAATGATAGCCACACCCTGTGAATCTACATGACAATTAGCAGTCACCAAAACCTGGTCTTTGCCCCAAGGAATTCACATTCTAAAAATGAGACTCAGGGGGAGGGGCAAGACAAAAGTAAGTTTGGAGGGCAAAGGCAGAGAAGGGCTAGGTGGGACCAGTAGGAGGAAATGCAGTTAAATCACTTATAACTTCCAACAATTCAAGTAGATAAGATTCTTCATGTCTTGGTGCTTCCAACTGTAGGAGACCCACCCATGCAGAATTCAGGACCACCAACAGAAAAAGACCACTGCACTACAACCCAGCATTGGTTACTTTCCAAAGCATTCGTGCTCTTAAAGAAAATCTTTGTCTAAGTTAACTGAAGTAAAATGGGCATTTAAGAACTCCGTTCCGGGGTTTACACATTTGCAAGATTCACAAATTAAGTAGGAGAACTCCTCCAGAGTTTTTAACAGAAGCGCAACTCTTTAACACCCCCCGTAGTGTTGCTTTAAGACGACAACCCGACGCAGATCCAAGTCTTTACAGCCCACTGTTACCTCCCAATGCCTGATGGTAGGCCCACTCCCCTCCCACCCCCACCCTTTAAAGAGGAATTTATCATGCTTCCACCCAAGAGGAAAGTTTTGCTGGTTCGATATGAAGTCTACTTTGAAGTAGGAAAGCAGCTCCGAAAGCAGGGGAGGCCCCCACCCAAAGGCACCTGGGAGAAGCGAAATGGGATCCACCCCGCACTGTGCCCTTCGCAGCAGGACGGCGCCGTCGATGCAACCTTTTCTCTCTCTCGCCTCGTTCCTTCGCGCCCTTCTTTTTCAAGCAGTTCTCCGAGGATCCAAGTCGATCCGCTTCCCGAGAACTCCTTCGCGTCCCTCCCCCTCAGCGCCCCCAGAAAGAGCGGGGGAGGGGTCACCCGGGAGGGCAGCCAAGAGAGGAGACCCCAAAGTAGGGGACCCTCCGTGCCCAATCAAAAGTCAGGCGAGAGAGGGGCGGGCGGAGAGTCAGTCAGATGTAATTATTACAAAATCGCCTTACCTTGGGCTTTTTCCCCCCTCGCGTTTCTCTCCGGGAATCGGACGGTCCCTTTCGCGGCTGCTTCAGGAAGCAAGTTTGCTTCACCCCCTTGAAGGTTTAAAAAAAATCGGGACGAAGGGGGAAGAGGGCAAAAAAGCACTTTTCTTTTTCTTTTGGAGAGTGCCACGGTCCCAACTGTTCCGCTATGTCTTTCCTAATCATTCGAGTTGACAACTTCGCATAGTCTACTGGACTAGGCGCCTTTTTGTCCTCCTGCAAATGCAAAGGAGGAGAAGAAAAAAAAAAGATAAGCGTGCGGTTTCCTAACAAAGCGCTAAAGAATCTAAGGATAAAATCTCTGTCAACGAGAGCTTTAAAACCTCACGGACAAAAGACGGAGGAAAGCAGAATAACGATGTCGTGAGGCTTTCCTTCTCCCTCCCTCCTTCTCTTTTTTTTCCTGCGGGATCTTTCGCTGCTCCCCCCACCCACCCCCCTTGCTCAGCTCCAACACCTAAAATGGAAGTTGCACCCAGCCAAAGGCAGTGCAGGCGGGTGGTGACACACTGCGCGTCCTGCCCAGCCCCTCTTTCCCTAAGTGATGTCAGCTCCTGCACAGCTCCAATGGGAGGCAGGCATCAATCAGGGAGCGTAGGCTATCCAATAGGAAACTTCATTGTAGATTTTTTTTGAGTAAAAAAAAAAAGGGCAGACAAAAAGAAAATAGGGAAAAAAAACATGACAGGAGAAATGTGCAAAGAACTTTTAAAATCATAAAGAGGAGGGTTCCACCAAAAAGACAGAAGCACGGTCTTTTATTCCAGCACGCCGAAGATTCTTCTCAAAAAGGAAAAATTCCACCGGGAAGAGTCAGAGTCTAACGTGTTTCACTTACTTATTTCTGTTTCCTGTCTTCTCTTCCCCAGATTTTAGATACTTTTATTATCACTTTTACCGTTCAACCCTTTAATGATTACTCTGCGATCAACCCCGCGAAATTCAGCGAGACTTCTCCCGTAAGAAGCATCCAGAGAATTACAGCTGACTTGCGCAATCCTAAAGAGTTGGTCAGAAACCAGTCCATTGTACGGGTTTCATTGACTCTATTGTTCCTCTTCTTCTACGTGCAAACGCCCCGTCTCACCCGGAGAAGAGAGGCGTGTAACAAAAACGTGCGATTTCAGAACTTGATTATATTAGGATTCCCCTAACTTAAAAAAAAGGCCAGGTTATTTTGCTTGCAGTCAAATTTCGAAGTGGGGATTTGGGAGCATTGTGATCATCAAGTGAAAGATTTCATTTGGTTTATAATTAAATCTGTAGTGATTTAATTGACTACAGTGACTAAGGATTTTTTCTTTCTTCCCTGCCTCACACCCTTTTTCAAAGTACAGACAATTTGTTTTCTTTGTCTCTTTGATTAGGCAGTGCTCTTACTCAATATTTAATTTGTATTTTTGATTGTGGGTCGGGATTTCTGTGCAGTCCTAATTCAGGTGCATGTAGCTTGATTCTATATTTGAAGAGCTCTCTTTTTTTGCCAGTCTGAGCACAACAAAGAGCTCAAATTGACAAAAAAAGAGAAAAAAAACGTGAGTACCAGTGGGATGTCACTGCTTAAAAATGGTGCTTATTCCTGAGAAAAATATAAAATTTGTTATTATTAACAAAGAATTAATAGCTAATTTTAATTACTCATAAAGCTAAATAGGGCTTATGGGGACTTTCTGATGCTAGCTAGCAAAATTCATAAGCAGGTTTAATGCGACACCTCAACTTTGAGGTTAGAGAGCAAACTAGCAGACCTACTAAAAACAGCATGCAGGAAATGTTAAGCAAGCTAAAATGTAACACCCCAGCTTTGAGGTTAGAGAGCAGAGTTTCTAGGAAGACCTATGCTACAGGAAGCTTCTTGTGGGTAGAAATGAAATTAATGAACAATGCTTAAGGTAGGACAACTTCCATACAAAGAAAGAATAAATAAAATGGGAAGGGGAGATAAAAGTGGGTAGTGGGAGATGTAAACAGAGGCGGGACGATTGAGGCGGACGGTATAGGCTGTTCACTCCTGATTACCCAGCCTATGGGTAAAAGGAGGAGGGCTAAAGTGTCCAGGCAAAGGGCTATAAAAGATGAGCTCTAATTGTGGCTAGTGTGACTCCTCCCTAGTGCGACTTGTTTCCCAGCACGGTGGAGTTCACCAGCTTTTTGCAAACTGCTTTTAAAATAAAAAACCTTTTGTTTCTATTTGCCTTTTGACTTGACTCATATCTGTCATTCCCAAGGAATATCATAGCATTGTATCTCTATTTAGAATTGGTTTATTGAAATGAATAGGACAATTTTCACTAAGAACAGATTGGAACATTTTGTAGGACAATAGGAAAAACAGATTAGAAACAAAAATAGCTTCATTCAAAATAGAAACTTAGGCTGCAATCCTAAATTCAATGGGACTGTCTTCTGAGTAAATGTGCATTTTGTCTCATTCTTTTTTGCATATTAAATGTAAGCACCATGAGCTTTCTGAAGTATAAAAGTGGCAAGGGTCCAAGTTGATTTTGTTCTCATGTTTTGTGAACAAAAATACACATAAGTGTGTGCGTCCCACATAATATAAAAGAATTGGTGCTTTATAAATTATTAACTAATAAACAGATATTAAGAGGTAAAGTCCTCTACAGTATTCCCTCCCCTCAAAATAAACATTGCAGCTGCTCCACACTTTCAGAATAATATTTGGGATTAAGATTAGTAGGGGATCACTCATGTACAATCTGATAAATCAAATTATTTTACAAAATCGAAGTTCTTCCAACTTAATTTTCCATCTTTATTTCTATCAGGTATATTACAACACACATTTTAATGCAAATTCATTATTATTATTTAATACAACTTTTGTTCCAATTATTACCAGGATGCTTGCCAGGCCACAATTTCCCAAGCAGAATATCAAGATGTCAGATGCAGATAGTAATTATTGCAATGCAGTAGGAATATATGTGCTGGGATTTCTTAATTTGTCTATGCAATCAGGCCCTATGGAGACCTGCCATTTACCAAAAGGTGGGCCTTCCTGGAGCAGGACTAGCCTAGCCGGGCTGCAAAAATTCTGATGACAGATCCCCTCCATTTACACCACTTTCCTTAATTATTAATTTAATTTAAAAGCTTACGTTCCCTCTGTGTGATGTAATTACAGGGAGGGATCAGAGAACAGTGGCAAAGCACCTGCAGAATTTTCCTAGCCCCTCCAGGAAGGCAGGAAAAACTGGTCTTTGCAGAATTAACCACTGGTTGCTCAAAAAATGGCTAGAAAACCTCCTTCCTGGACTAGGCCAATGGTTTCCTAGTGTAAAGTTGGGGGAGATGGGCGGTTATATAAATTTAATTAATTAAATAAATAAATAAATAAATAAATAAATAAATAAAGTCACCTTCTATACCTGGGTTCACACAGTGCACCAAGTATGAATTTATTTTCTTCCCTTTTGGCTTTCTGTTGTATGAACCAAGCCACTGTGGGTGGACCCTTCAAGTTGAGCTTGACTCCTGGTGTTACTGAGTACTTTCACTGAAATTGCATTAGTGCCACATATTATGGAGGTGTGGAGGTAAGGAACAATGCTGAACAATAATACAGAGCAGGGCTTCTCAACCAGGGTCCTGTGGACCCCTAGGGTTCTGCGAGAGGTCACTAGGGGTTCCCTGGAAGATCACAATTTATTTTAAAAATTATTTCAGATTCGGGCAACTTCACATTAAGATGGGCGGGATATAAATTGAGAGGGAGATGGGCGGGATATAAGTATGATAAATAAATTAATTAAAGAGGTAGGTTTCATTATTTGTTTTTAGTTTAAGAACACTGTAAATGCATATATACAGGCATGAAACAAATAAAATAATTTTGTACTTGTGGCCTATATTTGAGCCTGAATGTGCAGGGGTTCCCCGAGGCCTGAAAAATATTTCAAGGGTTCCTCCAGGGTCGAAAGGTTGAGAAAGGCTGCTATAGAGGCTTAATCTGTTGTGCGAATACAGTCACTAGTTGTTTCATCCCATCCCTGTCTACCCAGAAGCATGATATTCATTTAACAAATTAGCCTAAGAAGCCACTTTTTTTTGGAAGAGCAGTAGTTAGTAATATCAGCCACTAAAGGTTAAATTGATTCCATTTTATCAATAGTATGAAATAAGTGCAAACTAAGCAGCTGCAGATTAAAAAGCCATAATGCAATATTTTAATTAAGTAGCTGCCCATAGCAACTGTAATATTTTTTCAGGGATAATTGCTTGACCAAATTCCCCAGCCAGTGATAATTTGCATGTAGACACAACACTATTTGCATAGGAAATATAAGTAATTATGTGGCAATTATTCCTCTTTATGCAAAGAAAACATATTAAAAGGATGTCAAGTGACATACTTGTGATACTTGGCTTGCTTGTCAAAGTAAATCCAGAAGCACAGTTTACCCCATAAAGTTTCTCTAAGTTAATTGCAAGACATGTTCATTTGGTTTTCTAATTTACTGTGCAAATTACAGATTTAATTATGACTGATTGAAAATCTTACGTATGGTAATTGCACTGGACAGTAGCCATGATGCACAAGAACCATTCTCCACTTGAACCTCAAGAATAATTGGGTGCACACATCACAGTGCTATAATTTGCTTAACCATTTTATATTAACTAAGCCACAATAATTTGGTTTATTCAATACTGTATGCTAAACAAAAACTGAACAAACTATAACACAAGGATACTGCATGTGGAGAAAGACCTTCAAGTCATGATCACTGTCAGATTTCAAGCTGTCATCTTTCAAACATCTTCTCATGGACAAACATAATACAGTAATAAACCCAGAATAGTAGTGCTAACAGAAAAATTCAAAGTAGGATTATTATTACTATTATTACTATTATCATTAGCCATTTATCTGCTACCTGTCCGTTTTCTGCTTTCCCTCCTTTTTATACATTCCTTCTTTTCAAGCTTCAGCTGAGGGATTTCCCCAAGATTCCTATCATAATTGCTTTTGCAGAATAGGCATGCATGTTTGTAGTATCAGTTTCATATATATTCCTGCATCATAGTCATTGCAGCCTTGTAAGCCACTTTAAAAGATAAATATCTACAATACTAAATGTTTATGTTAATATACCGAGGCAAAAGAAGGCCAGTGAAGTTTGGTGCCAAATACCCAGTAATCTAATATCTCAGGATGAGAAAATGACAAACTTACTCAAAACATTGTTTGCATTTTTTTCAACTGGTCACATTCATATATAAGGCATGAGACAGAAATCACAATTCTGCAGTGTACAAATAGAAAACATCACATTGTGTTACAGCCTGAATTCATTCTTAAGCAAAAGTATTCACATATAATAAATGAGCCTATAAATCATAGCTGTTACAACAAAACGGGTGTTGACACCTGCAACATATTAATATATTTTAGCATTCATATATTTTAACATTACTACCATGTTGGATTTTAACTGCTATCTACAGGCATTTGCCAAATGGGCAAAAAGTAATTACAATTTCTTTTTACTGCTGCGATTCATTCTCCAATTAGCTAACTTCCTAAGAGAACTCTTTTACTGTACTGTGGGTAAAAAAAATGGCTCTTTTATTGTGGGAGAGAGCTCCACTTATATTCCTTGATTAAATAACCCATTTATGAAGGTCACAGTCTGGCAAAAAGTGCTTTATGTCAGCCTTCCCCAACCTGGTACTTTGTAAAATTGGCGGCAGCAGCAGCAGCAAACAGATTAACTCCTGGGACAGTCAAGTCCAAAACTAGGGGATGTTAGGTTGGGAAAAGCTGACATATGTTAACAGATCCCACCTTACCCTCCAGTTGTAGCAGAAGATCACACAAGACATATTCCTGGGTAAGATCTACAGTATCTGACCTTGACATCTGTAATAAGTATTACTGTGGAAGAGACAATACACAGTAAAATCTCCATCAGCTCCTGATGTGTCATAAGTACATCTATGCAGATTTCTTGGCAACATGAAAACAGTTTGTCCTTGTTTTTTTCTGGGTATTTTTTCTAACTTCCTTTTTATTAGCCTCTAGCCCTGGGATTCCCTTGTAGTAGTCTTCCATCCAGGTATTAATCAGACCCAACTCTTGTCTAAGCACAAATGATGTCAACCAGATGTTGCCACCTGCTGAGAAGCGTATGTGAGTGTGTGTGTGTCTGTGTGTTTACCAAGCACACATAAATGCTAGTATTAAGCAGACCATACAGTATAAATAAAGTATGATAGAGGGTTAGGTAGACCAAACCTAAAACATTTGATGCTTCTTTCATTTGATGTTTTTTCATTTAAAAGAATTAACTTGCATTCTTTGGAACTTAAGAGTTGTTCAGTGGGTACAAGTTAAAGTTAGATTCTCAATCTAATCGAAGACAATATTTGTAGCTCAGGGTTGAACTGTGGAGTCCTTGGTGCTCTCTGAGCCTTGTTGTTTTCTTGCAGACGTTTCATTGCCAGACTAGGCAACATCTTCAGTGCGAAAAGGGAGTGGGACTTGCTCTCTGTTTATATACCATGGCTTGTCCTGCTTGTGTTGGTGGAGGTGTTGTTCTCCCCTTAGGAGTGCCTTGATTGGGCTGTTGTTCGCTGCTTGGTTGATTGACTGAGTTAATAGTTCCTTGATAAGGGTATATTGTGCTGTTTGATTCTTCCTCTGGTGCTAATCCTGGTGTTAATCTTTGCATATCTGGGTGATGATTGAGGAGGTGTTCTGGTCTTCTGGATTTTCTATTATCTCTAATGAATGGTATGTAAATGTTGTTTATCTCTATGTGTCTGTTGATGGCTGCTTTGTCTGAGTGCCAAGCTTCCAGGAATTCTCTAGCATTTTTGGATCTGGCTTGGTTTAAGATGCTCAGTTTCCCAGTTGAAAGTATGATTGAGTCTATCCATGTGTTGTGAGATTAAGGAGTTTTCATTGTGTCTTCTCTACCCACGCAACTTTATCAAAAAGTGCCTGACCACTCAACCCACCACAGCAAAACCAACAGAAGCTATGAAAAGGATTACACTGCCATACATCAGAAACATCTCAGATACTACTAATAGACTGTTACAACCACATGGCATCACCATAGCACATAAACCAACCAAAACCCTTCAGAACATCTTAAGTAACCCAAAAGACCCAGTAGCTCAAGAAGAAAAAACAGAAGTTATCTACAACAGACAGTGTAAGGACTATAGCAGCCACTATGTAGGACAGACGGGCAGAAGACTAGCAGAACGCATCCATGAACACCAACTAGCAGTCAGAAGACACAATGAAAACTCCTTAATCTCACAACACATGGACAGACTCAATCATATTTTCAACTGGGAAACTGTGAGCATCTTAAACCAAGCCAGATCCAAAAACGCTAGAGAATTCCTGGAAGCTTGGCAGACAAAGCAGCCATCAACAGACACATAGAGATAAACAACATTTACATACTATTCATAAGAGACAATAGAAAAGCCAGAAGACCAGAACACCTCCTTGCCAGCAATCATCACCCAGATATGCAAAGATTAACACCAGGATTAGCACCAGAGGAACAATCAAACAGCACAATATACCCTAATCAAGGAACTATTAACTCAATCAACCAAGCAGCAAAGAACAGCCCAATCAAGGAACTCCTAAGGAGAGAACAACACCTCCACCAATACAAGCAGGACAAGCCATGGTATATAAACAGAGAGCAAGTCCCACTCCCTTTTCGCACTGAAGGTGTTGCCTAGCCTGGCAATGAAACGTCTGCAAGAAAGCAACAAGGCTCAGAGAGCACCAAGGACTCCACAAATACTATTCTTCCATAATATTAAGAAATAAATATTTACTATCACAAATTTAAACTTGCCTTAGACATTTAGAAATGCTGAAAAAAGTAAAAAAAAAAACTTTTGACCCTTTTCTTCTCCCATTCCTTGATCAGCCAAGTTTTAAATAAATGGATAATACAATCAGGTCAAGGAATAGAAAGAAAAAGGATCTGAGAGGATTAAAGACTTGTTCATTGACAGACAGCCTATTTCTGCTGAACATACTTTGTAAAAGAATTGGTCACAAGTTCCAACTTGGTTCCACATGAAATAAATGCTATTATTGTTCAAGTCAAGAACATTTACAATGTTTGAAGAATAGTTTCAAGCTCTCTTTAAAGTATTTCTAAAGGGTGGGAAGAAGATTTAGGATGTTAATGAGTCAGCTTGGAACTCTTAGATGATATAAAATTTATTTTCAATATAGTATGTTTCAACAAGTTATCAGGAACTGACCAAAAGTAATTAATAAATTATACTGTACTACATTCCCTTCAAATTGCATTATATTAATCAAGGTGTTTCTAGGTATATATCACTTTCTGTTGTTATAGTGCCCGTTGAGTTTCTGACTGAAAGTTTTTGAAGAAACTGGAAACATGCACTCCTGTCTTTAATAATTAATGCTAGTATAGCTTTGTTGTCCATTTTACCTAGAGATATAAAATTGTGCAATTACTGTAAAGAAATAAATTCTATTTTGGTTCTTTTTTTAAATAGTTTTTATTAAAGCTTTTAAACAAGAAGATTAAAGACTAACACAAACTAATAGAAAGTAAGAAAGTAAGAATTCTATTTTGGTTCTTAGGTTAGGGTTACTAAAGCTACACACTGGAAAACTAAGGTATATGTTTCTTTGGATCATTGTATTAAATATGTGGGAAATAAAATAGGCTGAAAAATTAATATGGTAGGAAACAGTCTTGAAGAATCCTTTAATTAAATGTTGGTTTATTCACATATGGCCTTCATTTTTTTCTTATATCAAAGAAGAATTTTCTAATAGATTTGGATAGAACATTGACTATGGATATTAAAACGTTATAACACTTAGGATTACAAGTATGTGTGTGTGTGTGTATTTCCAAACTATGTAGAGTGGCATGAGTATTTTTGTTGTTGTTTCTGCTTGCTGTTTTCTAATGTTTTGTTTTTATGCTATTTTTTATTTTCAATATTTTGTTAATCACTATATGATTTTAACAACAATCTAGATCAATAAATTCAACTCTTTAAAGACATTGGAATGGCAGAAACTGAAGTGTCAGAACAGAAACCAAGTTTGCCTTCTGAGCCAATTAAAAATTCTCCATGTGTCCTTTTACAATGCGAGTAATGTGCGTACACATTCCTTTTGACCACAAAACCAAAACTAGGCAGGATTATTGCGTCTGTTGGTAATTTGGGCAGGTTTTTTTATCACCCTTTTCTCCAGCTTTGCTTCTGTCAATAAAACACCATTCTGACACACGTAAACTTTTATCTTTACTGTCAAAAAACTATAAAAGCTGACTGATGGTCTTAAATATTTTGCTACTGACATCTCTTGGGGTTAATTAGGCAGTATGGTTGTGAATAAAGGGGACATCCATCCCCTTCAAGACCCCCTAATTAATCCTCCAGTCTTCTCCTCATAATAATAAAGATGATGGATACACAAATATGGTATAAGCCACTTTCTTTTGCTCTTTCTTTGGTTTGCTCTCTTACCTCATCTGTTGGATTTAACTATGTTGGAAATTATGTTTTGGCTTTAATTAGGGTTTATACACATCATTCTTTGAGTGCAGGATGTACTCAAATGTTAAAAACAGCCAATATAACATGTGTTCACAGCTTGTTTGGAAAACTCCGTCTTCTGCAGTTGGACATAAAAATGTAGCTAGTTTATGCTGAGAATCTATTATTATTATTTACTAATCACGCAATAGATATTTCTCATGTATTATAGGAATAAATGTCTCTGCTTACAATGTTGTTATTATGTAGTATCAGAAGATTGTTTTGCATAAGGGTAAAAAGGTAGAAATGTTTATTTCTAAGTTCTTCTGCATCAGTTAAGTTATCATTGCAATAAAACAGAAAAATAGGAATTATCTTTCTATTGGCACTTTAAAAATATTTTGCTGTTTTATCTACTATTATTGCTTGCCTATTGCCAAGATAACTGGCATGCTGCACACCATCTTGAATACTCACCAGAACTAAGATATAAAGCAAATAAAGACTTAATATTTTATCTCATTAGATGGTGATGTTAGCATTCCCTAAGACTATTTGGGTGTAGGGGGGGGGAAAGTTGTAGTACTAAAATAGGCTCAGTTTACTTTAGTTTTGCATTGACTTAATGGTTCAATGGCTGCAGCTTCTACCTGCATTTTATAAATACTTTCCATTATTACTATGAACAGCAATAACAATCTGGCTACATTTAAACTCAAGGTGCTTTAACATACCAACATCTCTACCTTCCATCTACTGTACAACTGTTTCTATAGTTCTACAATCCAGCAAGTTTGTTGAAATTCTCACCATACGCACAAGGTTGGCTCCCCACAAGACTGAATACTGTACTACTTGCCCTTGGGTAAGTAGTTAATTTTTGTGCGCTCAGTTTCTCTGCTGTTCACATGCTACTGTTTTGTTTCTACTTTCATGCCTGTACCTGCTTTTGACCCATTTAGCTGTTGAGTCAGAAATCACTCATGGCGGCACAATATACACACTGTAGCTACCTTAATAGAAACAATCAAACAGCAAATGACTGTACTGTATAAAGAATGAGGCTGCACAGGAAAGACCGTAGTGTACTTTCTCTGTTTGAAGAAAGGTGAGTGTATGAAGTAAGCATACGTGCCATCTGTTGGAGAGTCTCTATTAATTCAGCTCAGGAACGGTTTTCTATTGGGGTAGATACAACAGTATTGAAACTTAAGTTTTGGAATTAGTAATTACTAAATATCTCATCCAAAACTTAAAGCCCATTAAGAATGTGCATTATAATTAATCCTGAGAAAGGTATTAAGATTGATGATACATAAATGTCATGAACAAAGTATTCCCTAGGGAAAACTACAAAGGGAGTTTTACAGTGTTTATTGGTTGACTTTGTTTGGCATATCCAAAAGAATCACTCTTTTGCCCAATTGTTTATCTGTTCCTGAGTCTCGCTTCCTAATGCAATGGCAGCAGATTCCACTGAAAAGAAGGGCAGTTGTTTTGAGAACACTGTGTTGCTATTAGATTGAAAAATTAGATTCTCAGAGTTCAATTTACTTTTTTTCCCAATGGCCTACTATGTTTATAGTGTTACTTAATGGTGGTGGTGGTGATGATGATAGTAATTATGTAATTGAACCTAAGTTTATTTGCTTTAATGTGCTTTTTCTTAACCAGGTTTATTGAGGGGCGTGGTGGCTCAGTGGGTAAGACGCCAGGCTTGTCGATCGGAAGATCGCAAGTTCGGAGGTTCGAATCCCTAGCCCCGCGTGATGGAATGAGCTCCCGCACTCGCCCCAGCTCTTGCCAACCTAGCAATTCGAAAGCATGCAAATGCAAGTAGATTAATAGGTACCACTTCGGTGGGTAGGTAACAGTGTTCCACGCACGTCATGCGGCCACATGACCGTGGAAGCGTCTTCGGACAACGCTGGCTCTTCGGCTAACAAACGGAGATGAGCACCGGCCCCTAGAGTCGGACACGACTGCACAAATGTGCGGGGGGAACCTTTTACCTTTGCCTTTATGAAACAGGTGGCTGCTGAATGCCATATGTAATCTCTGGCATTTCAGGTAGCCCTTAGCTTAATTTTGAAAGAGACCAGTTCAACTTTTTGACGAAAACTATTTATTTTTTGAAAGAGAGAGAAGCGGGTGTCAAAAAAGTGAAATCAAAGGAAGGAAAGGAAAAAGAAGAGTATCCATGACAAAAAGGATGTCCTGATCTGTTCTTGGCTCTGGCCCCATCCTTTCCATGCACTGGTCTGCTCCTTAAGAGCTCCAAACAGAAGACCTGTGAAAAAAATGTGGTCTTGGATAGAAAAGAAATTTCCCATTGTTGACCTTATAGTTTGAAATGAGAATCAGCATCAGGCTTTTTAGGAGCTGCCTAAAAATGAAAATGATTCTTTCCAAGCATAAGCCTCCCAGAATTCTCTTTAGTAAGATTTGTTGAGAAGAAAGGGATGGGATTACAAGAACTAAAAGTAATAGAACTGTTTCCCATTTAGAAGCAATATATCCCTGCCTATATTAGGGCAGAGACTGTTTAAATTTTCTTTCTAACAACCTTCCTGCGATCCATCAAGGAGGTGTCTTTTCATGATCAAATTCCCGGATCTTAAAACATTTGTGCACTTCCTTCACATATAAGACCATTCTTCCTCCCATTTTGAATGGCTTATTACTTTTGAATAAGCTATGTCCTTGAATCCTTGCATTTCGCACACAAGTTACATCGCATCAGATTCCAGTAATGTGTACAAAATCATATTCACCATCCTGCATTAAAACTTCTACAGGTAGTCCTTGCTTACTGCCTGCCTTGTTTAGCAACCATTTGGTTACGATGGTTGAAAGAAAACAGCTTTGCGACCAATCCTCACATTTACAGCCATCGCAGCATCCCACGGTCATGTGATCGCCATTCAGGCGCTTCACAACCACATGCATTTATGACCATTGCAGTGTCCTGCAGTCACGTGATCACCATTTGCAAACTTTACAAGCAGCTTCCAACAAGCAGAATTAATGGAGAACGCAGAAGTGAAATCACAAGTCATGGTCACGTGATGTCTCGCTTAATTACCACGGTGATTCACTTAACAACAGAAGCGGAAGTGACATCGTTAGTCTGGCGTGGTCACATGATTTTTTTGCTTAGTGACCACAGCACTTAGCGACGGAGTTGCCGGTCCCAATTGTGGTTGGTAAGCAAGGACTACCTGTAGTTCTTCCTATTTGTTTCCCACACTCTGTGCATTTGTATACAGACACTGAAGTCCTTGGGTCATGTAACTTGACACATATCTTTGCATACTGGTAGTCCTTGTTTAGCGACCACAATTGGGACTGGCAGATCGGCCATTAAGTGAAGCAGTCACTAAGTGAAACTGCAACTGTGCTTATGATCTTACTTCAGTTTTCCTTTGCTTTACAGTTCTGTGAAGGTCGTAAACGCGAGGATTGGTCGCAAAGTTACTTTTTCATCATTGTCGTACCTGTGAACGGTTGCTGTCCGAGGCAGTCGCTAAACAAGGACTACCTGTATTTACATGTTCATTATTGGATGCAAGCACAGTTTGTGTGTGCATGTGCATATGCATGATGAAAGATGTGCTCCTGATTCCTGACTATCATGCCAGAGTGGGAAATCATGTAATCTTTGTTGTGCCAGTGGTAATGTTTTCAAATGTCACCAGTGAAAGCTTTAACCCCAAACTTTTGGTGCAAAATGTTTCAGTATCTTGCATAGAATCCCAAGAACTATCCCAAATTCATTTTGTAATGAACAGACCAACTATGAAGCAACCAAAGAGAGGCAAAATTCACTTACAACTAGAATCAGAAGAAACTAAATGCTTGCAAATTTATTATATCCCAAGAGTCCTGGCTGAAAGCCCAGCCTGCTCCAAGATCCCCATTCAAAACTAAATGCCATCCGCAGTACAAATATAAATTAATCCCAGTTGGGTTAACTCATGCAAATCCATGGATTTTTTAAATAAAGGCTTAATTGAATAAACCACAATTGGCTGAATTCATACAACATTTTTATTTTATTTATTTATGTTTCAATTTATATACCGCTCCATCTCCCCACAAGGGAACTCTGGGCGGTTTACAAAACACAACAATTAAAATCCGACAATTAAAACAACCTAATAAAATACTCTAATATAATAAAATTAAGTATAAAAATCCAAGATGCAATGGTTTGATGTTTAGATGTTTAAAAAGGCCCTATGGCACCAGCCATCCCTAAGAGGAACTGTTCCCCCCCTCCCCCCACGCAAGGCGGCAGAACCAGGTCTTTAAGTTCTTTCTGAAGGCCAGGAGCGATGAGGCCTGCCTCACCTCCGGGGGTAGCATATTCCAAAGGGTGGGCGCTGTTACCGAGAAGGCACGCCTCCTAGACCCGGTCAGGTGACATTCCTTTACGGACGGGATCCGCAGCATGCCCTCTCTGAATGACCGAGTGGGACGGTTCGACATTATGGGGATGAGACGGTCCCTCAGGTAACCTGGCCCCATGCCATGTAGGCCATGCTAAGCCATATACCAGAGTTTATAAACCACTGTGGCTGGATTTTCACAACACACAAAACTAAAACCAAACATAACATGTTTGTGCTTAGCTACATGATAAGTGAATTTATTCACTGAAATGTGCTTTGCTTGTATTCCTTAGCCAATCTGGCTCTATTTTAATGGAAAGTACGTGGTGGCTCAGCGGGTAAGACGCCAGGCTTGTTGATCGGAAGATCGCAAGTTCGGAGGTTCTAATCCCTAGCCCCGCGTGATGGAGTGAGCTCCCGCACTCGCCCCAGCTCTTGCCAACCTAGCAATTCGAAAGCATGCAAATGCAAGTAGATAAATAGGTACCACTTCAGTGGGTAGGTAACAGTGTTCTGCGTGCGTCATGCCGGCCACATGACCGTGGAAGCGTCTTCGGACAGCGCTGGCTCTTCAGCTAACAAATGGAGCACCGGCCCCTGGAGTCGGACACGACTGCACAAATGTGCGGGGGGAACCTTTACCTTTTTACTCAGTATTTATCTGATTTTTCAAAATGTAGTTACTGTAATGGATGTTGAATTGCTTGTATTTTGTGGGCAACATCTCCTCCTCTACCCAAAGCCATATGGTACTTTGGACACATGTGTATTGTTGGCCCTATCCCAGGAGACTTACTACTTCTTCTTCAGCAACAATCACCTCAAATGTCCAGCACACACTGAATCCTGCTCCTAAGTCCATGTAGGCTGAACAATTCTAGTATTCCTGACATTAGAAAAGTCCTCTGTTGAAGAATTAGTGAATGAATGGCCCCTGGAAACCTGGCTGCTAATTCCCACTGAGCACTGATGTATATGATGCATTTATTTATTTATTGCATGCATATCCACTGTAATTAATTCAGCCCTTGGTTGTTTATACAGTCTATCACTGAAATGTAATAATCTTTTGCATGCATACATACATACAAGCATGCTGTGGCCTGCATCCCACCAACTAGGTGGTGTATGTGGTGTACTGACTCAGTGGCACAACTCTCAAAATGTTTATGGAATCAGCCTGTTTTATGTTAAACAAAAATACCAATCTTTTTGTTGCCCTGGGATAGTAAAATGAAGGGCAATGTCTTTGCCCACATCTGTTAGCCAGGAGTGCAGAGGAGCTTCATCCCTTGTTTTTTTGCCTACCTCTTTCTGAAATGTTTGAAAAAGAAGAATGTACTATTTCCCATACAGGGAACATTTTCTTTCTGCTATCTTCTTTAGGAATCAATTGACATGTTTATGTTCTATGTGACAAAGTCAACACATAGAGACTCAATTTTCACAGATATCTAAATTATAACTCATATTTTTCAAAATCTTCTGAAAAAAACCAGGAGCATGATATTGATCATATACATACTTGTATGATATTCAGAAGGACGGAAAGGAGCTGTGCATATCATTTGCACATTTTATTTCTTTATATAACAATCTTTATAACCGCCCCCAATCCTGATGAACTCTGGGCAGGGTACAACAACGTAAAAAACAAAAAACAAAAATAGACAGCTAAAATAATATTATAAAAACACATCAATAAAAATAATAGGTGCCATGACTAATTTAAGAGGCAAAGGGACATAGAGACTAAATTACTTTGCCTTTTTTAAAATAATTTTATTAAAGTTTAAAATTACAAAGATAAAAAAACTAATACAAACTAAGAAAAATATAAAAGTGCAAAGAAAAAATAAAGAAAGAAAAAATTATAGTAAAGAAAAAAGAAAAACATATATAAAGAAATGATTTCCCCTTTCATCACAAGTACAAACAATACCAGTAATTTATCACCTTCTCTGATACTTACAAAAGATCTCTTCTTTCCATATCTCATCTGTTATCTATAAACAAATTCTTAAAGCAAAAGTCCATTAAGAGTTACCAAAAATAACATATATATTCTAACCTTAATCAAATAAACCAACTTTCCTTTATATTCCTTTCCTTTCCTTTTAACACAGTGACTTATCACTTTATCTGAAAATACAACAAAAGATCTCTTCTTCCCATATCACATCTCTTATCTATAAACAAATGTTTAAAGCCTACTCATTTGGTCCTGGTCAGCAAAAGAGTTACCAGAAACAACAACATATATATTTTAACCTTGATCAAATAAACCAACATTATATTCCTGCCCTTTGCTTTTAATAATCTTAATATTTAATCCCTTTAAATAGTGTCCCAGAACTTGATTTCTTTTCATTTTCTCTTTGTCTCATCTCAGAAAATCAAAACTTTAACATGTTTCTTTTGTAAATCCAAAATAAGAAAGTTATCCAAGTCACTCTTCTGGTTTGTTATTTGTACATCCCTTTTAATTATTAAGACATCAACCGGTTTCATTTGTATGTCCAGTGTAACATCTTTTTTCATATCATTCTTGTAACCTGTCATTTTTAAATCCACATTTGAATCAGCCTGTCTCACTCTTGTCCAGTAAAACTTGTTCCTCTTCTACAACCTCTTTTAAATCAATTTTATGATAGCAGATAATCTTAAGAGTAACTTCTAAGTGCATTGTTCCCAAATGCCCTTGAATTCATCCAAAGATAGAGTATTTTGCTCCATTCTGTATTAGTGGGTCTCTCTCCTTTAATTATAATCTTTAGTTCTTTCTGGTTCCCTCTAGTGTCCAACCTTCAAAGTCCCATCTAATCATGTTTTTTCCTAATCAACAGCATTATCCCACAGGAAGGCTTCTTATACTTAATTTCAAAATCTTATTTCAAATCCATCTGGTCCCTTAGCCCATTTATAACTTTCCAAAATCAACGTTCTAATCACCCTTTTGCTATTTATTCCAAAATAAGAATTTTTAAAAACATGCATAAAACTTCTTTCGCTAAGGATTGAAGGAGACACACCTGGTGTAATGAAACTTGCCGTTCTGAAGATTCCTAATATCCAAAAAACAGTTAACAAGTAATTTCCAGAAGTGATTAAGAAAGGAAGTATGCAAACCCTGTGCCATAAAGGTGCTGACCATGGCTTGGGCGAAGATGGCGACCCCTTGGTTCCCAGAGCTCTAAACCTGCTGGAGACTGCAGTCTTATCGTCTCCTCATGGGGAGCTACTGTATGGAGCGCTTGTGGGCTTTCCCGAGTCCTATCCTTGTCCAGAGAGGAATTCCAAGAGGCCGATCCATTCGCTGGCTTCTTGTTCCGCCGCAGTCGTCGGAGCTGTCTTCTGTTCGCCATTGCTTTAGCTTGTTTATGAAATGTCAATAAGGTCAGGGCCATTCAAATCTCTGGGAAGAGAGTATCCCATAAAATAGGGCTGCCACTGAGAAGGCTGGACCCATGCCCCAGGATCCTTACAAGGAGAGGGGACTGATACAGTCTCTATTACTCCTTTGTAATTAGAAAAGTAAATCTTGCATTGCCAAAGGATTCTGATTTGTTAAAATTTTTCTTGCATTTTTGAAATTCTGAGAGGCCGAAAATGTGGGCTTTTTTTTTAAAAAAAAAATTCCCTTCACACCCCTATGGGTGGTATGTGTCTTCCTCAACCTCGGGTGCTCTACCAGAGTCCTGGGAGTTTGAGGGTTCTGCGCAGGATCTTAGCTGTTCCTAGCACTGCACTCTTCTGGACAGAGAGCTCTGATGTTGCTCCTGGGATCTGTTGGAGCCACTCTCCCAGCTTGGGAGTCACAGCCCCGAGTGCTCCTACCACCACTGGGACCACTTTGGCCTTCACTTTCCACATCCTCTCCAGTTCCTCCTTCAGGCCCTGGTACTTCTCCAGCTTCTCATACTCCTTCCTGATGTTGCTGTCACTTGGCTACATCTATCACCACCACTGTCTTCTGGTCCTTGTCTACTACCACAATGTCTGGTTGATTGGCCAGTACCTGCCTGTCTGTCTGGATCTGGAAGTCCCACAGGATCTTAGCCCTGTCATTCTCCACGACCTTCTATGGAATCTCCCATCTGGACTTCGGAGGGTCTAGCCTATACGCTGTGCAGATGTTCCTGTACACAATGCCAGCTACTTGGTTGTGCCGTTCAGTGTATGCTGTTCCTGCCTGCATCTTACACCCTGCCACTATGTGTTGGACTGTCTCTGAGGCTTCTCTGCACAGTCTGCACCTTGGGTCCTATCTAGTGTGGTAGACCCCTGCTTCTATGGATCTGGTGCTTAGTGCCTGTTCTTGTGCTGCTATGATCAGTGCCCCAGTGCTGTCTTTTAGTCCAGCTCTTTCCAGCCACTGGTAGGATTTCCCAATGTCAGCCACCTCAGCTATCTGTCGATGGTACATCCCATGCAGGGTCTTGTCTTGCCATGGCACTTCCTCTGCTTGATCTTTCTTCCATGTCTGCTGCTGCCTCAGGCATTCTCTCAGCAGCTCATCTTTAGGTGCCATCTTACTGATGTACTCCTGGATGCTCTGGGTCTCATCCAGGACAGTGGCTTTGACACTCACCAGACCCCGCCCGCCCTCTTTCTGGCTGGTGTACAGTCTCTGGGAGTTGGACTTGGGGTGGAAGCCTTCGTACATTGTGAGGAGCTTCCGGGTCTTCACATCGGCAGTCTCCATGTCCTCCTTTGGCCAGCTCACTATACTGGCAGGGTATCTGATGACTGGCAGGGCATACATGTTGATGGCATGGATCTTGTTCTTTCCATTGAGCTGGCTCTTCAGGACCTGTCTTATCCTTTGATGGTACTTGGATGTTGCTGTCTTCCTTACCTCCTCATTGTGGTTCCCATGTGACTGTTGGATACCAAGGTACTTGTAGCTGGCCTGTATGTCTGCTATGTGGCCCGCTGGTAGTTCCACCCCATCAGTCTTAACTAGCCTTCCCTCTCTTTACTACCATCCAGCCACACTTCTCTAGTCCGAATGACATCCCAATGTCCTCACTGTAGATCCGTATCAGGTGGAACAGTGAGTTGATGTCTCGTTCACTCCTAGCATACAGCTTGATGTCATCCATGTAGAGGAGGTGGCTGATGGTAGTGCCACTCTTGAACTTGTATCCATATCCAGTTCTTGTGATAATCTGGCTGAGGGGGTTCAAGCCCATGCAGAACAGCAGCGGGGACAGTGCATCACCTTGGTATGTGCCATGCTTGATGGCCACTTGCGTGAGCTGTCTTAAGTTGACTTCCAGTGTTGTCTTCCACAGTCCCATTGAGTTCATGAGGAAGGTCCTTAGTGTCCTGTTGACTTTGTATAGCGCCAGGCATTCACAGATCCTCGTGTGTGGCATTGAGTCATAGGCTTTCCTGTAGTCAATCCAGGTTGTGCTCAGATTGGTCTGTCTAGACCTTGAGTCTCGGGCAACTGTTCTATCCATGAGCAACTGGTGTTTTGAGCCTTGGGTGTTGTTCCCAATGCCCTTCTGAGCTGTGCTCATGTACCAGCCCATATGGTCCTGCAGCTTAGCGGCTATGATGTCTGATAGGACTTTCCATGTTGTGGGGAGGCAGGTTATTGGCCGGTATTTGGATGGTGTTGTTCCCTTGTTGGGGTCTTTCATGATCAGCACTGTCCTACCTTGTGTTAGCCAGTCTGGGTGGGAGTCTGCTGTTAGCAGCTGGTTCATCTGTGCTGCTAGGCGATTGTGATATACTGTATACACACACACACACACACACACACACACACACATACAGAGAGAGAGAGAGAGAGAGAAAGAGAGAGAGAATTTAGCCCACATTTTCCATTCTATATACCTTTAAGGTAGCCAACACCATAATTAAAATGTGAAGATTTTATGCCCTGTAAGCAGAGACTTGTGGGGAGAAACAGATAAGGAAAGGTCATCTTAACACTTGCTGTTCAAACTGAGAATCAAATAGAAGAAAATTCAAGTTCAATGGCTGTAAAACTAAAAAAGTGGATGGGTTCATAATGTTGGATTACAATAAGGAAAGGACATATGTCTTGTGATGTAATACTGGTAGCTGGTTCCTGATTAGACAAATGAGTGGATTATGTAGAAAAGGAAGACATATATTTTGTAGGAAAACCCATGTATAGGAAAGGTAAAGTGCCCATTTGTGTTTTTACTATCAATAAAGAGATTTCTGCTTAACCATAAATAAGGAAATTTGCCATAATTTTGAGATAAGAGAACATCTGAACAGGATGTGAAAAATAGATGTCCATGACAGGAGGAATAGGATATGAAAAGGGCAGATGTTCATGCAGATAGAGCAAAGGTTATTGTAATAGGCTGATGCATTCTGCTTGGCTAAAATTTGGCCAAAATACCTATAAAAGGTTGAAGAAAATTAATCCCTGGTACGGCCGCCCACTCAAAGAAATTTGACAACTTTTGGTGAATAAACATATTTTGACTCTCCATTTATCCTCTGGTTATTTCGATTAAATTCCCGGCTTGGGATCGAACAATGAGAAGGAAGGAGTTTCATCCGGATAATTTGCTGTCTGTGATTAAGCATGTTGCATGCTCCCATGCATGTATTCAGTAAATCATGATTAAGCAAATCATAGTTGTGTGGTGTGAACCCATCTGGTCTTTGCAATGTCTGAATTTCCTATTACGTAGTGAACTTTACACTACTTCCTTTCTGTGTAATCCTAAGCATATTTTACTTAATATTAGTATACAGTGGAGTTTATTTACAAATAATTGCATTTAAGATAACGGCCCTATCCCTATTTTAACGTGTCAGCAACCAGAGAGAATAACCTTGATTCTAAATGGATGATGTTGTCATTTCTAGGAGGTGAGTTGGCAAAAGGTAAAAGTTCCCCCTGCACATCCGAAGACTGCACTTCCGCAGTCATGACCAGTTATCTACCCACCGAAGATATGCACTTGCATGCTTTCGAATTGCTAGGTTGGCAAGAGCTGGGGCTAGTAGATGAGCTCACTCTGTCAAGCGGGGCTAGGGATTCGAACCTCCGAACTTGCGATCTCCGAACCATCGATCAACAAGACTGGCGTCTTACCTGCTGAGCCACCAGCCCCTTGTGGATACTCCTTGGCAGAACAGGAATAACTGCAACAGCTTACTTTTAAGCACGTGGATGCATTTTTCTGCTGGAGAGCGTTGCATGTTTTCCTCCCGATCTACAGCGGTTTAAGAAAGAATTATTCTGGTAACTCTCATCTAGTCCCCTGTTACTTTCAGATACTGCCCAGAATCGTTGAGAGTCGGGCAGCATACAAATTTAATACATTATTAAATAATAATAATTATTGTCAGCTTAGTTTCTTTGCTAGAAATAGTTAGGAACCGAACAGAACGGGAGCCCACCCGAGTCGTGGTTAACAACCGGGAAGGAACGAAATGATGGAACGCCCCTTTAACAAGCTAAAAAAAACTTTTGCTATTGATTCCTCCCTTCTCACGTCACTATGTACAGTTGCTAAGCGGAACTTTGACTAATGAGAGCACTTAAAAAAATAAACAGCCTCAATTTAACTTCCCAACCATTATCTTAACACTCCCTCTCCCGTCGCTCTTTTTTAAAGCCGTGATTCATCCCGCCAAAAGCCAGCCTCTCTCGTTATTGGCTGGAGCTACAGCCAATGGGAGGGCTGTTTCTGAGACTAGGCGCCGGGAGGGGGCGTGACCGGCGCGTGCGGGTACGGTTTTCCCCCCTCTTTTGCTCGGCTGCTGGGGACGTTGCACAGGCGGCGTGGCGCGGGTGGGTGTTGGGGAGGGGCTCGTGCGGGGTGTCCGCGCTCTCGAGTGTCGTAGGCGCTGCTCTGTCGCTGTCGGCCGCGGCTGGAAGGCAAACCCACGCGACCGTGGGAATTGGGGAGCACGGGCAAGGGAAGGTCCCGTAGTGAAGGTGGGAAAAAGCTTCCGTGGGACTTCACGAATGGATGAATGAATGAATGAAGAGAGGAGTAGGGAAAGGACCACTGCCTTATTAGTTTTACGTGGGGAAGGAGTTGGATCGAGGCAATGGAGTATTGGAGAAAATGGAACCTTCACCGGTAACCAGTCTCTCCCCAAGCTAGTGCCTTCTAGGTATGCCCGACTACAACTCCTATCATCCTCAGCGTAAAGCGTGATGGAATTGGAGTCCAACATCCCTGAAGAGAAAGGTGCTATAGATTCTCATTTAGCCATTCATTTTACTTATTTATTTTAAATTTTTGCTGCCCCTTTTCCTTCTACCATTTTTTGGGGGTATTTTTAGTTCGTTAGTTGTGAAGGATGCATCTCTCTCTTAGATGGGTTGTTTGCTGCTTTGGAGAGACATTTTTAAATATATATTACTCTCATCAAATTTTATTTAAAAGACAGAAATCAAATTAGAAAGATTGGTTATTACCAACATGGATAAAATTCCTTAGGTAAAAAATAAGCTAGTATGGTTTCTCCCTGGTGTTAACTATTTCTGTATGTGTGTAGTGGTGAAGAACAAAGCATCCATAACTAGCTACTGCTTTAACTTTGGTTCAAAGATATAACACAAATTACTGGTGGACTTTTTTCTATCCAGACATCATTTGTGGTGCAATCATATACATGTTCAATTGGAAATAAATTTAGTGGAACTTTTTCTCAGGTAAGCATATACAGGATTGCAGCATTAATGTAGATAAGTGCTGCTTAATGCCCATTAGCAGCTCCCTTGCTTTTAAAATGAGAATATGAGTAAAGATAGATTTGGGCCATTAATGCATATGTCTGAAAGATTCTGCTTCCTATTAGTGAATGGGCTCCAACTAGGAGAGCTACTACAATAACAGAGGGAAAACGCAAAATTTTAGCTGTTGGGTTTGCTGAAATTACATGTGCAAACCCACCTGGAAGTGCTTCAGATGTTGCTAGATCTGCCTTGTGACTAGAATGTCAGAAACAATATAAGTATGCAGAAAGATAGGATAGGAAATGTATGATTGCCCTCATCTGTAATTGTTACAGAAAAGGGCAATGAAAATTATCAAGAGCGCTGGAACTTTTCTTTAAAAGTTCATGGAATTAAGAGAGGATTTTAGAGGGAAGAATGATGAGATGACAAGAGATTGTGATTGAGCGTGGAGAAATTAGCTAGGAGTTTTCATTCAGTACTAGCTTTATTATGCACTTTTAATTAAGTGTAGGAGAGACATGGAATAAAACAATTGATACAACAGCATTAGAATCAATTATCATATGAAATAAACCTCTAAACTAAAGTGCCATGACATATCAGCATCTATGCATTTAAAATAACAGATAAGAATTTTAAAACAACTTCAAGAGGACTGAAAAAGAAGCAGTTTTACTTTTACATAATGATAAACAGAGAGTTTACACAATGAAACTGGCAGGTTGTTGAGCACAGGCAAAAGGAAATTTTACTTCACATAGCATGCAATTTATAGACTTCGTTGCCAAAAGGTGAGATGATGGCTACTCACTTGTCTACCAACAAGGAAACCCAAATAATATACCCTCTAGATTCAGGTGCACATTAAATGCCAGGTAATGGGATCGGGACGGAGGGATGCAGTGGCTGTGTTTTGTTTTGTTTTGTTTTTTGTTTTAGAAAAAAGTTGTAAAGAAAGTAGAAGTTTACAAGCGCTGTAAAATTGACCAAAAATATCTAAATGACATTGATATAAATCTACATATTAAAATGTCTTAATTTGAAAGTTAAAATCAGAGTTAAATCAATATTAAAATCAGATTATTATATGGTAATTGACAACTTTAACCAGTATGATTGAATTTATAAA
This sequence comes from Charina bottae, assembly GCA_023362775.1. Lineage (NCBI taxonomy): Eukaryota > Metazoa > Chordata > Lepidosauria > Squamata > Charinaidae > Charina > Charina bottae. The sequence continues at coordinate 199,703,961 of JALMGJ010000001.1, forward strand.
TTGTAAGATAAAAAAATTACAATAAGCTCTATCTGAAAAAAATTGGCAAATCAGACAAAAAGGAAAACCTAAATGTTATAATCTTATGGTAAGAGCAACCCAGTTTTTGGATATGGTACAAACTCTTTTAGAAGATTATAAAGTGTCTATGTTTGCATGACCACTAAGCCATGTTATTGAAAGGTATATCATGTCATGTGAACCTTGAACTTGGTCAAAATGTGGTTAAAGTAGGGCGCCTAAGCCATGCTTTGTATTTAAGGTTTGTTACTGCGTAATTTACCTGGGACTGCCTATGTAACCTGTATCTGGAAAAGAAAGCTACTTTGAAGACAGTCCAGGCTACTGGACACAAAGGCAGGAAGCCAGAGCAGCTGCTAATTGGGGCATCTCTACCTGTGCCATCTCTGCTTCCCTTTCTCCTCCCAGTATCCAGGAGGAGAGGAACAAGAGGGTGGTGAGGAAAGGCAAACTGTTTAAAGCAACCCCTTAAAATCTGGAAAGTAAAGAGAGCTGGAACATTAGGAAGAATGATTGTTTTCTGTATAATCAGCAAGCCTGAATTACTTTGATTTTCTGGTGGTGGATTACTGCGTAGGTCATTTATTTGCAGGTAGTGCCAGACTTCAGAAGACCTGTTATGTGAATGTGCCCAGTGAATGGATTCATATGTTAAGCCATGGTTTGATTAACCATGAAAAAAAACAGTTGGCTGAGTTCAAATGCTAAGCCAAAACCAAACAAACCATGGTTTAGTGTGTTTGCTGAAGGCTTTCCATTTACAACAGTATAACTTCTGATAAAAGGGGACATTTTTTTATTACTGAAGTATCAGGTTAAAAATATATTCTGCACAAGTAGTCTGTTATATAAATTAGTGAGTGTCTTGCCTAATTTGATTGTTACAGGACCACTTTAACAACAGATTTTGGTGAGGAATGTTTGACATTTTTCTGATTTCTTTAATTATATGCATATTATTTTCTTGTTCAGTTGTGACTCCTGTAAGCTTTAAATGAGTACAGAACTTGCAATCTGTCTGCTTCCTGTTTTGGTCATCAGTAGATGAAGTGAAAATTTTGCTCCCTTTTTTGCATTGTTAGTGGGTTTGAGGTAAAATGTTTAAGCCTTGCAAAAATGGATGGGCCTCGAGTTTATGAAAGTTGCATGGCCTTGCTTTAAACAGGGATGCACAGGCCACAGTCCCAGGGCCACATGTACCTTCCCGAGCCCCTCCAAAATTCTAATTTTTAACGTGATCAGAAAAGGAAAATTATCAAATATGTGGGAAATAATCATAACTTTATTTAGGAAATTTAATTTAACTGGATTTAATTTTTGTTTTAGCTCCACTCATTAAAACCTCCGCCCTGTGCCACTAAGAAGCTGAGGCCCTTGCCTCCCACCCCACAAATCACATACCCCTGGCAGTAGAATGTGTGCCTTCCAAAAGTGGCAAGTTTTTTTTTCCACAGTAGACACAATTTGAATTATAGCTGCAAATGTGATGAGAGGAAAAACCCTTCTATGTAAACTTCAAATAAAGTTTTATTTATGTGAAGGAGTACAATTTAGAGCAATGTATTACTCGTGGAATGCAATGGTTCTGAATTAAGCAGTGCCTTCTTGTTTCATAAAGCTTTGAATAGCGTTGTGGCATTTAGCAAAATTGATAATATAGCAGTTGCATACCAGATTTAATGATGCCTGTAGTTTGAATTGTTCTGGTCCTGTGTTTTAGGACTTGTGCTTAACATCATGATCAGTACAGCAAGATTGGAAAATCCACATGTCTCTTTTCTTCCAGGCTATTTAGGCAGTTCAGAAATGCTCTTTTAGGATATATTCATTGAGATAAAATTAAGATATCTCTCTGATGTTAGCAGAATACTGCAGGTAGAATTAAAGGCAAACTTTGACAGAATAACATGAAGGAAAATGTGTATGTATCTTTCTTTCCTGTGCCAAGTAATGTGCTATCAGACAGTAAATTCTGAACATACTGTGAATGTACTTGGAATAAATCCTATTGAACACAGTTCAATGAGAATTGAGCGTAGACTTTAGCTGCCGTGCTAACCTGGGCAATATTTATTTCACAGAAGTCTGGTATATGATGAAGGAAGGTTCTGCTACCATGAGTTCTTCAGCTGCAAATCCCAAGATTCTGTACAGGAATTCTCGTCTACTCCGTATGGTGTTCCTACAACTCCATCGCCAGCAAAGGGCTGACTTATTTTGTGATGTTGTCCTACAAGCAGAAGGTACTAATGCTTCTAAAATCTGAGAGATGGATACCTAAAATAAATAGAGTGGCTCAAGTTGTGGTATTTTGGCTGAATGATTTTTAGGGCTGTGCAAGTCCTGTAAAGAGGTGTTTTTCAAGTTGTAGAAGCCTGTATGCAACATGTCTTTTTGAAGAGAGACCCTTTTTTTCCAGGCTCACGCAATTGCTTTTACAAGTTGTCCTATGTCTTTCCATATACGTGTGTAAGCATAGCTGCTTTGCTGGATAAAAAAGATTGGTAGCTTTGGCTTTTTGCAGAGTACCCCTTTTATAGGATTTGCATAGCTCTAATAATTGTCCCAAATATCTATTATTCATTTTGTTAGTGTAGTGGTTTTATTTAGAATATGGTGGAAACTTGTCTCAATTGCCCTGTTCTCAATGCCATGACTCGCCTTGAGATTTGAAGTAATATGAAGTGCCCATGAATACATTCTGCTACCTCCCCCCGTCTGGTGCCCCCAGACTGTGATTTCTAGAATTCCTCAACCACAGGGGTCCCCAACCCGTGGGCCGCGGCCTGTTAGGAAGTGGGCCGCGGGGCTCCCTCCTGCAAACCCCGCCCCCCGGAGCGCGTGATTGGCTCCCGCCTGCAAACCCTGCCCCCGGTGCGTGCGATTGGCTCCTGCCTGCAAACCCCGCCCCGGTCCATGGAAAATTTTTCTTCCACGACCAGTCCCTGGTGCCAGAAAGGTTGGGGACCGCTGCTCAACCACATCCAGAGGCTATCGGGTTGAGGGGAAATGGTATTTAGAATACTTTGTCCTTCCACCAAATTGCCAGTAGAGGTGGAAAGTCCCCTCATCCCCACCCATTTCAAGGAAAGTGGCTTGCAATATGGAGGTTGGGTTCTGAGTAGGCATGGAGTATTAAGCCCTTGCACTTGAAACATTTAGCCATAGTGAAATTTTGCAAAGAAATACGTGATAGATTCAGGAAGGTTAAGCCAGCAAAAGTTTGGAGTGCTGTTGTTTTTACTTACTTTATTTGTGCTTAATTCTTCCATTGAAATCTATGGGGCCATTTGAAGTGCTTAATTTTAGCTGGAGCATGCCTATGGATTTGTTTAGTATATCTTATTTGTTGTGAATAAAATACATAATGGTAGTTTATACAGTCTGAAATTGTTTTTTCTTACTCAGTTGTCCCCAAATAACTAGAACAAATTGCTAAGCATTTCTCCCATTGGGGGAGTTGGGCGGTCATATAAATTTAACTAATAAATAAATAAATTTATCTTAAAGAAGCACCACTAACCCAAAAAATCTAAGCAAATATACTTTAGGGAAGGTGCACATATGCTTTTTTTATTATTATTATGAATTTTATTAAGTTTAAAGAGAAAGATGAAAGCTACGAAAAAACAACTACAAAAAAAAGAGAAGAAAAACTAAAAAGGTGTGAAAACACAAAATAAATTTTTTTACAACATTACAGAAAGATGTGACTTCTGACTTTTAACAGCAAGGATATACAAACATTTTCCATAATCAATCTCTTACTCTATATTAAACCAAAATCACATTATTTCTATAAATCATTTCCCTTTAGCACATTATAAAAATCACTAAGTACAGTTACTCCCTCCCCTTATATTAAAATAAAGAAAAAAATTCATATAAACCTCCTAAACAATTCCCACCCCCAAAAATAACACATTTAATTATTCCCTTCCTACTACTATTCTGTACATTTCTGTCTAGTATAATAAAAGTCAAACTAAAAAGCACATAAATTGTCTGCCATTATACTAAATAATCATCATTGGCGATCACTCGTAGCTGAGTAAGATTGTCTTCCAAAGGTAAAATTTTAACAGTGGATCCGTAAGTGGCTATAAAGGCCAATTCTGGATCCGCACAACCTCCCACAATGAGGGCATACTAAATAATACAACAGTTTTAATAATCTTAATCTTAATAAACCCAAAAAAGAAAAGCAATTCGAAACAATGACCTTAAATCAAATTGTTAGAACAATCCAATCCAAATAAACATTTTATACCCTAATAATATTAATCCATATCCTTAAAAACAAGTAACATCAGTCAAACCCTAAAAGCGATCCAGATAAACATTCTTTAACCCTTATCCCACTTCAAAATAAACCAAATCATTTACATATCCCCACAATGTGCAGAGAGCTTTTCTGTTGAAAAAAATCAAACAGCCCAACTGCCCCCTCAAAAATTCCAACTTCTCTTCAGAAAACCTCCCATATATAATGATCCCTTCTTTTTCATAACATTTCACCAAAAAGTCAATTTTACTTATTGCTTGCAGATCCCTCTCTGCATTGAATTTCTCCAACTCCACTATCCAATCTTCAGCATCTCAACAGAAATCCCAATCTCATTCTTAGAAGAAACGTTTCTATAACTCTTGAATTCCTCAGTTTCATCCACTACATCCCCAACCAGATGACACATTTTAAAACTCATATTTTCCACAATGTCCTGAATGTCTTATATAAAAACTTGATAGGAGTCAGAAAAGATCTGTTTAAAATCCTAATGGAAGTCAGAAAAAATCTGCTTAAAATCCTCCATGTCTCATGCAGTAGATTATTGTGCCCCCTAGGAGCTTAACCAGCGAAAGTCTAAGATATGAAAAAGTTTGGAACAAAGTGAAAGTGAGATAAGCAGACAGTTCCCCAGGGAAAGTAGAAACAGAAAGCTGAAGGTTTAAATCAGCCGATTCAATGTGTAGGAAAATGCTAATATCTTCAAATTTAATACCAAAATAATAACAGGAAGACAATTATTTACTCTCAATCCTCCTTTATATTTGGAAGGGAAACAAATTCCAAAACTTAAAAAAGAATTTTTAAAAAAAGTAATCCCAAAAATAACGATAAGCACCAGGAGAGCCCGCTTCTCCTTGCTATCTCTTAGGGTACGTATACTTAATATATATATATATATATATATATATAAATTTGGTGATTTAGAAATGAGGTGGCCAGTCTTACTGTCCCTTTAAGGCTATAGCGTGGCTTGGAAAATGGTGACGTCCCAGCCTCCCGGCTAGCTCTTACCAGTTGAGCACAAATGCTGTTTGTGATCTTCTGGCTGCAAGCGGCTGTCCGGAGGGCAGATGGGGTGATTCCTGGTGTCAATGTTCTCAGTCATCCAGGTGGAACAGTCTGTAGCTTGAATAATGTCAACTGGATTTCTATTTTCTCAGTGGAAACGTTTTGCTCCTTATCCAAGAAGCTTCTTCAGTCTGAGCAAAGTTGGTAAGGGAATCCTTAAATATGTTTCTAGGGTGGCTGTGAGCCCCAGGTGCAAGGTCACACAGCCACCCTAGAAACATATTTAAGGATTCCCTTACCAACTTTGCTCAGACTGAAGAAGCTTCTTGGATAAGGAGCGAAACGTTTCCACTGAGAAAATAGAAATCCAGTTGACATTATTCAAGCTACAGGTGATTCCTGGTGTTTTCCTTCATCCGAAGAACACTCCTGGGCTTCAGGAAAACCTGCCTGAGCCCGAAAAAAATTGCCGCGTTGTCAGTTTCGCCCATGGAGCCCGCGGGCACGGCTGCTCAGTCCGCCATGTCCCCACCAGAAGTCCGGTGCACGTATGCTTTTATTAAAATATATATTCTAACACCATCCAGTAAGTTGATGTAAATTGATGTAAGTTGATAGAGTGAGCTAAAATTTCCCTTTTTATACAGGAACCCTGTTCTTGTAACTTAATTTTAGAAGTATAACTATTTTAAATTAACAGCTGAAAGATGCAGTTTAAAATACCTAAACATACTTAAATACATTATTTAAGTTAGTGTGATTAAAATATAAACCAGCTCCAGTGATCTCTATATTGGGAATGGCAATATCTGGCTAATGGACCAGGCTTTTTCATCCAGCCTGCCATCTTCCAAGGAAGTCCAGATTCTTCTCTGACACCCTGCCCCTTCTGCTCCTTTGCACTTATTCTGTCCTGTCAGAAAAAGGGAACAAAGGCAGTTGCTTGGGAAGATGTTACTTCAAGATGCACGTAGGTATTTGATTTAGCATGTCCCTTCCATTTCTTGCCAGGGCAAGTGAAATGGCCTTCCCATGGAGCTGGCATTTGATGATTCTAATTAGTTTTGGTTAGCCACTCTGGGAACAGAATTTCGGACTAGATATGTCTTTGCCCTGACCCAGTACAATTCTTATTTTCCCGAGATTATGTATTGACTGGGAGAATTTCAAGGCTAGCCCATGAGGAACATCCTCAGTCAAAATTGATGGTCGGTTAGTAAAGTACCTGCTAATAATGGTGTTCTTTGTAGGCGAAGCCGTTCCAGCTCATTGTTGCATCTTGTCGGCCTGCAGCCCCTTCTTCACAGAGCAGTTGGAGCGAGAAATGCCCCCCAAGGGACACAAAGTGGTGCTGGAAATTCGGGGGCTGAAAATTGGGACGTTGCGTAAATTGGTAGATTTCCTCTACACGTCTGAAATGGAGGTGTCCCGGGAAGAAGCCCAGGATATTATTGCAGCTGCACGACAGCTTCAGGTGTCAGAGCTAGATTCTTTACAGTTAGAGGGAGGAAAGTTAGTAAAAAAAACACTGGGCCGGCGATTGAACAGGAACTGTTTGCAGCTAGCCAGTCCAGTGTCCATGTCAGAGACAAGTTTAATTCATTCTTCTCCTCCCTCTGGAGGTAGCTTGACATCCTGGGTAGCTGCAGGCAAGCAAGCAACATCCAGCAGAGATTTTAGACCATGCTCCAAAGAAATAAGTAGCCACAACAGCACTGATCAGAAGGACGTAAAGAAGCAAAAGCTTACTGCAGCATTGCTGAGTCATGACAAAGAGATTTCAAAAGGCCAGACAATTGCTACTGATCCCCTGAAAACAAAAGTTAAAAAACGCCCTTCAGGCACGGTAAGGAGTATAGTGGGCAGTAATGGGAATAGTGGTCTGCACAGAAAGGAGACTGAGGCTGGAGATACACACACTACAGCCAGCTTGCAGGATTCCAGAAAGATAAAGCTCAGCCGTCCAAAGCTTTTCTCGCCACCTGGGTCTGTGCCTTGTGCCACCAAAGACCATTGCACTGTGACATCCAGCAGATCCTCAAAGTCTGTTAGACATCTCTGGAGACAAAAGTGTCCTGGCAAGGATGAGGCAAAAAGAGAAGACAGTAACCATTTGTGTGGCTTCTGGAGCCCCCCCCTCCTTCCAAAACCTGCTAAGGGCAGGAAGCGCAACTCCAGTGAGCCAATGTCCAGCTCAAACTGTCCCCAAGAAGTAGGTCAGGTTGGCCGGGTAAAGCTCAGGAAAGCGATCAATGGCAGCTGCTGGGAAGTGGTGCAAGAATCACCTGCTGTGCAGCCCACAATGGTGGCAAATGCTGTGTGCACTTTGAAAGGGGAGGGCTCCCAATCTCAGCCCAGACGCCCTAATCCAGAAGTAGCAGAGGAGCAGCAGTTGGCTTGGTCTGCTGAGCTGCTCCCTGCAACTGCTGAGGCTGCACCGGGTCCCGAAAAGAGTGTGGCAGGACTATCTGAGGTGGCCTTAGATGAAGGAGATGGTGCTGCTGGGAATCATTACGACATGAGTGTGTTTATGCTGGACCATCTGACCAAGGGGGAGCAGTACGATAGCCTTGCTTCAGCTGGAGAGTTGGAACAGATGCTAGAGTTGCTTCTGGCTGATGATGCCGCTGGGGGAATCCAGAGCACCACTATCACACAAGGTCTGTGTGCTTCACCCCACGCGAAAGAGAATGCTCTGGGAAGTTTTGGAATTGAAGAAAAAGAGGAGTGTTGTACAGTTGGCCCACAGTTGGACACGATAAAAATCAGTCTCCAGCAAGAGGCTCCTGAGCTGGAAATCACCAAGAGCGCCGGTGGCTCAACAAATGGGGGCCCTTTGTTGGACCCTGTCCTTAGCTATCTTCCTCCTGTAACACCTGAGCCTAGCAGTGACTGTCTTTCCTTGTGCATGTCGGCCTCCCCCCAACTGGGGGATTGGACGGCGACTCAGTGTCAGCTGTCTGAATCCACGAATGGGACTGCAAAGTTTGCTGAGCCTTTGCCTGTCGCCTGGATGGGTGATGAGAACCAAGGGCTTCTAGCCTACGATGTGGGGATCTCAGATGCAGAAACGCAGTCGCTGACTGAAGCGGTGCTGAGCAACCCTGTGCAGCACAACCTGGACTGCAGGCTGCCGTCCTTAGCCAGCCTAGAAGAAGAAAACATAGACGTTGGTGGGGTAGAGGAGCTCTTCCTTAACATCGAATGTGTCCGGCCAGATCCCTCTCCTCTATCTGAAACTGAGGTGGATGTTCTGAGCTAGTGAGTGCAAGTGGTGGCAAGGAAGTGCCTTGACTACTTGGTGAGGTGGGGTAGCAGCCAGTACTGCACTTAAATTCCATGGCAAGCAGTAAGGAATCTGCCACAAAAAACAATCAATAGATTCCATAGCGTTTTGAGTATTTTGACCAGATGATGGAAAAGCCCCCTTTAAAGTCAAGCTGGGGAAGAGGCTGCTTCATTATCACCAGCTCTCAGCCTCTAATCATGACCGTGACATTGGCGTAATCTATTCTTTGCGTACAGGCCACCCTTCCGGGATGCCAGGGTTCTTCTGGCCTCTTGTGGGATAGGTAACCCGCAGGAAATCTACAGCATTACTTCTGTGAAAAGTAATGATTTATGTTGGGGGAGACATCTTGGGGTTGGCAATAATTTCACACAAATGTGTTCTACTTAATTTCCTTTATAGATCAGAGCGTAACTGTCTTTACAGTGAACAAAAGACTTTTGAACTCCAGCCAGAGTTTGAAGCATGCCCTGTAATTCAGGGGACAAAATTATGTTTTCTGGGAAGAGCTCTGTTGTGAAACAGTGTTATCCTCAACTGTTTAAGCTCCTGCGTTTCCCTTCAATATTTTTGTAATATTTTATTTAATGGCCAGTGAGTTAACCAAACCTGGAAATAAAATTCATTGCTGCTAGGATAATTGTTTCCTCCCAAGCTGGGAAGGAAGCTCTTACACTGAGTTAGCAGTCCAAAGGACTTGGCAGGGGGTAAGAACTGCTGCCCTCTTTGTGCTGGCTCCCATCAGTTCAGCGCGTCATTTTTTGTCTAAAGGTCAGATTGGACCTAGGAAGAGCAGCGCCGGGTCTGCTGACCTCCCCCCGTTTCCCAGTTACTGGGGGTTGCACAGTACCAACTCAACAGCCTTTACAGCAGCAGGTGCCTGGCTGCAAATGTTAATTCTCTCTCCTTAAGCCAATACATGGCAGGAAGCAGCACCCTTTTCTCCTGCTACTTTTGGCCGGATTGTCCGCTTGAACTGAACTGAATCTTCTCCCGTTAAGTGGCCTGCAATATTTAAACACGGATATAGGGAACTAAGTGCCCTGCTGACTTCCTGTATTTTAAGTAAGAGAAGGCTCCCTAGAGGCTTGAGAATAAATGCCAAGTTGCTTTTCATTGAAACCATCTCCCTTGTGTTTGCAGCTTCTTCACAGAGAAGTGTATTCAAGTGCAGTGACCTATACCTCCATGAAGCTGTGCCAAATACTTCCTTCTCTCACAACCCAAAGCTCTTCATGTATGGAGAACATTCTGAAGAGTAGATGGCACAAAGACTGGAACAAATGTTGAGTTGTAACTTGTTCAAATAAAATTGCCAAGTTTTCCTGGTACTTTTGTATCTTATTTACACTGGAGTCATCTTGTGGAGTTGTTGTTCAGTCGTTTAGTCGTGTCCGACTCTTCATGACCTCATGGACCATAGCACGAGGAATTATATTATTTATTATAATTATTATATTATTATTATTTATAGTAAGTTTTAAGACCATTACAGTTGACTTAAGTGACTTACCTTTTATCCCGTCTAGACGGAAGTAGTCTAGAGTCCCAAACCACCAGCTTGAGAATAATGAACATAATGAATTTATATTTTTTTCAGTGTAAATTATTTTTTTCACGTACAAGTTCTGCCTCTACTTCACATCTCTCACATTCAAATGTGGAGGACCAAACACCACTCATTTCTATCATATGGCTGAAAAACAGGAAAAGAGCAAAGAGAAAGCCAACACCCAAGCCTATTTCTCAATTCTAAGCTATTATAGCTATGGGGCATTCACGGGAGGGGGTGAGCACAAGGAACATTGCACGGATCATGTCACTATGTTGTTGTTCAGTCGTGTCCGACTCTTCGTGACCTCATGGACCATAGCACGCCAGGCCTTCCTGTCTTCCACTGCCTCCCGGAGTTTACTCAAGTTCATGTTCATCACATCAGTGATGCTATTAGCTGTGGCTAAAGGAAATAAAACAATATACCATATTTTCCGGCGTATAAGACGACCGGGCGTATAAGACGACCCCCAACTTTTCCAGTTAAAATATAGAGTTTGGGATATACTCGCCGTATAAGACCTCTCCTGGCCAAGTGCAGCCGTTCGCCGGAACGCAGCCCCCAGGGAAGAGCAGGAGGACGAGCGCGGGGCGGCGTACTGCATTGGGTCCCGTCGCTCCACGGAGAAACGCGGGGAGGGGGGAGCGAGCTCCGTTCCCTCGGAGCAGCCTTGGGAAGGGAGGGGGCAAAACGCAGTGGCTCCACGACGGACTCCAAAGTCGCCCACAACACTCAACGGGCGCCTCGCTTCACCTCGCCTCGCCTTCCCCTCCCAGCCGCGCTTTCAATGGAGCGGGCCCCCAGAATTGGCTGCGTTTCCTACCAGGCTTCCCTTTCCCCAACCGCTGCTCTTGCTGCCGCTGCTTTTAGCGTTGCTGGTGCCGCTCAGCGAACTACGTAACAAAAAAACGATGGCAGTTCACTGGCTGGATGTGAGCTGGACACCTTCACTCAGCACAACTGAATCTACAAGCAGCGATGTGCGTGTGTGTGTGTGTGTGTGTGTGTGAAAAAGGCAAGAGAACGGCCACAATCCCAGAGTTCTGACTGCCATCTTGAATTTATTGTCCCCCACCCCCATGGACACCCATGGCCCGGGATCCAAACGGGAAGAGCAAAAGAGCCCTCGGGACTTCACGTGCCTTCAGGCTGCCGGGGAAAAAGGTAGTTCGCTGAGCGGCACCAGCAATGCTAAAAGCAGCGGCAGCAATAGCAGCGGTTGGGGAAAGGGAAGCCTGGTAGGAAACGCGGCCAATTCTGGGGCCCCGCTCCATTGAAAGCGCAGCTGGGAGGGGAAGGGAAGGCGAGGCGAAGCGAGGTGCCCGTTGAGTGTTGTGGGCGACTTTGGAGCCCGTCGTGGAGCCACTGCGTTTTGCCCCCTCCCTTCCCAAGGCTGCTCCGAGGGAACGGAGCTCGCTCCCCCCTCCCCGCGTTTCTCCTTCGAGCGACGGGACCCAATGCAGTACGCCGCCCCGCGCTCGTCCTCCTGCTCTTCCCTGGGGGCTGCGTTCCGGCAAGCGGCTGCACTTGGCCAGGAGAGGTCTTATACGGCGAGTACCATATTTTCCGGCGTATAAGACGACACCCGGCGTATAAGACGACACCCGACTTTTGAGAAGATTTTCCTGGGTTAAAAAGTCGTCTTATAGGTCGGAAAATATGGTATACACACAATACAAATTGTGGGGCAAGCACAGGGGTTTATAAACCCAGCATAGTAAACTAGTAGCAGGCTTTTAATACAGTAAAGTTAACTATCTTGAGCAGGTATTTTGTGCATAGAGGAAAGCATGTGGATTAAATGAAACTCTTAAAATTTCAAAGGCTGAGGACTGCTACCAGTAATGCAGTAGAAAAATTAACAGGAAATGTGAAAATTGAAAACTAGTAGTCATTCCTTTTTGTCAGGAGAGAAAAATAAGTTTAAAGATCCTAATTAGCAATTTATGGCCCCTCACAGAATGATTTAGATCAGAGCTTTCCAAACTGTGTCGTGACACATTAGTGTGTGGGCTGCAGTGTCTGGGTGTGTCATGGCTGCTGCTGCCTCCAAGCCCTGCCAGGATTCCATGCAGGTCCTAGTGCCTGCCTTGTGGCTGGCTGCCTCCAAACCTGCCCTGCCAGGATTCCGCGCAGGTCCTAGTGCCTGCCAGCCTTGCTGCCTCCAAACCTGCTGTGATTCCGCGCAGGTCCTAGTGCCTGCCTTGTGCCCTGCTGTGTGTGTCGCGAAATGATGCATGTCTAAAAAGTGTGTCACCAACATGAAAAGTTTGGAAAGCTCTGATTTAGATACTCTAACTTGGCAAGGGTTGGTTTGTTTGTTTTTTGGTACCTTCCAATCAGTTTTGACTCCTGGTGGCTGCCTGGACAAGTCCTGGCAGTTTTCTTGGCAAGCTTTTCAGAAGTGGTTTGCCATTGCCGGCTTCCTAGGGCTGAGAGTGAGTGACTGGCCCAAGGTGGGACTAGAACTCAGAGTCTCCTGGTTTCTAGCTTGATGCCTTAACCACTACACCAAACTGGTCCCTGGCTGAATGGTTTAGATACTCCAACTTGGCAAGTCATTTAGCCGCCAGGGAAACTGAATTACACTTAAGAGTTGCTATATCAAGCTGAAAATGCTCAAATATGGATAGGGCAGCACTAGCTGCCTTCTGCTGTTGCTGTTTAAGAGCTGGTATTTGAGGCTTGTTGCAGCTGTGGTTCAGGAGGTAATAAGCAGTTATTAAGATAGCTGATCTCTGCAAATTTGTCCCATCCTTTTAAAAACTAAATTGGGGGCTGTCACCAGTGTTAGTATGTGTTAAGCTCCGAGCCCTTAGTCAAATATTGAAGCCCTCACCAAAAAAAATGGGGGGGGGCGCTTGGGTTTTCAGCACTCTATCAATCTGTCATGACCCTGGAATTGAGGAAAATATATGCCAATCCTAACAACAAATCTCTCATTGACTTTAAGAGAAAGAAAATGGCAAAGTAAAACAAGTAGTTGTGAAGAATTCTCCCCTCTTTTCTCTGCTGACACAAGCCTGATGGCTTCCAATTTGGATTGTTTTCCTTCAATTCTAGATACTAGAGGACCAAATACTGTAAAAAAATTACTGTAAGTACAACTTCTAAAAGGCCACTTGCAAACAAGCACATAAAATGTTTTAGGTTTATTGGGAGGGGAAATTACAGGATAAAAAATTAGCAAGGTAGCCTGAAGCGATGGGAGGGATAAAAATGCAATAGTAAAAAATGCGCAATGATGTTTTCAGAAGTCATGTATATGCTTGGGAGGGCAATTTTAACACTTCAGCAGATAAAACTCAACATGTTAATACAGATGTGTAACTTTAATTTGCAAAACAATGGGCAACACTAAACTATGCCAGGACAGAAAATATTGTGACACCTTTATTTCATGGAACAGAATTAAATAAGAGATAGAGGAGGCAGTCAGGCTTTACTGAAAATAAAGTTCTTCCCCAAAATGTTCCCAGGAGTAACAAACATTTCAAAGGATGGAGGGGCAGGAAAGAATAACATCTGGTCCATTCTTCCTTGTGAGGGAGGGGCAGCAGTTTCAGAGATATGACCAGAGTTTCTTTACTCCACTTCATCATATCCCATCATGAATGCTCCAACTCACAGGACAAAGAAGGTGGTCATAGAGGCTGCAAAAAATGAAAGATGGCCATTAGCCACAGATCTTGCTCCCCAGTTCAAGAGCATCACTTACAAATTCCAGGTGAACAGTGGTTTTGTTTCCATTTCTGAAACCATGTATTACAGATGCACATGGTTATCCATAGTACAATTATATACCCTAAGAGACATTCCCACAGTATAAGGATATAGAATTTAAGGTTCTACAGATGTAAACTACAACTCAAAATATTTAGGTACTATGATCAGTGATGGGTGCTGGATACTACAGATTACCCCTCCCCAAGTTGTACAGGAGCCAGTTGTCTAGCACAGGAGGTTCAAGACATTATCTTCTTTGGACAGATTAGATACTACTCCAACCATGTAATTTCTGTATCACAGCTCAGTCACTTAATCTGGAACCTTCAGCTCTAATACCAATGCCCAACTGTTACACTGGCACTAAATTTTAAAGAAGATATGTAACCTGTCAGCCTTATTTCTGAGAAGTGGATGTACTGTTGCATTTTCACAGGATAGTTAAAACAGTGAACAATGACTTCACCACCACCACCACCCTGCTTCTGCCTTTGATATCACTTTTCCTAAAGGAAGAGGCGGCAATAGAGGAACAGCAATGAAAGAGAGCTAGTTCCATTTCCCACCAATTAAATACTTAGGAAGCATGCAACAGAAACTGCTGGTAATTTTTGGCAATTGTACTGGGAAGGGGCTCTTGGCCAGATACTGTCTTGGATACTTGGGCTGAAATGAACATGGGATTTCTTTTTTTTGGTCCGGCATTGATTTCTAGCAGTTCACATGCTTTCCGTAGACTTGCCTCTTGACCATAAAACCAGCTGGAACTTTGAGGGCCTATTCATGCAGAACCGGTTCAACTCAACCATTCTGGATTTTGGTTCAGCAGGATGCCTGGTCTGAAAAACCCTCCGTGTGTAGTATCCATATTGTTTTGATATCCTAGCTCATAGCTTTCCAAACTGTCTGTCGCGACACTTTAGTGTGCCACAACACACAGTTTAATGTGCCATGAAGTGGCGGTGCAGGGGCACGCCACCAGCGCTTCTGCGTTTCAGCGAGGCCGCTGTGCACACCCCTGCCCCCGCGGCCGCCGTTGGTGGGTCGCCAACAGTGGCAGTTTGGAAAGCACTGTCCTAGCTGTTCTTTACAATTCTGAAATTGAATCTTAAAGCCTGATGATTATTTTAAAAAAAGTGCAAAATTGTCAACAAAACTCAGGCAAGCATCAATAAAACCTTGTTTGGGTGTATCTGAACTATGTAAACCGGAAACATCTGGCTATTTATATTTGGTCATCCTTGCAGCATTAGAGCATTTAGATCTACTGTGGCTTTTTGATTCTTTGAGGAGCTTAAAAAGATGAAGCAGCAGAGACACCTAGAGCATTGCTGGAGGAGGAAGACCTCTCTTGCATCTGTCCAGTCACGGGTAAGAGCTCATGTCTGGGAAAAAATGTATTTTGCTGCTCATCATGTCTGCTGAATACAATCCAGCAGCCCCTCTTATGGTGATCCACTCCTTCCTATGGAAGAAGGATCACCATAAACACCTAATCACCACTCTGAAAAGTTCTTGCAGCATTTGAGAGAGAGTACCACCAGATTCAAGCCAAGCAGGACTCTAGCTGGTCAGTGCCAATGGCAATGACTAGAGCAGAGCTTTCCAAACTTTTCATGTTGGTGACACACTTTTTAGACATGCATCATTTTGCGACACACTCTTACAGCAGGGCATAATTTTGCGACACACTCTTACGGCAGGGCACAAGGCAGGCACTAGGACCTGTGCAGAATCCTGGCAGGGCTCAGAGGCAGCAGCCGCCGCGACACACCCAGACACTGCAGCCGACACACTAACGTGTCCTGACACACAGTTTGGAAAGCTCTGGACTAGGGCTTTGCCTTGTGAAGTCATCTGGGTTTAGTTTGAGTGAGTGCTGGGGAAGTAGATAGGGCTCTTTGTTGTGTCAGCTCCACCACTTCTCAACTGGATCCATGCCCCACATGGCTAATTAAGGCCTCTGGTGTAATGCAAGTTGGATTCAAGCAGTAGTCAACGCTTCTTTTCTTTGGGTGAGGGACTGTTTCCACCTCCTGTGAAAGATGATGTGGTGTACCCCCTGCTCAATAAATAATTGCTTGATTCAACTATTTTGGACAATTTTAGGCCAGTCTTTAACATCCCCTTTTGGAAGTGATAGAAAAAGTGGTAGTACTGCAGTTTTAGAGAACTTGGACCCATGGAAGTCAGGTTTCAGCATGGAAACTGCATTGGTTGCACTTCTGTATCTCTGGAGAGACCAGGGGAATGCAACTCTCCTGGTTCTTCTTATCAGCCTTTTGAGGTAGACCAGGTCAGGAATTAAATCCACAATACCAGGATTTGCTTTATTGATGTACTTATAACAAGAGAATCTTGAAAGCCTGACAGAGTTTCATCCGCCCTCTCTTATACAAAGAGACTCAGGGTGGGGCACTGGAGTTGATTTGTAATGTCTTCCTGGGCTAAGTTCATATTTTCCCAACATTGTAGCATATTTTCTTCAAGGCCATCTCCATACTCCTGTACATTCCTTGACCTCTCAGCACCTTTTAATACTTTCAACCATGGCATTCTGAACTGATGCTGACTGGACTGAGGGGCACCTTCCTTTGATGGTTCTCCACTTTCCTATGGGATTGGTTCCAGTTGGGGGAGAAAGGTAGGAGATCTGTTCAGAGACCTCTATACTTTGTGGAGTGCCCCTTTGTGGTTCTGCACTCTTTTAACATCTACAGTACATGAAACCATTGGGAGTGGTCATCCATCAGCACAGGGGCCAGACAGTATCAGTATGCTGGTGATACCTAGTTATGTATCTCAGCCCCACATCAATCAGGTGATGCAGTATAGGTGCTGAACCAGTGCCTGAAGGCTGTCAAGAATTGGATGGGGAGGAGCAGATTCTCACCGAATCCCTCCAAGTCAGAGTGGCTTTGAGTCTGTAGGCCAACTGATTCCAGGATAGCATCAACTGTTACTCTGAATGAGATGATATTCCCCTGCTTGGAAGCGGTCCACAACTTGGACTTCTCCCGGACTCACAGCTCCTGCTCAAGGAGCAAGTGGCAATTATGGCCAGGACTTTTGCAGTTATATCTTGTACACCAATTGCAGTCATTCCTGGACTGGGAAGCCCTGCTCGAAGTCACTTAGTCACCTTCCATTTGGATTATAGTAACACGCTCTATATGGGTCTCTCCTTGAAAAGCATTCAGAAGCGACAGCTGGTACAAAATGTAGTGGCTTGGGCAGTGATGGGTGTTTCATGTTATACTTGGGAGACCCAGTCCAGTTGGTTTTCGGGTAAAATTTAAAATGTTAGTGTCACATTTAAGGTCTTACATGGCTCCAGGTCTAGTTATCTGCAGGACTACCTTCCCTGTATTCATCAGCCTCTCTGATCAGGTCAAACAGAGGCAACTCTCCTGTCTATCTCAGAATGTCATCTGATAAAAAAAAGGTAAAGGTTCCCCCCGCACATTTGTGCAGTCGTGTCCGACTCTAGGGGCCGGTGCTCATCTCCGTTTGTTAGCCGAAGAGCCAGCGTTGTCCGAAGACGCTTCCACGGTCATGTGGCCGCATGACCCGCGTGGAACGCTGTTACCTACCCACCGAAGTGGTACCTATTCATCTACTTGCATTTGCATGCTTTCGAATTGCTAGGCTGGCAAGAGATGTCATCTGATAGGACCCAGGAAACAGTCATTTTCAATCGCTGCTCCCATGTTTTAGAACTTCCTTTCTGGGGTTCACATTTTTATTCACTAACAGTCACACAGTAGCTTGGCTTAGACTTCACACTAAGCCATAAACAGATGTGCTAAGCTGTAGGGATCTGTTTGTGAGCATGTGCCTGCTACCTTCTCCATGCCACCCCCCTATGGTTGTGCATAGCTCTCTTAACTAAGGTTTGTAGCTTACTGTGTTGGCAGGATGTGGAACAAATGCCATCAGAAATGGGACTTTATAAGCTACAATACATATCAGTGTGAATTAAGTCTCAAACTCTACACCTTCATCTCAGGTGGCAGTCTCCCCACCGCCACCCTGGATATGAACTTACCACTGATGCTCCTACCCCATCACTGCTGGCCTTAGTTTAAGTTGCGCTTCACCATCTCAACGATGTTGCTGGGTTCTGGGAACTTCAGTTTGCGGGGTGGCCCTTTCTTAAGGCCACTCCACAGCTCTACCTCTAAAAGCAATTAAGACAAAAGGCAATCACCAGCAGTATTTGGGTTATACAGTGTCAATACATCCCATGCCTACTGCCAAGAGGCCACATGGCTTGTAAGCAGGACTGAATTCATTGACCAACTAATTACCTTTACAAAGAAATGGGGCTACTAGCAGCCAGACACTGTTCATGTCTGAACTGCCTCTTGGTTTTTTTCTGTCAAGCTGGACAAGTTTTTCAGTTGGCGCTGTGTTTGTGGGATGCAGTAAAGAGGAAAAAAAAGGATGCCTGAACTGAAATGCATGGATCAACGTCTGGCCTCATGGGCCAATCAAAAGAATGATTTGACACAGGTTGCAGAGATACCCTGTAAAAAAAGGCTTTAGTCTAAGGTTTCCAATCACTGCCAAAGCAACCTATTGAGAATTCTCTATTTCTCTTAACACACCTCGCCTGTTCATCCCCTGGCACCACTTTACCTCTTGGATTTACAATGGCAAAGCAGAACAGGACCGAGCAGGCTAACAGCTCTGAAATACAGAACAGAAAGGGAATTTCCAATTGTGGCTGTGGCATCTGACACATCTACTTGCGATGACCATCACCTCAGAACTCCTGAATCCAGAGAGCCTCTCTCACTGGTCCGTACGTAGATCAGATCAGTAATCCAAGTTAGGCACCCAGTGTAAGGCACCCTCAGGGCATGACCGCAATAGCTACTCACATTAGCTATCAGAAGCTGGGAACTGAGGAATATGGTTCCTGAATTTGCAGATTCCACATTGACCTTATTTGGTGAACAGTGATATTTCACTGCAAACTTATCCATCTCACTCATTCCATCCTTAAAAGTACCAAATATGGTTGATACTCAATCATCAGCAACCATCCACAGCACAAGAAAAATAGCTGGCATGCTTTCTTCTGATCATTTTCAGACATTTGGAATGGAAGTAGGTTGGGGGAGGCAAAAGTTATCGAAGGAGGAAGAAAACCAAAACCCTATGAGGTCACATTAAGCTAAACAAACAAGAGTGGAAAGTAATATCAATGAAGTTTTCTTAAATGATAGAGACTCTGGAATAAACGTTTGGGAGGGAAATATTGCAGGAATGTTTATCTGATAAGGGCTTTTCCCATCTAATGCTTCCAGATGTGGTGGACTTCTTCCCTTATAGCCATCCATCTTGAACAGCAGCCAAGTTGAAAATTTTAATATCTTAGTTCAAAAACTTTCAGCAGCACTTTTTTTTTTTCAGTCCAGAGAAATGCATGGCAAACTTTAGCCTTTAGCCTCTGTTGGATCTAAGAGCAAACAGAGGGTCTACAATCTGCAGTGGCAAGGAAAGTACCACAACTTATATATCTTTCCATCATCTTGGAGGCTAATTAGAAGCATCTCATATACATAATAAATATCCTAAGCTCAGAAAAAAAGAAGGAAATTGATTCCAGCAATGTACTAGCCGTTATTTTAAATTCCCTGCTACATGGATTTGTATTATGAAGAAAAGAGTGACACTTCCTCAATAGAGCTCATAAAGAGAACTGAATGTACCTGTAGCTTGTATTAAAATAAACCAGACCTTATGAAAATATGGCACAGCCATTCATTAGAGTGAATAATATATTGATCACCTTAGTTTTTCATGTCTAAAATACGTTTATCAATTTCAGCTGGAAGGAAGATAATGTGGGACAACCTCCCCCTACTTTGTCAACCAGGGTTGTTAAATCACACTGAAACCATTTTTTTCCTGTTTGCAAGAAGGAAGTAAACCAATAAAAGTCCTTGTGTTGTCCTTACTTGCAATAACAAGTAAACTTAGGATTGTTTATTCTGTAGCAAGTCTCATTAAATTCAGCGGCTTTTATTCCCAGAGAAGTATGCTTAGGGCATCTTGTTCTGTTCATACTACGTAGTTTCACTTTCATCTGCATCTTGTTTCCTTCCATGTAAAGAGGGTGAATATCTGTGACAAACCATCTCCTTAGCTGTGGAAATTCTCCACCATTTGAGGATTCAGTTTTCCAAAGTCTTGACTGGTATGGAGGGTCTCCATGGAGAAAAAAAGGCAGACACTCACTATATGCAGAGAGTGACAAGACAGGGGCATGTTTAGCGCACTCATCAACCTTCCCTCTTGAAGATACAACTTTTTAATCACTTTGCATTTCCTGCTCATTCTGTAGTCAGTCAGGCATATTTTCAGTGAATACATGTAACTATTTGAAGGAGACTATCATATTAATTGGAAGAATCTGCTATTGCTCATTTGAAAACTGCATAACACACAAAGTGATGCCTAGACATAAGGTACGATGCAGCAGAACAGTAAACAATCTTTCTAGGCTGTACTGCATACATAAGATCTGAGCAACTCATTCCAACTCTCATGAGATTTCAGGGATACACCATACAATATTGTGCAAGATTTTGCTGCTCTCATAGGAAATCTTAGCCATTTTCAAAATTGAATTCATTTTAGGGGAATGAAGGACTGTTTTTTAGGGGAGCAACAGTCTGGCACCCAGGGGTTTTATGTTGTTGACTTCTGCAGTGGATGGTCTGATGTTGGATAAACAACTGAGAGAGCTATGCATCAATACCCACTCCCACACCAATACTGTGAAATGGACAGAGTTTGTGGGAGGGCTAATTCTCCTCTGATTCAGTCACATTGGAGACAGTTGATTCCCTGGGGAGAATCTGAACACTATTCTAGTAATACAATGTCAAGCAGTGACTGCTCACAGTCACTCACGCCCTAGTCACTTCCAGATTGGATTACATGCGTTCTACATGGGGCTGCCCTTGAAGAGTATCCGGAAGCTTCAGCTGGTGCAGAATGCAGCGGCACGGGCAGTTATGTGTGCTTCCAGAACAGCACGTTACACCTCTGCTCGCGAGCTGCACTGGATGCCAGTTTGCTTTCAGGTCCAATTCAAGGGGCTGGTTTTAACCTTTAAAGCCCTTCATGGCATGGGACTGGGTTATCTGAGGGACCGCCTCTTCCCCAATTACATCTGCCCGTGCCATTAGATCTGGCAGAGAGGGCATGCTTTAGGTCCCATCCGCTAGGGACTTACACTTCGCAGGTCCCAGGAGGTGGGCCTTCTCTGCCGCGGCACCCGCCTTATGGAGTATTTCCTCCCCCAAAGTGAGGTTAGCTCCATCCTTGCTAATGTTCCATAAGTCCCTTAAGACCTGGCTTTGCTATCAGGCTCAGGGGTCCCAGGGGACTGGGGATATTCTGAGATGGCTCTATTATTAATTTAACTCTCTCCTGTACCTGATGGTTTGTATTTTTAAGAATGATTGTTTTATATTTTTTAGCAATGATTGTTTTTATATATTTGTTTTATTGTATTGTTGTACGCCGCCCAAAGTCACTTTGTGTGAGATGGGCGGCTATATAGGTAAAGGTAAAGGTTTTCCCCTACACAGTTGTGTCCGACTCTAGGGGACAGTGCTCATCTCCGTTTCTAGGCCAAAGAGCCAGCGCTGTCCGAAGACGCTTCTGCGGTCATGTGGCCAGCATGACGCGCACAGAACGCTGTTACCATCCCACCGAAGTGGTACCTATTTATCTACTTGCATTTGCATGATTTCGAATTGCTAGGTTGGCAAGAGCTGGGGCGAGTGTGGGAGTACCCCACGGGCGGCTATATACATTTGATGAATGAATGAATGAATGAATGACTAAGATTAAATATAAAGATCAAATCAATAACAATAGATACAGCAGACAATGGTTTTCCCTGTGGCCCTCTATAGAAATGAAACTTGGACTTTGAAGAAGTAGGATAGAAAGTATTGATGCTTTTGAACTTTGGTGTTTATTTTTTTATCCCGCCTTTATTATTTTTACAAATAACTCAAGGCGGGGAACATACCTAATACTCCTTCCTCCTCCTATTTTCCCCACAACAACCACCCTGCGAGGTGAGTCGGGCTGAGAGAGAGTGACTGGCCCAAGGTCACCCAGCCAGCTTTCATGCCTGAGGCGGGACTAGAACTCTCAGTCTCCTGGTTTGCCATTGGCTCCTTCCTAGGGCTGAGAGAGAGTGACTGGCCCAAGGTCACCCAGCCAGCTTTCATGCCTAAGGCGGGACTAGAACTCAGGGTCTCCTGGTTTCTAGCCTGGAGCCTTAACCACTAGACCAAACTGTTGGAGAAGACTCGAGAATGCCATGGATATCAAATGCCATATCAAATAAATGGATCATAAAACAAATCAATCCAGAGTTCTCACTTGAGGCACAAATAAGCAGGCTCAAATTATTGAATTCTGGACACATTATGAAAAGACCTAACTCTCTGGAGAAGTCTGTAATGCTCAGGTGGAAGGAAAGAGAGAAAGAGGACAACCCGCAGTAAGGTAGATGGACTCAGTTGCACCTTTGAAAGATCTGAAGGATCAGGTTGGGGACAGAGTATCCAGGAGAAAATCTATCGGCGTGGTCACCAAGAGCTGACACCAACTTGATGGCACATAATCAAGCCCATTCTGTAATGTCTTCCAGGTAGATAGGGCAATTCTTGAGAACTTTATCACAAGCTTAATTCATGCACTGTGCTACTTGTGATCAAGTTGTACAGCAAACTCCGCAATCTTAACTAGCATGTTTAATGTATGATTCAGTTGTGTGAACCTAGCAAACTGGGTTAATTTAGTAAACCACAGCTCAGCCAATTGTGGTATATTCAATAGACCATAGCTACTGTAAGTAATAGTTAGCAATGAGATTGCAAATTCAACACTGTCTCCTCCCCATTCCCATAAGCAACAGAATAACTCACTGGTGCCATCCTTTTTCAAGAGAACCACTTCAAAGCTATTCCTCCGGGGCTTTTCAAAGTTGACCTCCACAAGAATGTCAGGAAAGGCCAGGCATAGCTCTTGGCTGACAGCCTCAGCTCTGCGTCCAAAGACTCGTCAGCTTTTACTGTCAATATTGAAGAAAAACGAGGAAAAAACATTTTATACTACAGAAGAATGTGAACTGTTATTTGAAAGTCCCTGTAGAATTTCAAAAGAAGCATGTTCCCACCGTATTTAAAAGTCCGTCTGATCTTTCTCTTTCTGTTTCTTAACAAAAACCTCAGTTTAACATTTTATTTGGGGGGGGGATTCTGTTATTCACAAATGTCCATTACACTCAAAAATATATCACTGTGGCAATTTATGGCATTTGTGCGATACATTGCACAAATTGACATTTGCATCATGTCATTACATAAAAGACATACTGGCATAAATTCATGCACATCTGTCTCCTAAATCAGCGGTCCCCAACCTTTTTGGCACCAGGGACTGGTCGTGGAAGACAATTTTTCCACGGACCGGGGGGCCAGGGTTTGCAGGCAGGAGCCAATCACACGGACAGGGGGCGGGGTTTGCAGGCGGGAGCTAATCGCACAGACAGGGGACGGGGTTTGCAGGCGGGAGCCAATCACGTGCACCGGGGGGGGGGGGGGTGTTTGCAGGCAGGAGCCAATCGCACACACTGGGGGGGCGGGGTTTGTAGGCGGGAGCCCCGCGGCCCACTTCCTAACAGGTTGGGGACCCCTGTCATAATGACAGAGTTTGTGTCATTAACATCACTGTACACATGACATGAACGGCTGCAGCAATTTGGTCCACTGCATGCAAAGTTCATTGTATTGAGGCCCAATGTTAAAATGAAATATTTGATTCAAAACAGATTCCATGTAGGCTACAGGGTTTAATCAATTAAATCAGTTTTTCAAACTGTGTTTTGTGGAACCCTAAGGTTCCATGACAACTTGATGGGATTCTGTGAGAGACAAAGAAAAGAAAAGAAAAAGTTCACTTGAACCCAGCCAATTTTCTATTTTTAGAGCTTTGCCTCTTGAACAGTGTTCCAGAATTTTTAACTAACAAGTTCTGCAACCTCAAAAAGTTTGAAAACCCCTGAACTAAAAGATTAAGTGTTTAAGAATATTAAGTACTAACAATGTATTTCTGTGGTCAGCAGAATTTATTTTTTAAAGCTGTTTTAATACATTTACCTATAAGAACAGCAGATGGCATTCTCTCCTAATTTGGGGGAACAGATATTTAAAATGAAGTCCCCGGCCAGGAATTTCCAGATCTACAGAGGCTTCAGTTTCTAGAATTCCTAGAACACCTACCTTAGGGTATGTCAGCTAAGAGCAGGCAACTCTAAGCTCCTGTTACAACATACATGCATCATTTTAAAAAGAAATGAAATATCCACCTACTCCCACAAAACTTGGTTTTTTTCAATAAACATAATCAATTAAAATCCACACTATTCAAATGTTAACTTTTTTTTACTGGATACCTATCCCAGGTCCAATAATCTTTTTCAGAATGGGAAAAAAAGCTTATTCTAAAACAAGGTGTCTGACTGATCTCCTCTTTCAATATGTAGGCAATGTGTCAATGGCCTCTTACCAGTGCTCAATGGTCACATGAAGATCTCTCAGTCCTTCACATGTCTTCCGTATCTTGGGCAACTTCTCCACACGGTTGGCTCCCTCTGCATTGGATGCTGCAGCTTCTGCTTGAGGGATATCTGCCTTCCTTTTCCGCCCTTTGGGAGGCATTCTACAAGAGAAGGCAAGAAGGAAGAACAGTATTACTTTTGTCCTCTTGGACTACAGGTCTCAGTATATGTGGCAGATCTTTCTGGGGAGAACAGACCAAAGAAAGGGTGCTTAGAGAATGTTTATTTATTGTGCTATCAATCTGCTTTACTGACGATAACTCTCATTTGAAATCCAACCACTGCATCTTCTGCTTTTTTTCCTTTCACAGGAAGATGGAAAGAGGAAAAGGTAGAATAACTGCACACTCTCTATCTGGAACCATCCAAAGATATCGCAAAAGCCAAGCAGCCTTGATTCATTCAGTTCAGAAGTGCAAAAAGCAGGGCCAAGGGCTCATCAGCATCTCTTTTGCCCTCCTCTCAAGTATTTTATTTAGTGGCGCTTGGTGGGGATTAATATGTGCTTAAAGGCATCCATGCCATCCTTTAAAACTCCAGAAAATCTGGCCAACATTCCATGGAAAGCCTGGTGTTCCTCTTCAATCAATGGAAATTACTCACCCCTCATTTAGCTAATACTGTCAACTTTTTTAAAATATTTTTTTATCCCTATTATTTTTATAAATAACTCAAGGCAGGGAACATACCTAATACTCTTTCCTCCTCTTATTTTCTCCACAACAACCACCCTGTGAGGGAGTTTGGGCTGAGAAAGAGTGACTGGCCCAAAGTCACCCAGCCGGGTTTCATGCCTAAGGCGGGACTAGAACTCTCTGTCTCCTGGTTTGCCATTGGCTCCTTCCTAGAGCTGAGACACAGGGACTGGCCCAAGGTCACCCAGCCGGCTTTCATGCCTCAGGCGGGACTAGAACTCTCAGTCTCCTGGTTTGCCATTGGCTCCTTCCTAGAGCTGAGACATAGGGACTGGCCCAAGGTCACCCAGCCGGCTTTCATGCCTCAGGCGGGACTAGAACTCTCAGTCTCCTGGTTTGCCATTGGCTCCTTCCTAGGGCTGAGAGAGAAAGTGACTGGCCCAAGGTCACCCAGCCGGGTTTCATGCCTAAGGCGAGACTAGAACTCTCAGTCTCCTGGTTTGCCATTGGCTCCTTCCTAGAGCTGAGACACAGGGACTGGCCCAAGGTCACCCAGCTGGCTTTCATGCCTCAGGCGGGACTAGAACTCTCAGTCTCCTGGTTTCTAGCCTGGTGCCTTAACCACTACACCAAATTGGCTATATAACTTTCCATGCTAGCTGAGAATTATGGGAATTGTAGTTTAACACACTGGGAGAACATGGGGGAGGGGTGATCTACATACTACTGGCTGCAATGGTCCAGGATTTTCAACTGTCTTATCAAAGTGTACTTGGATGGCAAGCAATGAAACCAGGTTTTTCTCCATGCAAAGCACACTCTCTTCTAGTGAGCTGTACCTCTGTCTTTTCTGCTAACAGCAAAATATGAATTAGCTAGAAGCAAAAGAGCCCGATGCCATTACAGGACTACAAGAAAGTCTTTGGTACTCAGTATTCAAAAACATCTCCACCAAAGTTTCGGCAAAGAGTGTATTAGGGAATATGGGTTTGTGTGTGTTATCACCTACAAGCTTTTAATCAAAGAAAAAGCAAGAAAAAAAAAGAATATAAACGATTGTGGTTTATTTAACCAACGTATAACCAAGAAAGACCCAGTGTAGGGTAGTTTAATAATGTTGGAATTTGCTGGGGAGGCCAGGGTTCAACATCCCATTCGGCTATGGGGCTCACTGGATGAGATGCTGAGCTCTCGGAGAAAAGGATGGATTAGGAAATGCAATGAATAATGACAAAAACAACAGAATAGTCTTGAACAACGCTATGATAAGAGATTTAAAATCTTGAAGAAAGGAACGAGAAATGGCAGTATCCACAAATTAAATAAAAGCAGAACAGAATCAGTTCAAAAACCCTCGTTTTTGAAGACAGAAGAACGAATCGCGGAGATGTCTGCAAAGAAGAAAAGCATTTAGATTAAGCATTAAAACATCACGGCTCCAGAGTTGACGAAATTTAGAGGGGTAATTAAACTGATGACTAAAAATCAAAGAATATGACTAAGAGGAGAGCAACTCCGGCTTTTCAAGAAGCAAAGCAACCTTGCCTGCTTTTTTACTACCGACAGTGCAACCCGCGTGGTGGGCAGCTTACGCTCAAGAAAGGAAATCTCCTGCAGCTTCAGCCATTGGCGCTGAGTGGAAGAGAACTAGGCACATTAACGATAAACCTGCAAAAGGCAGATGAGCGACCAAATACAGGGAGGAGCGTTCCTGGCTCACCTTCCAAGGCGCCTGCGACAAAGCCACAACAATCCCACGCCTTTCAATTCCCCCGCGCGCTGAAGAGTTTCGTAAGATGGCCGCAGCCGCCGTCCTCGTGAAACGGGGGCGTTTTGAGTGACGTTCTGTAGCAACCAATCATGACTCGCTTTCGAACGGTACTGCATTAGCTGGGCGCGTTTTCAAGTCTATTGCAAATCGGTGTAGCAAAGGCTGCGACTTCCCGCTGGGTAGACCATAGTCATAATCCCGCCTAGTCTAACGCGGTGGGCAGAACAGGCAGCGGCGCGTTTCAGCTAAGGAGGTGTTTTTGTCTGTTCGGCCGGCGCTTCCGGAGAAACGGGTTCTGCATTCCGTTGCTCTTCCGTCACTTTGAACTTCTTGGGGTAGCTTTTCTTTGTGCAATTGTTCTGCTTCATTCACGGAAGTATCTTCTGCTCTTCCGTGTCGCCCACCGCTTCATAGAGACAGAAATAATTGAATCCAACTTGCAGTTCAGTGGAGAATCTTGCAACACAGTAGATACTGTCCAGCACTCTAACAAAGGAGAGCACATCAATTGCCTCCTGAGAGAATCTGTCCCGCTGCCAGACAGCGCTCATTGGCTGAGTTCACACAATATGCTAAGCCAGAATTGATGCATTGTGGCTTAATGTTGTGTAAAATCATCCATTAATTAATTGATTGACTTATAAGCCTCAACTGCAACTCTGGTTAGCTTATGTAGTATAAATCATTAGGATTTTTTTTAAAAAAGGCAAGACAAATCAAGTTAATAATAATATTGCTAAGACTCATATTGGGGAAACAAAAAGACCAGTTATACCCTTTAAAACAGAGCTTTCCAAACTGTGTGTCGCCACACAACCCGGAAGCGCTGATCATCATCAGCGCTTCCGGGTTTTCCCGCGGCGACACACCAACGGCGGCGCGCAAAAACCTGAAAGCGGCAGCAGCGCTTCCGGGTTTTTGTGCGCTGCCGCAACGGTGGCACTTCCGGGTTTTCCCACGGCGACACACCAACGGCGGTTGGTGTGTCACCGCGGGAAAACTTTGGAAAGCCCTGCTTTAAAATATAGATCAATAAGCAGGGTCACCAGCTGTCCTGTTGAAAAAGCCAGGTCTCCAACGTTTTTTGAAATTATAATAGGATTGAGGCCATACAGACTTCAGAGGAATGCTGTTCCAGAGAGTACTGTTAGTTTATGGATCATTGTGTTGTGGAAACAGAGCTAGGGAGTTTCTTCTAACGGTGAACTGAAATCATCTGCTTTATTTCCATCAGTTGGTTCTAGTCCTGCCTCTGGGCCAAGGCAACTACTGCTTAAGACTCTGTCTCCTTCAGAAAAGAGATGGGCAGCTGAAGATGACTTGCCCCTTGCCACTGCTAAAATAGTATCAGACCCCAGGTAAGACATCTCCTTCATTTGCCACTGAAGAGTTTTGTAACTGTACTGTTACATATTCTGAGAGCAAGAAGGGCATTAGCAGTTACACTTTTGAAGAAAGAAGCAAGTCTTTTACATCTGTCAAAGCAGCAGAATCCATACTAGCTAATCCTTGAACAGGAATTCTCATTTAGATAGGTGAAGGATTAGAAGCAGTGTTTAGTTAATCCTTTTAACCCAAAACATGGTAGTCTGCTAGGAACAAGGTGGGCTACAAATATTGTAAAATAAATAAATAATAAAATGTCCCTTTTTTTACTGTCTGCTTGACTCTAGGATACAAATGATAGGATTTTCTTTTTATGTAGACGATGCTCGATCACTCAATATGCTGAAATTCTAACTCAAATTCATTTTTAAATAAAGAGTAAATAGCGCGAGACTAATTACATTTGCCCCCAGCTACCAGATCCCTCTAGTTTCTTCATTGACTTGTTCTTACACAATATGCTAACCCATACTTTACTGCATTAACCTAACTGGGCTCGCACAAGTGACACGGGCAGGATACATACTACAATACACTCACCCACAAACTAACCACCTCCATTTTAACCTAGTGAATTGTGTGAACCCATCCACTGTGAAACTCATTTGTTTTCTGCAATATCTTCTATAAATGTACCCTGGCAGAAAAAGCAAAGGCCTGAAAATGCTGCTGAATAAAGAATGAGTTGAGCCTTGAGCAAACTGACCTAAACATTAAAAAAACCTGTAAGTTTTTAAAAGCCAAACAATGAAGGTGGGAACTCCACCAATCGTATAATAAATCAGTAAAAGGTCACAAGAAGACAACACTCCCAGATTTATTAAAGGCATCTGTACAAGACCATTAACAGAAGCATGAACATGGATGAACCGTGGTGATTTGCAGCATTTCCACCCACAGGCAAGCCCTCCATATTAGGAGTGCAGCAACTAAAAGCTCTAGGACAGACTTGCCCAACCCTTGCTCTATCCAGATAGCCATACTGGCTAGGAATTTCTGCCAATGTAGTCCTGGAACATCTGCCACGTTAGTTAAACCCTATTTTGTGCAGCATTAGATGGATGACAGAAGCAGCAATTCCTCCAAGTCAAACAGTGACACTAAGCTACCAGCTGTTACTATCAAAGACAGGAGATCTTTTAGGGCTGCATAGTAGCCACTGGTTCTCAGGCACAGTTTCAGGTTCAGCAAATATTCTACTATTGCCCACTAGCTTCTAAAAAGAGAAGAGAGCACAAGACCTTTCTAAATAACAATAACAATGACCACAATAATAATAGGGCAATGGGTAGCGGTAGCAGAGACTGATCAGTAATACCAATATCTTCTCAAAGCAAACTTTCAGGAGTGAAGGGAGCTGATTTCATGCGAGATGTGGGTTTGTCCAATTTTGCCACTGAAATCCTATCAATACAAAAAGAAATAGATTTATCCTCCCCATTACAGTGCTTTTCTTAGCAGTTCCTATTCATTCCCAGAGAAGCAACCTGCACCCAATATCTCAGTGTTTCACGGGTTATATTCTCCTTAAGGAGGTCACCAAGATTTTCTCTGGCTGATTCTAGTGTATTAAATGTCAGTAGTGACTCCTGGAAAGAGAATCTGGAACAGAAATATAAAAGAAAATGTACAGGTCCAGTGGCCAACAGCAGAGCCCAGAGTGATAAATGCCTTAGTGACTACACTCAACTCCCAGCACCATCACTGTTGGGTGGAAGCAGTCTTTGGATGATGTCCCAGGAGAAATATCAGGATGGAAACAGAGAAATTGAGAGCTTAACAGTAAGGACATTATGGTCCAGTCTTACAGGAACTATTTGTCTTTCTTGCTCTCTCCATTAGGAAGCTCTGTGACAGCAGGCTGTTCTGAAAATTCCTCAAAGTTCTCATCTGCGTGCTTGGATATTTTCTTGGCTTTCTGGTATAGCTCATTCAGGTTGAATTCCCGGATCACATTCTCCTGTAAGAGAAAGACATATGACTCTTGCTTTGTGCCAGCCTCCAGCCCTCAACGTGACAACTCAACTTCAATAATTTAGTAATTACCAGGCATTTTATTAGGGACCTTTGCTTACTATCAACTATGGCCAAAGGGAATACCTCAGAAAAGTTCCATGAAACTGCTCGTCCCTTTTTATCGATCTGTGGCCGGCGCATCACCTCATTACCACCTTGGAAAAGGATCAAGGTAGGCAGCTGCTTAGTGAGAGGAGAGGTGCTGATTTTGTACCTGTGAAGAGATGGATGAGTCCAAAAATAATTTCTGAAAAGTAGTGTCTAATCAAAGTTGGTAACCTTTTCTGGCCTCATAAACAAACAAACAAGCAGGCCAAAAGCATCTTTTGGGTTCCAACAGAATCTTGATATTTGCAGGCACTACAGTACCCATAGTTGTATGTAATTCAAAGTTGGAACTAAGCTCCCAACCACAGCCAGCCTCTCTTCTGCAGCTCTGAGCCTAACCAATTATATCACGGGATTACCAACCAGGTTTTGGTCTACAATGTCCTCCCTTTTCCCCAATGCCCTGATATTATAAAGTAAATCTTCCCAATGTTCTCTCCCACATATCTGGCATGCTAGTTTGTCTAACCACTCTAGAGGTCAACAAAGGCTAAGGGCTTACTTGGTGCTGACGTCAGGGTAGCGTCCCACATCAACCTTTCCAAAGTTCAATCCAGTGCAATTGTATCTGGTAAAATATAACAGTAATTAGCATGTACACAGAAATGCCAGCAAGTAAAATAATATTTGATGATAGCAACAATTATCCTCCTCTTTTTCTTCAGGCTTACTGGAATGTGACTTCCAGGCAATTTTCCATTGAGGCACTGTCCAAATTAAAGCCAAGTTATTTTCAGCAAAGTTGTGGTATAAAGTGCCTTCAGGCCAAACCTTGGAAGTATTATTCCTCAAGGAGGATACAATGGATATTTCCGGGTTTGTTTGTTTGTTTTTTTACCAAACCTCTGAATAAGGAACAGCCACTTAGAGACACCAGATATATTACATTTATTTACTTATTGCAGTTATAGTATGCCTTTCCTTTAACTTCCTCACATGGGGTCATATTTCATTTTATCTTTCCAACAACTGTGTGAGGTAGTTTGGGCTGGGGAAAAAAGGCTTGCCCCAAAGTCACATAATAAGCTTTATGATCAAGTATAAATTCAACCTAAGTTAGACAGAGTCAGACCTAAATTAGTCCCCAGTTTAACCATTCCACCACAGAACTGAATTACTCTCTTTATTTTAAGCTACAGTCACTGTTACCAGGAAGCAGGGATTTTGTCCCTGATTTGGAAAAAAAAGAAAAAAGAAATGTTCTACACTGTGGCCATCTGCTGGCTATTGCTGGAAGCAACATACACTACCAACACTTAGCCAAGAGCCCAGGAGAGACGCTCCTCAGCACAACAGTAAAAAACATGCTGAGTGGGACGGCTATATGCAGGTTGATTCGGGGACTGCCATTCTTTATCAGTTCTGCTTCTAGACCTCTGTTCCTTTCCCCCATGTCACAATAAAATCTCCACAAGGAAAAGTATTTTTCATTTTCATTTACTTTTCCCAAGAATAAATACTGTTTTTATACAACTCCAAATTCTAGTCTGTGAGCCCTTTTTAACCATTTGCATTCAGTGTTTCTGACAACCTCAGCCCTAAAAAACACCAATGCATCAGTGCTACTGTCCCAGCAACCCAATGGCTTTATCTTCGTTCACCAAACAATATAGTATTTTGTCTTTGAAATGACACACAGGAATGCGGACTTCTGAGGCAGTCTTCCTTGACCAGGATGCCTGCCAGGTGCGTTGGTTTCTGCTCTCAGAATCCTCAGGTGTGGCCATGCTGGCTGGAGACTGCCGAGAGTTGAGGTCAACACATTTGGAGGGTGTCCAGGCAGATTTAAGGCCAGTGCTGCCATGGTGAATTCTTGGGGACTCCTTGAGCATGTTTTGGGGATGTGGAAGAATGATTAGAAGAAGAGACAAGGCTGGGAAGGGGAGGCTGGAATGGAGTGATGAAAACTAGTACTTGTTTCAAGTCCCACTTGTCCTATCTAAATGCCATACATGGGCTAAAATGGATGGGGCCAGATATAGCCACCTAATGTGAGGATAGCTGGTGGCCTGCTGGCTCCCTGCATGCTCTTCCCTTCCTCTTTGCACAATATGATTTCCCCTTGTGGGGGGAGATGGGCGGTGATAGAAGTTGGATAAATAAATAAATAAATATTTCCCTAAAATTACTTAGAATGGGGTGATTTGGAGGAGAGAGGGCAGAAGCCTGCCCCTAAGAATATGATGTTTTTTCTCACCTATACATTTTACTCCACCTTCTTCCTAATTATAGTTCAGGCATGTTGAGTACACATTGTTACTATCCCCAAGTCATAGCTACTCTGGACACTTCAAACTTTTATTTTCAAACTGTAGCTGTAACTACTGAAAAAGACTCAGTGCCAGTTTTGTAATTATTATAGCAAGGGAAGAAGTCTTAAGTCCAGCATCAATGCATTAATTAAGTAAAACTGTAGAAACTGATTGTCAGGGGCTGCAACACACAAATTAAAGCTAAGCATTTCTGGGTGAGGGGAATGGGTGTACCTTAAAGAATACTTTAGGAAGGACACAGATCTTAAATTATTTATTGCTATCTTCAGGAGAAGATAACCACTACAGTATATGTTTTGCAGTATGAAGCAAACAACCATAACTTATACAGTTCCATAGCCAGTGCTTTATGACTGACTATAGTACATGAGTCTCTGCTCCATCTCCAAAGTCTCTCCCCCCCCCCTCAGAATATTTAATTAAGTGCAAATCACTCACTTGAGAGACAAATCGGCATAGATAGGAGCAAATGACTGACACTCATTGGACCAGTTAGCAAAGAATTCCACAATCCAGGTAACTCGCTTGTCCTGCGCTAGTTCCTCCTGTAAAAGAGGCATCTTGTTGACAGCCTGCTCATCACTCAGAAGTGAACACGATACATGATATTATGGTAGCTGAAAGAAGCCAGAAATTTATCCAATTCATCCCAAAACAAATGGTCTGCAAAAAATAAAATACTCACATCTATGGTTTTATCATTGAAATATTTGATGTGTTCAGGACCCAGGTACAAAGGTGGCTTGCACGTCATCAGGAACACTGAAAATGCACAAGGAGCAGATCTTAGCACTATCTGGGATGAGATGAGGAAGCTGCCCAGCACACAGAGCCACACTCCACAAGTGGACAACATGGTCGCTGTATTTAATTTTTTTTTAATCATTTTAATTTTTTATTTTGCATACTGTATCTGAATGCAGGGTTTTTTCCTGCATTAAAGAGCACTATGACACTGACATTCTTTTTTTCAATCTCATAATATCTATTATGGATAAAAGTCTTGCACTTGTTTGGGGTTTTTTTGGAAGGGACAGGAAAAGCTGCAGGTGAATGAGTAAGTGGGGTTGGGGAAAGAAATATAGACAGGCTGAAGGAGAATGGGCAGGAAGGCAATTAAGGAGCAACGAAGGCAAAACGTGGAGACAACAGGGAAGTAATCGATAGAAAGGGAGGGTTGGTGAGACAGAGGAGTTGTGTTTCCTTCTACCTAATGCAGGTCGACAATATCAGGATATCTCAGACATGGAAATCAGGGAAAGTTTGTCCTATGGTAACTAGGAATGATTGACACACACACACACACACACACATGGTGGGAAAGCAGAGTAATGTTTTCAAAAATCAAAATCCTATGCATAAAGTCAATGATGCAGGGTGCTAAGTGGTAAAGGGTATTTTATAGCTCAAGCCCAATTATTTCTAGGATCTAAACCCTACATGAAGAATGTAAATTCAGCCCCATCCCAGAGACCTCACCTAAGCAGAGTGTGAGATACAGCAGCCCCATCCGGATATCAAGACGAAAGAAAAGGATGACGTTGGCCACTTTGCTGAACATAAAAATATTCCCCACATGCTGGTCCACAGTAACTTGAGAGAAAGAGATATAAAACAGATGGTTATCAGCAGGATTATATGAAACACTCCCGGGTCAAGTAATGACTATGGCAAGCTAGGACAGCCTGAAAAGTCAATTTACAGCATCATATTTTTATAATTCTTGACATCTGGGGTCCTCAAATTTTGCAGTGCTGTGCTGTGACCCACTATAATGATACATGAATTTGTGCAACCTCCACTCCCAAGAATAAAATTAAAGACTTCACTGGGCTGAGGACTGGGCAAAAATTTACCACACACTATTAAAAATGGAGTTTTACTCTATATAACTTGGTTGAGATGGCGGCTATTGAAAACAAACAAACAAAATATATCAAGTAAAACAATGACAGAACCTTGCAATCTTATAAAATGAAACCTTTTCATTGGTAATAAACAACAAACAAATTTAAAATCCTTTGTTTTTTAATAGCTAGGATGAGTTTGCTTAGTTCTACATAAAAGACAAAATCAGAGATATTTTAAAAAGCCACTCTCCGTTATTATTCGACTTTTAATTTGGACTGATATTTGTTCTATATAACAAAAACTCTAGAAAATCCTGATTTCTTGTTGGCCTTTCCAGCACAAAGGGAACAAATTCTTTCTCTGGATACACTGGCTGCTGGTTTGTCCAGGCCAAACAGGAGGAAGTAATGCCAGTGATCCAGCTTATTGAGTGTCAGCCATAGCCCAGGTTTTCCTTGGACAAGTAGAAGCAAGTTCTGACCATGATGAGGCTTGTATGCAAAAGCCAGAGTCCTGTCAAGTTTCTTGCCTGGGGATAAGTAAGTCAGGGAAGCCCAAACTTTTGTGTCTGGTTAAGCACCCTTAAACAGTATTTTAATAAATCACATTTAAGAAATTTTTCGGCATTATTCTATAGCAAACTTAAGATGCAAGCCACAGGAGTGCAGAAAAATGTCTATATACACCCAGTGGCAAGATGTGGATATAGCTGCAGTAGAAGTAAGACTACTAAAATATGTCTTTAAAAGAGAATACCAGTCTGCCACTTCCCAAATCCCTAGTGGGACTCACTTTAGATTAATAATTAAGTTTATCTCTTTGGAGGCTTGTGTTCTTGCTTTCCCTTCACCTGTACAAGCGTCAACTAAAGGAGTGATGCAAACAGTAACATTTGGGGTCTGTCCTATGGCAATCAAGCGCACAGCTAACTAACTATTCTCCTTCCTTGAACTTTTGCTATAGCAACCTCCACCACCAAAAAAAAAAGGGATAATTTGGCACTAAAGCATGACCTAGGGCCTATAGCAAAGAAGGGTTTCCTCTGACAACAGTAAGCACTGATAGGCCACTTCTTCTACAGAAACCCAGAAAAGTACTAGATAGCAGCAAAGAGATACAGCAAATTTATTCTTTGCTAGCATCTACTGGTTGCCATCCAGATTTCTGAAGCTTAGATTTGGTAGCCCTAGTTAGAACAGTCTTGTATTTTATTATTATCTGGGTTCTGGTATGTTTGGGTGTGTATAAGAAAAAAAATAAAGAGAACAAATGTCATTCTAGTCTGAGGGGGTGAAATCACCAGATGGTTACCAAGCAGATGCAAACCTGCATTACTTAGATCCCCACCACCATCACTAACTGCTAAGTAACATTATTTGGGGAGTGCTCCTTTAATATTGGAAAAATGCATGTATGTAGGAGCACCATTCTGGAGGGCTTTGAAGGATATAGCTCAGGACACCAAGAATTATTATAGACATTTCTTTAAATGTTCTTGTTCTCTAAACACTGCCCAACCCCAACTGGTTCTGGGCTGTTCACAAATAATAACATATAAAACAAAACAAAACAAAACAAAAACAAGATGGCATCTGGGCACAATATACAAACAAAAACAAAAATAACAGGCACACCCAACAAGGGGCCCCATCTGTCTCACCCCCAAGGCCTGGGAGAACAGCCAAGTCTTCAAGGCCTTACGGAATGCCAACAGGGTGGGAGCCACACAGATTTCAGGGGCAATCTCATTCCAAAGGGCAGGGGCCACCTCAGGGAAGGTGTACTTCCTGGGTCCTGACAGATGACATTGTTTAATGGAAGGGTCCCAGAGCATGCCAACTCTGCTGGCACATACAGGTCAGAGAATTACTCTTCCCTCAGAGTAGATGTTTGGTATTCCCAGGAAAGAATGCAGGTTTCTGTTTCAGCATCTAAGCCGAAGAAATCCATTGCCCAAAATGATAAATAAGTTATATGCTGTGGCCCTTGGTGCCTGCCTCCTCCAACATGCTTACAGCCGGTTCCCTGTTTAAGGCAGCCTCCTTCAGCTCTCATTCACTCCTTGGAATCACAGCTTTTAACTGCATCTCCGGGTTACTTCCCAAACTGCCCCACCTCCCAACACTACAGGCAAAAGAAAGCCAATAAGAGACCTGTCTATAAGGGTTCCTGCTTGGCAATTCCTGGTAGTAAATGCCCAGAACGGGCTAAACCTTTTGATCCAGACTATAGTCGGACACGACCATGCAGGGGAAACCTTTACCTTTTATAGCATCTTTACCCTGGACAATGCAGGGAGACGGGGGTAGGCATTAAACTTGTGCACACAAAGCCAGCACTGTCAAAATTTGCCCCACTCTGCTTGGACAATTAGGCTGCTGGCTTGTCCAGCAAAGCAGGAGCAAGTTCTGATAGTGGCCCAGTTTTGCAAGCTGATGTTCATTAAAAAATGGTGATTCCCCTCCCACCTCACAACTCCTGATCATAAAATCTACAAAATAATTTTATGTATTTCCATTAGAGTATTTATATAGCTTTTTAAAACATAACTTCCTTTTTTCAGGTCTCATTTCCATGTTTTGTATCTGATAGCTTCCTACATTTAAGGAACACAATACATCCACTGGAATGAAACTAATGAACGTGCTATTTTAAGAAGTACAGTTTATTTATTCTGCAGTTCAGCTCCCATACCTAACTCATATCCCAGGCACTATGGCTCTATTTTACCCTTATTATCCCTCTGATGTCCTTTGCTTGTTCCTACCCATAACATATCTACATTAAGTGCATAAAAGCTTTGTTAATCTCCATGTCTTTAGATTGTTCCTACCCATATATGAAGGAAACAACAAATTCCTTTTAAAGCCCTTCCTCCAATAGGAATGCACAGAGAAAATTAAGCCACTGTAGTCCAGGAACAGGTGCCTTGCAGCTCTTTGTCTTATTTACTCTACAAAGATAAGACCACTACGTAAGTTCACACATGCATTCCATTTTGCAGCAGCTATTTACTCAAGTTGAAGTGATCTGATTATCCATTAGAAAAACTTCTAGTACAAATAAAAGCCATCAATAAAGTTTTTCTTCTAAATATTTCAAAAATGACAATTGAAAATTCCTCTGCTGCATAATACAATGATATGTTTAGAGCTGGAAAGAGATTCACATTCTAACCAAATGTACATTCCTTCCCACGTATTCTAACCAGGTGTACGTTCCTCCCCAGTTCACAGAAGAGCCATGAGTAAGGGACTGAGAAAATCTTCATCTTATTAACCTGGGAGATACATTTCATTTGAATGGGGGGAAACAATCCAGCTAAGATTTCTATAATATCATCCTATCTTCTTTGAATAACTCTTGAAATTCTGGAAGAACCTTGCTTTCTGTGGAGGTGGAAAGACCAAGAACTTGACATACAGGTGAACTGTAGATATCCTCCCCACCCCAAGAACAGTATTACTCACTGGATCGGCGATTCTTCATCATCACAATGGCACTCAGAAACATCAAGATCTCCACTTCCCGCTAAAAAGAAAGCAAAGCTAGGCACTTAATGACTGTCAAGTAAGGGAGAAAAAGACCTAACTAGGCACAAGAGCTGAATTAAATACAAACCTCATTTCAGTATCACATTATAGCTACTGCCAATTAATCCCTGGCATCATTTACAAAGCTACCCATACTGTCCATTTTGACCAAAAAACAAGGCCACAATGCAAGCGGATGGATATGCAGTCTTTCAGTGTGTGAATACAGCAGTGATACCATACATTGGAATCTGAGTATCTTTGTGATATTAAATCATTTACATAATTTATGTGCAATAACATTCTGAGACATTACACTATTTAGTAACTGCAAAGTTTATTAAACCATACAAATGATTTATCTCCAATAATGTTCCTACACATTACACCATTTATGCAGCAACTGCAGAGTGAAACAGTATGCTCTCACAGAAACATCCAGCTCATAAAATGTTTCATAAGAGAAACCATGTTAGTTTTTTACAACATGAACAGATAATACTGTAGCCTCTTAAACATGATATGAACATCCTAACATAGGCAGTGACCTGCTGGATCAGAACCCTGGCCCAAGTAATCCAGCAGTCTGATCTCACAGCAGCCAACCAACTCTACAAGGAAGCCTACTAGTCTCTCAGCAGATGGCCTTCAGAGACAATCACACTACTATCAAGGTTAAGAGCCACTGATCCCCATGATTTCCATGAATTGGTCCAACCCGTTTTTGAGGCCAGCCAAGCTAGTAGCCAGCAGCCACATCTTATGGTAAAGAAACACAAAGTTTAATTACGCATTGTATAAAAAAATTTTTTTTCTTCTGTCCTGATTCTTCCAAGATTCAATTTCATTGGGTGACCTCTGGTACTAGCATTTTGGGAGAAGGAAAGTAGCTTCTCCTTCTCCACACTATGAATAATGTTGTACACTTTAAACATGTCCCCTCTCATTCACCTCCTTTCTAAACTAAAAAGCCCCATGTGCTGCAACCTTTCCTCATAGGGAAGCTGCTCCAGCCCCTTGATAATCTTAGTTGCTCTCCTCTGAACCTTCTCTAGCTCCATTATATCATGAGGTGTGTGTTACTAGAACTGCACACAATATTCCAGATGTGGTCACATCATTAATTTATATAAGGGCATTATGATACTGGTATCATTATTTTCAAGACTGTTTCTTATTATCTATAAGAGGCTGTTAGATTTTTTTTACAGCAGATGCACACTGTATGTATAATGAACTGTTCACCATGAATCTTCAAAATGTCCCTAAGGTGACAAAAGTTGGACTTCAATTAGTTTTTGAAGATATTGCAAATGTATGGTTTTGCTTTTATAAGCAGAAACTGTTGGCTGTAATATATTGATCACATTGATGTATGTGTCAGTGTAACTCATGTATGGCTATGTCTTCACATGGGCATCTATATATATAGGATTATAGAGAGATGATCCCTCTACTCCAAACCTAAGATTAGGATATGTACAGCTTCTAAAGAACTGAAGAAATCTTTTTAAACTACTTTTGTAGATGTCCAGTGATAAGCCTCCTCAACCAAACATCTACAATCCCACCACAGATGATGGAAATTATTTTTCAGCACATTTGGAGAATGTCCACTTGAGGAAAGCTGACGAGTGGATTGCAAGCTAGGTATCTGCTTATTACCCTGTGAAATGAGCAAAGACCACAAGCACATCCTGAAATCTGAACAAAGTAATTTGAAACAGACAGGTGGAAGCCTCCACCACTTTAACAACTAAGCTTAAGGGTCACATTACTAGAGGTGAAAAGCAAGAACTGCGTGATACTACAGAACCCTTCTCAGAGACAGAGGACTGCATTATTTCTGCTCATGTTTAATGAATGTATAACCTTTTAATTTTAGAACATTTTCATAATGCAGCTTCGAACAAGTAAATGCAAAGCATCACGATGACAGGCTCTTTGGAAACAGTCAAGGTATAAAAACAGCGCAAAGCCACGAACACGAGTTGCTCGGAATCCGTTTGTGGCGCTAAGAAAGATATGAGCCGGTTGGGGCTTTTCGCTCCCGTTTCCGCCTCCTGGGTGAAATGAAGGAGACCAGGGGAGCCTCAAGGCGCTGGAACCAGGAATCTGAAGCATGAAAGGCCTGCAGGCACATACTGAAGAAGCAGACCCAAGGAGCGATGGGAGACCAAACGCGCGGCAAGCCCAAAGGAGAACGCCTGTGGGGAAAGGGGGCTCCGGAGGCCGATCTTACCCAGTCGAAGTCGCAGGAGTTCCCGTCCTCCCGCTGGCTGGGCAGTCCGTGGCATAACGGTGGCACCTTGCGCATCAGCAAGAAGGCTGCCGAGAGTAGGAGGGAGAGCGGGTAATAAGGCTGCGCCAGCCAGCGGCAAAGTCCAGGCACCGAATAGAACAAGGCTAACAAGGGGGCCAACACCGCCATCTTCACCTCACACTGACCGAGACCCGGCGCAAGACGGCCTCCCGCCCACCCGAGTCCCGTTCTTTGCTTTTGATTGAGCGGTCGATGCCAACGTCGATCAAAGAAAAGGCGGAACTCCCCGGACAACAGTGTGTCCTTATTGGCTGGTAGAGTATCACAGCTAGCCCTTCAGAATCACAACAAAGGGACTGCTTTCGGTCCCTGACGCATCATATTAACGTAACTCCGCCATTTAAAAATATGTCATTCGGCTAACTAGCCAATCACAGCATAGTCGAGTTTCCAGGTAAGCTAGCCAATCGTATACAGAGGAGAAGTCATCGCCTTCCAATGACACCAAAGCGAACGTAGGAAAGCGCCGGATGCGAAGCCAATAGGAGGAGACTGCGCAGAGCACGCCGGGATGATGGAGAATTTTTCTGCTCTCTTCGGAGGGACAGAGCCTCCTCCGTCTACAACAGCTGCCGCGCTAGGCTTTGGCCCTGGAAAACCAGGAGGACCCGGGACTGGGCAGCCTCCTGTACCAACGGTGACTCCAGTCGGAGAGGAGACAGCACGCAAAGCTGCGGCTGCCAGCGGTCCTTTTTACCTAATGCGCGAGTTACCAGGTAGTGGCTTGTGGGGGCGGGCTTCAGGAGCTCCTTAACCAACTGCTGCCTAGAGGCGGGCTTTGCGTTTCTGGCCAATGCTGTTTGACGGCCTTGGTGCGTCACGGGGGGAATGTGCCAATAGAATGGCTCGTTGCAGCTGATGAGCACTTGCCCCGCCTTTGCGGGAATTCAGGCCCAACGGCTGGCGAGGCTGGCGACTGGGCGGAAGCATCGTGAGTCGTAACTCGCGCGACGGGCAGCTGCTCGGGCCACTGAATCAGCTGGGAGAGCAGAGGGGACGCCCCAAGTTGAAAGCTGCCGAAGTTCCTTGTGGAAACCGTGGGAGAGTTTCGTTTCTTGTGATCGGGAGTAGACGCTGCTGAAAAGAACGCGTGCAGGCTTGGGCTCCCCCTAGCTTCCTCCCGCAGCTGCTGCTTCCTTCTGGCTCATTGGACTACAGGCGCTTCGTGTTTATTAGACAATCCTCCTTAACAATTGAGAGCTTTGGTTCTCCGGGGAGAGCGAACTATAAGAAGCCTATTCAGCTTGGAGAGGATGGAAACCTTGGGCTTTACCGTTTCCCCTCAGCCTCGGATTTACGTTGGAGTTTGCAGGAGGCAAGATTTTCCGGGTATCATCGAAGTAACCTCTTTTCCAAGGCTAGTCTGCTCTTTAGAGGAATAGGGATGAATTAACTTAAGAACTACGCAAAGTTTGGAGAGCCAGTTTGGTGTAGTGGTTAAGGCATCAGGCTAGAGACAGTTAGTTGTAGTCCCGCCTTGGGCATGAAGCCAGCTGGCTGACCTTGAGCCAGTCGCGCGCTCTCATCCCTAGGAAGGAGGCAATGGCAAACCACTTCTGAAAAACCTTGCCAAGAAAACTGCAGGGACTAGTCCAGGGTGTCTCCCTGCAGCGTACTGTTTGAAGGCCAAATGCATTTCTTTCTACCTTTCCCTGAAAAGTTGTACAACCCCACCTTAGATAATATGCCGAGTTTCTACATATGTTCATGAAATTTCTACCACTAAAAGAGTAGATATTCATAGGGTTACAAGGTTCGACTTCTTCTCAAGATGCATCAACCTATATAAAGAGGACTATTATTTTATCTTTAGAAAGCTGTGTAGTGAGAAACATCTTCATTGTCCCATGGCTGTGAGGAGACTTCTTTATAGTGGACTTGGCTTTAGAAGTTCCTTTTCCTGGGCGTCATCCACCTGACATTTTTAACTCCTGTATTTGGGACTTAATTCCTAGCTGGACTAGACCATTTATTTCTTGAGTGCCTTTCTGTCATTGTCACTTTTTTATACAGCCATTCGTTTAAGTGGCTACCTAATTTAGGGACCGTTTACAAATATGACTGTAATTTTAAAAAATCATTTTCCAACCAATGCATGCGCTTACAACCAAATTTCATGCACCTGACAACAACACATGCCGGAGTGAGAGTAACACTGGCATTGCTGCACAAAAGAACTTTACCTAAATGAGATGGCAGCAACCAGTGATCTTCACAGCATCTCTCTCTTTCAGTCATGTGTTTGCTTAGCGACCATTTTGCTTCCAATTTAAGGAATGGATTGTGGTCACTAAACAAGGAGAGGGTGTAGGATTTACTTGGTTTTGTGCTTTTAATATTTTCTTTTTATGGATTGTAACCCATCAAACAATCTTATGAATAGTGGCCAGACTGTAAATATTTTAAATCCATTATCACTGCCAGTATTTCAGGGCATATAGAATAGGACAGGTATCATTGTCATCTAGGGAAAGGATCTGGTTGCAAAATCAGCTTCTGCCAAACTTGAGGGGTTTACTTAAGAGTATTTTCTTCTGGACTGTTAATTTAGGCAAGACAATCATTGTTATTTTGCAATGTCCTTCATTCCTTGGCAGGTACCACTGAACTAACAGGAAGCACAAATTTGATCACCCACTACAATCTAGAGCACGCCTACAATAAATTCTGTGGCAAAAAGGTGAAAGAGAAGCTCAGCAACTTTCTGCCGGACCTGCCAGGGATGATCGATTTGCCAGGCTCACATGATAACAGCAGCTTGCGTTCCTTAATTGAAAAGCCTCCCATCTGTGGCAGTTCGTTCAACCCCATCACTGGTACCATGCTAACAGGGTTTCGTCTCCATGCTGGCCCGGTGAGTTAGTGCTTTGGGTGAAAGACATGTTGTACAAATGAAGGTTTTTAACTATTACAAGCAAAATACACAGTGATGCCTTGAATTAAAAAGAAACTTGTCAAACTGGGAAATAAGAATGGTACAGATCTGTTACGTTACGGTCTGACAGTTATTGGAGTGGTATCAATTTAGACCCTGAATATAAATTTACCTCTAAGTATATTGATTATCAGCCATATGACAGTGAGCACCTTTGTGGGATTACACTGCAACATAGATGCAAATAAATCAGTAATTTAAATGACAGAAAGTGGCA
The DNA here is from genome assembly GCA_023362775.1 of Charina bottae. NCBI lineage: Eukaryota > Metazoa > Chordata > Lepidosauria > Squamata > Charinaidae > Charina > Charina bottae. The sequence continues at coordinate 199,747,559 of JALMGJ010000001.1, forward strand.
AGACTGCAGAAATCTTAAATAATTTGGCTACTTTATGAGATTTTGACCATGTTGTACATTTTAAAAAAAGAATTCAAGGTGTTTTGGGGCAGTGTGGATGCTGTAGTATGGATATGTTGCCAGCCCCCAGAATAAGGTGGACTGGAATCTGTTTTAGAATTTGGTGTATGGCGTTTGGTGTCTAGTGATTAAGGTACTGGACTAGGAATGGGAAAGCCCGAGTTCTACTTCTACCTTAGGAAGCATGGAAGCAAGCTGGATGATTTGGGGCCAGTCACACACACTCTGTCCTAGGAAAAAGGCAGTAGCAATCAACTTCTGAAAATATTGCCAGAAAAAAATGCATGGACTTGTCCATGTACTTGCCAGGAATCAAGACTGACTTGGAGGCAAACCCCCCACCAAATCTGGGGTTATATCTTCTCTATTATAACAGGTTTAAGTAGGGTTGAAGATAGGAAGAGGCCCCAGGCAAAAAGTGAAAGAGGCTATCCTTATAGAAAGGAGTCCTTGAAGCTTTTTTGTTGCAAAGTAGGTATCAAGTGAAAATTCCTAGTTGAACTCCAGAGTGAACCTATATTTATAGGATCTGTATACATGATATACTAAACCACCAAGTTTGCACAGTACAGGGAAACATAAACCACAATGGCTGTGTTAGCACAACTTGTCTAGTTGTGGTTCAGAATGTTGTGCAAAGATGAGAAGCAGTAGCAAATGACAAATCCTTGTTAAAGTTGTCATCTCAAACTAGCAAATCTATATTTGTTGATATATTTGTCATAGTTATTAGATTGGTCAGAAATGGTTACTGGTAATTCTCTGTTGTAAGTATTCCTAAGAGTTATGAGAGATGCGATCATAAGAGGAGCCTGTGTGTACATTTCATGTATTTATTGATTAGATTTATATCCTGATTTTCTGTATCCTCAGAACAACTCTGAGGAGATTGGGCTGTGGGTGAGTGATTACCCTAAGGTCACCAAGTAAATTTCTCTGGCTGAAGGTGTAGTTTGGATCAGGGTCTTCCTAGCTCTAGTCCAAAAATTTAATAACTGTACTGTGCTGGCTCTCCTTTTGAAGCCATAAGGCTTTGCAGTGCTGCATTTGTAAAGTTGGAAGCTGGTGGGGATGAAAATCTATAGACTGAGTACAATTTTGCTTTAGCATAGAAATTCTTAATTTGCAATAGGCATAAATAATAAGCTAAGTGAACATACAGGTGATCCTCGCTTAACAAACACTTGTTCAGTGACTGTTCAAACTTACAACGGTGCTGAACGAGTAGGACTTACAATCTGGTCCTCATACTTACATTGGCTGCAGTGTCCATCCAATCATGGCACCCGGCTCACAATTATGACATCACAGTGTCCCACAGTTACGTGATTGCCATTTGCAACTTTCACTGCCGGCTTCCAACAAGCAAAGTCTGTGACCAGTGAGAGAGGCCACAGAGGGGCACAGTGAGTGGCTTTGGAGTGTGGGGCTTGCCAGCGCTGAGAGCGTGAGCTGGTGCGCTGGGAGCCCTACTATAGCCCAGGAGAGATTGGGGATGAGAGGATGGATGGAAGTGGGAAGGGACCCTTGCCCAAATCCAGGTTTTCCGGGGGTTCGGGAGTGGAGGCGACTGAGCCAGGAAACTCTGAGGGCTATGGAGTGGGTAAATTGATTGAGGTGGTGATGGGCAGGGGATATTATGACGGGAACCGGAGGACAAGCCATCTTTGGGCAAGGCGCCCCCGGTGTTTAGTACCGGTGGCGCGTTCCGGTCCCCCGAGTTCAACCCCAGGTTCTGGACAGCAGATGCTTGAGGGCCCCGGTTTTCGACTGCTGCTACTTAACGCCAGGTCAGTAAACAACAAAGCCCCTCTCATAAATGAATTAATCACGGAGAGAGGGGCTGACCTGGCGTGTATTACTGAGACCTGGCTGGAACCAGAGGGAGGGGTAGCCCTCTTGGAAATGTGCCCAGCCAGGTTTCAGGTGTGGCACCAGCCGAGACACTGGGGTAGGGGAGGAGGGGTGGCAGTTATCAGAGAATCTTTGGTGGCTTTCAGGGGCCTTGCTCCACAAGTATCCGGATGTGAGACCCTGTTTTTCAAGTTGGGTGCCCGAGAACAGTTGGGAGTGTTGCTACTGTACCAGCCTCCCTGCTGCGTAGCAACCTCCCTGCCTGAGCTGCTGGAGGCTGTCTCGGGGTTGGCAGTGGAGTTCCCCAGGCTGATGGTCCTGGGGGACTTTAATCTGCCGTCCCTAGGGCGTGCCTCGGAAGCGGGTCGGGAGTTCATGGCTACCATGGCAGCCATGAGCCTGTCTCAGATTATTCGGGACCCAACTCGAGACAGTGGACTCACTCCGGATTTGATTTTCTTGTCTGAGCAATGGCAAAGTGACCTGAGGGGAAAGTTAGATCTATCCCCATTGTCATGGTCAGATCACGTCCTGATATCTCTGAGATTCTCTTATGCCGCCCCACTCCGCAGGGAGGCAGGACCTATTCAATTGGTCCGCCCCCGGCGACTTATGGACCCAATGAGGTTTCAGAGGGAGCTGGGGGTAATACCTGAGGATCTGCTGCACGGTCCAGCGGAGGCACTGGCCGTGACCTGGAATAGGGAGGCGGCCGGAGCCTTGGACAGGACCGCGCCAATGCGACCTCTCCAGCCCCATTCGACCCGTCACTCCCCGTGGTATACGGAGGAGTTGAGGGTCTTGAAGAGGGTGAAGAGACGTCTAGAGCGCCACTGGAGAAAGATGAAGACGGAATCGGACCGAACACAATCTAGAGCCGCTATTAAGGCCTACCTTGTGGCGGTAAGAGCGGCGAAACGTGAATATTTCTCCGCTCTTATTGCATCCGCAGAATGCCGTCCGACGGCCCTGTTTAAGATTACTCGATCTCTCTTAGGTAGGGTGGAGCCGCCCACCCACCTACAGGGCCGTGCGGAAGAATTTTCCGAGCATCTGCAGGATAAAATCGCTCGGATTCAGTCTAAGTTGGACTCCATGCGTGAATTGCAGTCTGGGGAGATGCCGGGAGAGTGGTCTTGCCCTATTATCTGGGAACAATTTGATCCTGTTGGACCTAAGGAAGTGGACAGGATCCTCCGAACTGTTAATTCCACCACATGCTATTTAGATCCTTGCCCTTCCTGGCTAGTAAAATCAGCCAGGGAGGTGACATGTGGATGGGTCCAGGCGATGATTAATACATCCTTGTCGGAGGGAGTGTTCCCAATGGCCTTCAAGGAGGCGTTGGTGCACCCCCTCCTCAAGAAGCCATCCCTGGACCCTACCATCCTGGACAATTTTCGTCCAGTCTCCCACCTTCCCTTTTTGGGAAAGGTGGTTGAGAAGGTGGTGGCATTGCAGCTTCAGAGGACCCTGGATGAAGCGGATTATCTAGACCCTTTCCAGTCAGGTTTCAGGCCAGGATATGGGACGGAAGAGTTTGGTCGCGCTTACGGATTACCTTTGGCGGGAGCGGGATGGAGGTAGTGCATCCCTCCTGCCTCTCTTGGATCTCTCAGCGGCTTTCGATACCATCGACCATGGTATCCTTTTGGGGCGGCTTAGGGAGTTGGGGGTGGGCAGTGTAGTTTTGCGCTGGTTCACCTCCTTCCTCCAGGGCCGTTCCCAGTCGGTGGTGGTAGGGGAGGAGAGATCCGGCCCGCGACCACTCCTGTGTGGGGTGCCGCAGGGTTCGGTTCTCTCTCCTCTCCTATTCAACATCTACATGAAACCGCTGGGCAAGGTCATCCGACACCATGGGATGAGGTATCATCAGTATGCTGATGATACTCAATTGTATATCTCCATCCCAGGTGAAGTAAGTGATGCAGTGACCACCCTCTCCCAGTGCCTGGGGGCTCTGAGGGCCTGGATGGGGAACAACAGGCTTCAATTGAACCCTGGCAAGACTGAGTGGCTGTGGATTGATGGCTTAGCGTCTTCTGGGAAATTGTCATCTTTGGTTCTTGATGGGGTAGCAGTACCCCATTCAGAACTGGTGCGGAACCTGGGGGTCCTTCTAGACTCACGACTCCTGCTTGAAGAGCAGGTGGCAATCGTGACTAGGAGGGCTTTTGCACAGCTTCGGCTGATGCGCCAGTTACGCCCATTCCTGGATCGCGATGTCCTCCGAACAGTCACTCATGCTCTTGTCATCTCCCATGTAGATTACTGCAATGCGTTCTACATGGGGCTACCCTTGAAGACTATCCGGAAGCTACAAGTGGTGCAGAATGCGGCCGCGTGAGCAATTTTGGGTGCGCCAAGATCTGCACATGTAACAACTTTGCTCCGCGAGCTGCATTGGGTGCCGGTTTGCTTCCAGGTACAATTCAAGGTGTTGGTTATCACCTTTAAAGCCCTACATGGCATGGGACCAGAATACCTGAGGGACTGTCTTACCCCCGCATTATCGATCCGCCCCACCCGATCATTCAGAGAGGGCCTGCTACGAGCCCCATCAATTAGAGAATGCCATCTGATGGGGACTAGGAGACGGGCCTTCTCTGTAGCGGCACCCACTCTATGGAACACCTTGCCCCCAGAGTTGAGACAGATCCCCTCCCTCCCGACCTTTAGGAAAGAACTGAAGACCTGGTTCTGCCGCCTGGCATGGGAAGGAGGAAACGACAGCTCATGGGGATGGTTAATCCCTTAATTTTATAACACCCTTCTTTTAACATCATTTCCCACTTGGATTTTATAATTATGTATTATATTAAGTGTATAAATTGCTGGTTTTTTATTGTATATTTTATATTTTAATTAATCTATTTTATTGTAAACCGCCCAGAGTTCCCCGTTGGGGGAGATGGGCGGTTATATAAATTAAGGTAAAGGTTCCCCCCGCACATTTGTGCAGTCATGTCCGACTCTAGGGGCCGGTGCTCATCTCCGTTTGTTAGCCGAAGAGCCAGCGTTGTCCGAAGACACTTCCACGGTCATGTGTCCGCATGACACGCACGGAACGCTGTTACCGTCCCACCAAAGTGGTACCTATTCATCTACTTGCATTTGCATGCTTTCGAATTGCTAGGTTGGCAAGAGCTGGAGCTAGTGCGGGAGCTCACTCCGCACGCAGGGCTAGGGATTCGAACCTCCGAACTTGCGATCTTCCGATCGACAAGCCTGGCGTCTTACCCGCTGAGCCACCACGCCCCCTTATATAAATTAAATAATAATAAAAAAAGAAGTCAATGGGAGGAGGTCACAAGTGGCAACCACGTGATGTCACACTTAACGACAGTGTGCGATCTGCTTAATGACAGCAACCAGAAGTGTTGGAACTGCTGTCACTAAGCAGCACAGGCACATGAGGCCACGCTTTACGAATGCATCACTTAGCAATGGAAATTCTGGTCCCAGTTATGTGAGGACTGCCTGTAGTAGGAATTTTTCTAATGCAAATTTTCATGGAGGATATTATTGAACCAGCTTGCAAAAAGGTGTAGACCTGAAAGTCCTTGCTTGAGGAATTGCTCATGTTTTTTGCAATAGTACTTGGGAAGTTCATGTATTAATGTGCTTTTCTGTTTCTATTACACCACCTCAGCTGCCAGAACAATGTCGCTTAATGCACATCCAGCCACCTAAGAAAAAAAATAAGCATAAACATAAGCAGAGCCGAACCCAAGACCCTGTCCCTCCAGGTGAGAAATTTATTTCTTAGAGCGTATAATAACATTGTCCCCCCAACACATCTTGCTAACATATAATTTTTCAATCTAGTAGCCTAAATTAAGTCACTCCTGCCCTTCTAGTAGCAAATTTCAATTGCTCTCTCTTATTTTACTAGAAACTCCCTCAGATTCTGATCATAAGAAAAAGAAGAAAAAGAAAGAGGATGATCCCGAAAGGAAAAGAAAGAAAAAAGAGAAAAAGAAAAAGAAGGTAAGTTGGAAATGGTTTTCAGCTGCTGATCTTGATATTTATAACTTCAGTGTAAAACAACAAAGTTGAGCACTTTGCTTAGAGTTTGGCGTGAGATCTAAGATCTCTTTTTGGGCCAAAAATTTCTCCATGGCTATTTTTTATTGCCTCTAGAATTTCCTATTTGTGTCTGTTTTTTTTAACAGAACCGCCATAGCCCTGAACATCCAGGTGTGGGCAGCTCACAAGCCAGCAGCAGTAGCAGCCTCCGGTAGAGTCCTACCCAAGATCATAGTACAGGGAGTTGGAGTTCTCCATGAAAATGCTACAGACTTGTTGAGAGGAGGAGGAGGAGCAAGGATGGGAAAGCCACAGCTACCTTGTATATCTCTTCTTCACCTTTTGGAGCAACATATAAAAGATGACTATTGGATGGACTTCAGGACTTCATAGCTTTCTCTACAAAGAACACAGACTCTGCTTGGGACACAATGCAAGCTGATGCCTTTATATGGGAATTATGTGTGTTGTTCTGTGTTTTGTAAAAAGAAATGATCCTGACTAAGTTGGGATGTGTTTGTCTCATATTTTAATTAAATCTCTGTTGGAGGAGATGCTAATGATTTGAAGGAATCCTGACTACTGGACTCTTCCTGTATTGTACTGCGAACAGTTCTGAATTGTTTTGCAATTAATAAATTGTGGGCAGAAATTCCAGAAGTGGTTTGAGATGTAGGATGGATAAGTAGTCTGACAAAAAAAAACTTGATGTGACTAAGCTTTTTTTGAATAGAGGAGAAGAAAAGGCAGAATTTTAAAGTGGCAGTAGAGACAATATAAGGTTGGAGTTCACTTCCATGCTGTTAGTTTTGTGGGTAGCAGACCTGCTTTAGAATAACATGGACAGCTAATGACAAAGTAATGACCAAAATCCATGTAACAGTAAAAAAGATGTCAGTAGGAAAATATCATTTGTCAATTAGAGGACAGGATTGTTGCAAAACTCTTTTCTTCAAGGGCTCACTTATCAGGTAAAGTTTTTTTTCTCCACAGTCTCTTGTTTAACTAAGGAATAAGATTTAATTTTTGCCAGGAGGAAGGAGAAATATGTTGGAGATTTAAATTGAACATATGAAGCCATTTCCAGGAACCTCTTTTTTCTTTCCTCCTCCTGTTAGAATTCTCTGCTCTCTTTGATATCACTACCTCATTAGGAATATGCTGGCAAAAATGATTACTTAAATCATCTTATTTGCTTCGTTCCTGGGTCTAAACATCGGAATAAAAAATCTGGCTCCATCTTAAGACAGTAGCTGGAAGAAAAATATGAAGCAACAAAAGAAACATGGCTGGAAAAAGATTTGATGTCTTTGCTGCCTCTTCTTGCTTACAAAAGAATAAGTCCTTCAGCAGTGCCTGTTACAGTCAATTTAGCTGTGATATGGGAGACCCCTATTAAAATGCCCATGCCATTTCCTTCAAATAAAAAATGTGAGTGGGCATTGAACATAGGGGCAGTACATGGGCAGCTATGCAGCAGTTTCCGCATAGGAATTCTTTGCTTTGAGCAAAAATATATAATATGGGTGCCTTCACCTCCCTCCACATATATAGCTGAAATTGTTTTTTTAGAGGAACTGTTTCTATCACAAAAATAGTGTGGGGGATGAACTTTCCCCCATTATTGTGGCCTTGATAAAAAAAATAACCACTTCATTTTTAACCAAAGAAAAAGGTTGGAAAATACTTTCAGGGACCTCCCCTATCACATTTAATTGGCTGTTGATTTTTTTTCCTTTATGGCACTTGAAAAGCAGATGGAGATGTTTTGGTTTACAATATTATTTAAAAGCTTTCTAATGGTTGGATCTATATTCCTAGTGACTTTTATGCTACTAGCTTGTACAGAGGCAGCTTGCTTCATCCCAAAATAAATGAATTCCATGAAGTAGAGAAATGGTTACACCAACTTTGTGTCCAAACTGTTATTCCTTGACTAATTGACTTAGGGGGCAGAGAAGGGGTAGATTTGGCAACTGATGTATCTTATGGAACAGCCTTAAACTTGGTTATTTACAAAAATTCTTACATCCTTCATTGAGTCAGATGGGAAGGGAGGAGGTAAAACAATAATGGAAATACAGGTGTTTACTGTTGGATATCAGAGAAGGTAGGGGTTGAGTTTCTTCCCTCTTGAATGGATGGTAAGCTATCTAAACAACTGAAGGTTAATTCAAATTTATAATCACAAAGCTAGTGATAGTAGATTGTGAATAGCAATTCATCTATACTTGTTACAACAACTCTTGGAGGTTGTTGGAAGTCTGCTTGGGCAGGGTGGACTGCCTTTAGTCCTGGAGCCTCAGGTTGTGCTGTGTGAACTGTAAGAGCTGAATGAAAAGTAATGCCTCCAGTGTTACAAGGTGCCTATGGATGATAGTATTGATATGCTAGAAACTCTGACATGTTCTTTAGCATCTGTTATTTCACTTCATTGGGTAGGAAGCTGCTGTGAGAAACGGTTGTGTTGCTATTGTTCATGAAATGGAAGCCTGAAGTGAGTAACCATAGGTGCCTTTAAGCAACACACCATGGTTGAATTTTCAATTACTGAAAGAGTCCCTCCAATTGAAATTACCACCAAATGCTGGTTGTTTATGGCAATTAGCAAGTTGACGTGAGTACTGTGCATCACTAAGCCAAAAAATGTAAATATGATGCTGGGAAGAACTGATTTGTGTGATCAAGAATGAAGCAGATGACCTGTCAGAAACCTAGGAGTTTCACATGAGAAAGGTTGATGAACTGATTGGGTTGCTCAAAGAGAAACTGCAGTCAAGGTTGACATTTCACAAGAATGTGTGGGTCACATTTGATTTTTTCAGTATCAAAAGGTAAGTACAAGATGGATTCCTTGCAGGCTGATGGCAGACATAAAAGCTTTGAGTTGTAATTTACCAGCAATTGTCACATTGTGAAAATTAAGCTGAGGAATTTCTTTACAGCCGATGAAACATGGGCCATCATTATGACCCAGACATGAAGGGTCAATCCATGGAATATTACGGAGCTTCAACTGCTAAAAGAAAATTTAAAACCCAGGCTTTAGCAGGAAAACGCACAGTATTTTGGGATGCAGATGGTGGATTTCCTTGAACCTGGCAAAAAGAACCAACTCAGATTACTACATTGCAACACTCAGGCCCAGGCTAAGCTGAGCAGTTGTGGGGAATAGGATGTAAAAAGAGCCATCATCTTTAGTTCAATTTTTTTTAACACAAACTAAATTCTGAGAGCTGTCCTTGGAATAGGGGTGAGATTAGGTTTTATTATTCAAAACATTACACTAGAGCAGAGCTTTCCAAACTTTTAATGTTGGTGACACACTTTTTAGCCATGCATCATTTCGTGACACACTCTTACAGCAGGTCACAAGGCAGGCACTAGGACCTGCGCGGAATCACAGCAGGTTTGGAGGCAACAAGGCAGGCACTAGGACCTGTGCGGAATCCTGGCAGGGCAGGTTTGGAGGCAGCAAGGCATAAGGCAGGCACTAGGACCTGTGCAGAATCCTGGCAGGGCAGGTTTGGAGACAGCAAGGCACAAGGCAGGCACTGGGACCTGTGCGGAATCCTGGCAGGGCAGGTTTGGAGGCAGCAGGGGACAAGGCAGGCACTAGGACCTGCGCGGAATCCTGGCAGGGCTTGGAGGCAGCAGCAGCCCCGACACACCCAGACACTACAGCCGACACACTAACGTGTCCCGACACACAGTTTGGAAAGCTCTGCACTAGAGCCATTGTTGAGAAACAGGCAAAAATGTGCTGCTGCTTCTTTTGTATCCAGATCAAACCTTAAGCTGCCAATATGACGCCACCTTCTTAGCTTTATCATTGGCCAGAAACAAATCATTTTCAGTGCATGCTATTGGTAATAATCAGCAGGTCAGCAAGTGGGCCGAATTCTGTATCTCTCCACACCCACACTGCGTATTATTATCCGTCAACAATCCCCATTTGAACATATTAGTTCTTCACTTAGGCACTCCAACCCTCAACCTATTCAAAGTCCTCCAATTGACATAAGGGAGATCGGATCCCTCAGCCATATTCTCCTCTGGAAATATATATATAGACCAAACCAAAGAAAAATGTGCTCACTATCCTGTTACTTCACATAGTTGGAAAAACTGTAATTGAAGTATGTAATATCACTCTATGCATAGCAATACACTGGTAATACAAAAAATTCTGAAGGCTATTATAAAAGCATGGAGACATTTGACAGTTGCCAAACTGTAATGTACTGGAACTGTATACCTAAACATCTGCAATGTTGCAATTATTTTTAATAATGAAATCCACACCCAAACTTATTAAGCCTAATATCAGGTTAGTGTAAAATTTGCAAATGATTTCCAACTCAGCAACATCATACCAGAACCATCCTTTGAAATGGTTTTGCTAAAGTAATGGTGATTTCAATGTCTCTTGCAAAATGGCCAGACTCATTCATCAGGTATCCTTTGATAGTCATAAAAGTCATTATACTTCATTAGCAAGCAAAACTTGGTCACACCTAGTGCGATTAAACAATTTTCTCACTTGGCTGGATTTCATTTTCTATGAAGTGATATACTTTTCACTCCCATTGCTGTCTCCTAGGATATTTGCGCTGAGCTATCTAACAAACTTAGTTCTAGCCCATGAAAATGTATGCTACACAGCGGTCCCCAACATTTTTGGCACCAGGGACCGGTCATGGAAGACAATTTTTCCACAGACCGGGGGGCGGGGTTTGCAGGCGGGAGCCCCGTGGCCCACTTCCTAACAGGCCACGGCCCACAGGTTGGGGACCCCTGTGCTACAGTACATGTGCCTTTAAGTATACTGTAGTAAATGTCTCTTGTCAAAAGAGTCCCCTTCAGGGGAGATGGGGCGGTGATAGAAATCAAAAGAATGAATGGAAGGGATGAATGAATGAATGAATGAATGAATGAATGAATGAATGAATGAATGAATGACGAACCTGGGTTATCCAGGTAGGTAGCAGAGGCTACCAGCAATAACGATCAACAGTTTAAAAGACCACTGTCTTGTGACCACCCTGTGAGGTAGATCACAATATACTACTCAGTTTTATAAATTGAGAACTGAGGTCAAGAATTATTTCTCAAACAAGGTCATGGCACTGTAGGAAGAGTTGGCGTCAGTGTTCCTATGGAGCTCCTAACCTCCTTGCTTACTCAGTAACAACTTGCCTTTCTAAAAAAGCAAAATTAAAAGCTTGGGAGCATGTCCTGGTTCTGGGGGACATCTTTAATTTCTTCATTTGGCTGCAACAATATATCAAAGCTGTACAAGTTACTCACAGTGCATAGCTTTCTGTTCTTTAACCTGATGGGTTACTTTTTTAATACTTAAACTGTTCCAAAGGAAAAGATGAGTGGGTTATATATAGCAAAACAACAACAACCTTAATGTTTTTACTACTAGGCAAAGTGTGTTACTGTGCCAAAAAAAGGTTCAATACTATGATCTTGCAGGCCATTTAGCTATATTTTATGGAAGTACTATGCGCAAAAGAGAGGTAAACAATATTGAAAGCAGGAAATTATTTGATGAACTGAAGAACTAAGAAGAGCCATGAAACACAGAATACAGGTAATATAAATAGCATCTGAAGAATATGGGTACCTTTAGCCCACAGAATAACTATAAGGCAGGGATATGCAGAGATCTCTGGGCTAATGGAGGCATTTTAAGGCATTTTATGTTGAAGGTATGAAATGAGTGATCTCACAAACTAATTGCCATAAAAGAAGGCATAGCTAGTTGCAAATAGCTACCATGGTCAATTGTGAGGGTTCTCTGACCCCAAATTTCCTGCCTCTCTTTTGGACAGGTGGACACATTTCCAAACAGGACATTTGGGCTGCAATCATCCATCATTAGTATTGTTTAAGCCAGTGTTTCTTAAACATTTTCCTCTCAGGACCCTTTCCCACTTTTAAAAACTATGGAGGACCCCAAAAGGTCTTTTGTTTGTATGGGTTATATTTATCAATATTTACCATATTAAAAATTAAAATTGATGCATTTGTAGAATATTTATTGAATCATGTAAAGATAATATTAAACCCATTAGATATTAGCATAAATATTTTTCATGAAAAAACTCTATATTTTTTAACAAATAAAAATAATAATGAGTGACATTGTTTTAAATTTTTGCAAATATCTTCAATATCTGGCAAATAATTTTGATTTTGTGGACTCTTGAGAGGGTCTTAGGGGACCCCCAGGGATCCTCCGACCACACTTTAAGTAATAATGGTTTAAGCATTCCTATGGGGTCTATGTTGGCTCAGAGCCCTTCTTGTAAATGAAAATGCTAGAGTGTTACACTTTGCTTTACAGCATGCCAACTATTCATATATTATGTTAATTTTAATTAAAAGAATCTACTGTCAGGTAAAGCAGGGAGTGTCCCAGGCGCCAAAGGTGGTGTCTGGAAACAGACTGCTGCCCACAGGCACTAAGATGCCTACCTCTGGTTTAAGAGATGCTGTTGGATTAATGTTCGATAAAGTCACCTGTACAGCAGGCATTATCAAAGAAACAAACTTAAAAGTAAAGGGAAATTGCCTTACAGGAAGAACTGTTGAGCAATTTAACCAGTTGTTCAAGAAAGTTGGAGAACCTTCTTAAATATAGCGAAGGAAATATTATACAGATGGACGTGTAGGCCCAAAGGCCAGGAGGTCCAAATAAGGTAGGACCTTTGACAGAGTTACAATATTGCAAATGAATTTATTTATATAGCACCAGTTATGTACACACATTTAACAAAGGATTGATTTAACAGCCCTCTGTCCCAAAGGGGCTTACAGTCTGCACAAACGCACACACATGGAAAACAGAATGGAGGTAAAGATAAATGTGAAATAATATGCAGTAATTTCGAACATACAGTATGTACTTTCATTTAGAAAGAAGAGCCAAATCAGATATACCAAATCAGACAGCCAGTAGAGATGACAGTTCCAAACAATTAAAGGAAGGCACATTCTGCAGGAAGGACCATCTTCCATCCTAGCTGATCTGGGAAGAAATAGCATTTGCTTTTTGTTTTCCTGACACACACTTTGTATCTATAGTGTATGTGTTCCATTGAGGTTGAACTGGTGCACCATCCCACACATCTTTGCTATTTAGGTCAAGGATTGATTCATTTTGATATAGGCTGTTTTCTCCAACTTGAACTGTACGTAAATTAGCCACATTTCATATGGAAGCCTCCCACAACAAGAAAAATATAGCCACCATTGTCTTCTACCAAACTGGCCAAAGAATAGAAGCTAATAATGAAAAACCATTTAGAAATTCTAAAGCAACGTAAAGATTTCATGCATATGGCATGGCCTTAAGTGGTTCCACTTCCTGTTAGTCTGGACAAGATCTTCCTCTTCTTCTTCCTCCTCCTCCTCCTCCTTACAGATTGCTGCCATGGGGTTTATGTCAGCTTTTATGAAAGTATTAGAAAAGTAACAGAGTAACTACCATAACGTCCTTCACATACTATGTTCTTGTTCTTCCTTTCAATCACTTTGCTTACAGCAACTCCTCCCAACATGCCAACATCATTTCAAAGCTTTAGTATACATTGATCACGCACTAAAGTTTTATATTTCGTTCATGAATGCCTGGCTATTAACATATCAATACAGATCTTTCAGGTATGGTATTAAACTTTAAGCCAAAATACACACATCACACATGTGCACATTATTCCTATTCCATTTCAAAATTCAGAGGTTGCTAAGTTCCTTGAATACTGGTAGTACTTTATTAATATTGGACATAGCCCAATCAATAATGTTAGAGTTAAAATAAAATTAAAAATAGGTATGTCTTAATACTCTTTCTGAATTTAAGCCAATTGTAAAGTGCTTAAATTTGCCTGGATTGTGTCCAACATATACTATAGCTATATATTACCACAAAGATGGCTAGACTAGCTTCTCACAACCCTTTAAATTTGCCTCTGAGAAATCCTATTATAACAGTTCCTGGGTTTAGCTGAGCCACATCTTTAAAAGCAATGGTTTTTTAAAGACCCATAAGGTAAGGGGGATGTTCTCCTACTGGACTGCTATACTGAAGCCTTGAACCACCTGAGTAATGTTATTATGTCAAAGCTAAGGGAACGGAGCCTTCTGGGATACACATAATATAGCAGGAATTTATGGCAATGTGCAAAGCTTTATAGGACATCAAAGCTTTATGAAAAATGTTGGAAAATGGATCAAGAAACAGGAAAACAGTAGATTCAAAAGTAGCAGGTTTCTCTACTGTTGTAACCAATGTTCACAAACGGCTTGTGGAGCCATTCTATGGGAATTATACCCGCCCAAAGTAACTGAGTTTAGAATTAGCACTGAAAGGGTTTCTAGCCATTTCTTTTGTGCAGAGAAACCCTGTATTGTGTTGCAAGTTTTGAACACAAGGTGAATCCCTTCTCTTACAACTGGCTACTGAAAATATGAAACTTTCTGCAGATATGGATTTTTTTTTTCTGCAGCACTAAATTTTCCCTTAATCTTCCATTATTAGCTTGTTCTGATCATCTTTCATCTGATCATTCAACATTTTTTAAACTATTTTTTCTCAGCTCACATATAAATCCCATAGGTGTACCTGCACAAAACTCATAAATAACTGATACCAATTTCTGACAGCTTTATTAAAAAACAAATTAAGGTGCATCCATAATGAAAAATTTAGGATCACTGGAGACACACAATTTTGCCTGTTAAGTATCCAAAATTACCTGGAAATTTACATATTCTCTGTCATGATCGTGATCTTTTAGCTGGTAAAACAGAAACTCTCGACACAAGCCGTTAAGGATATGAAGAGTTCTTTATTAAAGCCAGTGATCCATTACACCTTAAAGACTTGAGTGAAGGGAGCCCGCACAAACCAACAGTTAAAAGTCTTCAGGGTTCCCCCCATCGGGGATCCGCAGCTTGACAGCCCCCCCCCTTCGTCTCACAATTTCTAGATCTTCCCAGTCCCGAATCAACCAACATGACGATAGTGTTCTTTGATCTGTCCTTGGTACTGGACTGCTTGACGCAATACTCGAATCAGCATAACTTGCGGTCCTGCGAATACACCAAGACCCCACTACAAGCATTCTCACCTACTCTACAAGTCTGGCAAGTTTCCACTACAAAGCACTCCCAACAACCCTGCAGGTATGCCCACCACAAAGCGTCCTGCTGACCCTGCGGGTTTTGATAGACTGGCAGGATGTCAATTCCTGTCACCATGGCAGGATATAACATCCTGACATACTGCCCCCCTGAAAATAAATCCCCTACATTAAAACTTACTGAGGGAATACAAAGAGAAACATACATTGCATTCTACGTGGTAATAGGATTTTCTGAAAACCTCTATTTTGGTTTCGCTGGGAATTTGTCATGAATTTTTTTAACTAATTGAGGTGCTTGCACATGGTGGCTGTTTACCCTTTCATTATGAGTTTTGGGGAAGTGCTTCCACTGTTATTAAATACTGTAAAACCCCCCCCCCCCGATTACGTCTGGAATCCAGTATCTCTTGCACTTCAAAATGCTGCTCTCCATTAATCATCACTGGAACCGGTGTAGGCTGTTCTGGGTGCCAGTGTTGCGAGTTTCTAACTGGTTTCGGCAGGCTGCAATGAAAAATGGGGTGGATTTTTCTCAGATTTTTCGGTAACTGTAACTGTACTGTCACATCATTTATTACTTTGGTGACAGGAAAAGGTCCCACGTACTTTGGGCTTAGCTTTTTCGAGGGCTGTGAAGACTTTAAGAACCTCATAGACCATGGGTGTCCAACCATTTGGTTTCCCTGGGCCACAGTGAGTGAAGAGGAATTGTCTTGGGCCACACATAAAATATATAATATAGTTAATGTACAGTATATAAGTAATAAAACTTCATTTATTTTTTATATTTTTTATTATAAAATTTAAAAAAAGAGGGCAACATAAAACTAGTGGGATATTTGACCTTGTTTTTGTGAAACTAATGCATCAATGTCTGGTTCGATGAAAGTGGTTGCAATTCTCAGTGAGTTCTCAAGGTGCTCGTCAGAAAATTTAATTCTAATTTTACTCTTCATGTGCTTCATCCTTGAAAATAGTTGCTCACAAATGTACGTCCTGCCAAAAAGCAATGTCATGAAAGGCGTGATTGTGAAGCGAGGAATATTTTTCTCTGGGAAGATAGGTCTTATAAAATTCCAGTAGATCAAATTTTTCTTTGAGTTGAATGTCTGATTGCAACTCTATGCATTCCATTTGAAAATTTGGAGGTAATGTAGTTATGTCAACTGAAAATGGAGTCGAAAATATACCAAAATATTGATGATTTTCCCAGAAATCTTGAAACCTGTTCTCAAATTCCTGTATCAAACCGAAAAGCAAGGCTGCATATTTCTTGCTGTTCACAGGACTGTGTTTAACCAATGTATTAAAATGTATAAAATTATTTTCCATAACTTGAGCTTGCCATACTCTAAGTTTCATTTCAAATGCTGTTATGGTTTGAAACACTGCAGTGATAAGTTGGTTTTCACCTTGAAGATGCATGTTTAACTCATTTAAATGAGCGGTCAAATCCACCAAAAATGCTAAATCTGTGAGCCATTTTTCATCTTCAAGTTCTGGCACAAATTTTCTTTTTGATTCCATAAACGACTTGATTTCATTTAGCAAATCATAAAATCTTTTCAGCATTTTACCCCGACTTAGCCACCATACTTCAGAAAAGTAAATGATGTCCCCATAATCAGCATCCATACTTTTAAGGAGCTCCTGGAATTCACAATGATTCAATCCCTTGGCCCTTATGAAATTCACTGCTTTGATGACAATTTGCATGACATTATCCATTTTTAAAGCTTTCGCGCATAAATTTTCTTGATGTAGAATTTATTTTTTTATCAAATTTCTATCACCGCCCATCTCCCCAACGCAGTGATACTTCATCAAACGTGAGTTGCCAGCAGCACTTGCATCGTCTTCTATCAATTTTGTAAGTCCCTCACGTTTACCAACCATCGCTGGGGCGCCATCAGTAGATATACTAGATATGTTGACAATGGTTAAAGAAAATCACTTTAATGTCATTTTTACTGCTTCGTACAAATCAAAAGATTTAGTTGTGTCTTTTAATGGCACCAAAGAAGCCATTTCTTCAGAGACATTATATTTGTTATCAATACCTGTAATAAAAATGGCAAGTTGAGCCGTTTCTGTAGCATCAGTATTTTCATCCATCGCCAAATCATAAAATTTGAAATTAGCAGCTTTACTCTTCAAACCTCTTTCGATAGATTTTCCTATTTCTTCAATTCGCCTGGCTATAGTCTGGTGAGACAAACTGATTTTAGAAAAATCGCTTTTTTTATCAGGACAAATTATATCTGCCATGCTTTGCATACATTGCTTAATAAACTCACCATCGGTAAATGGTTTTTATTTTTTTGCAATCAGATTTGCTACCAAATAACTAGCTTTTATAATAGAGTCCTTTTGAGTCGTGACTTTTAAAAAAAAAATTTGTCGAGACACTTTTTTTCAGTTCCGCTAATTTGTCCTTATGACAAATTCCTTGATACACTTCGAATTTGGCAGCATGTTTTTCTGTATAATGCCTTTTCAAATTGTAGTCTTTGAAAACTGACACATTTCCCCTACAAATTAAGCATAGTGCCTTAGTATTTGTCTCGACAAAAAAGTACTCATCTGTCCATTTTTCATTGAATACTCTTCCTTCATCTGCTATTTTTCTTTTCTTTTTTGGGTTCTGTTTTCTGTTGAAACGACATTGAAGCCATGCTGGAATAAATTTATTTAGGAATAAATATTTTTTTTAAGAAATAACACAAGCCCATCGTAAGTTGTTAGGTAGGCAAATAAACAAAGCAAAGTTTAATTATCTTATTTAATTAATAAGAAAACTTACATGTCTACTTAATAACAATAAATGCCTGTCATCACAGAACACGTGTAGGTAGGTTGAAATATTATATGTAACGCCAAGTCACCACAAGCTGACGTGTGTAGCGGGCGGCGGCGGCATTAGCACTGCACTGCCCCCTCCCCTACACAGCGTTCCGTTGTTTCTACCTATGCAGTCCGTGCTCCAGCACCGCACGATTGAGTCACGAAAAAATCGCAAAATACTGTTAAAAGTTTACGATTTTTTGAGGCCACATTACTAGCTGTTCAGGGCTGCATGCGGCCCGTGGGCTGGACACGCCTGATCTAGAGTCTAGGGATAGCTTCTGGAGAAAGTGATGGTGGAACCACTGCCTCTCTCAAGGATGCATTCGCCCCGAGAATCCTGTCCACTTCTTTGAGACTGAGCTAGGATGTCCTTAATTCAACTCCATGGGACTTGCACCAAAGCCAGAGTCCAATGTGGAGTGAATTCTCAGTATCTGGATGCAGTGGGAGTCTGATAGGGACAAAAAGGCTTAGACTCATCATTAGAAGGGCAAAGTAACTGTGGATTTGGGAGATACCAGGCTGCAGAGATCTTTTACTGTTAGTTCTGGATGAGGATGTAATACCCCAGGCAGAATTGATGCACAATTTGAGAGTCCTCCTAGACGCCTGGCTCCTACTGGTAGAGGGCCTTTGTACAAAATAATCTTGTGCACCAATTGTGCCTGTTCCTGGATTGGGGGATTGTATTCGCTCATTCACATCTGGACTACCGAAACATGCTGTGTATGAGGCTGTCCAGAATGCAGCAGCACAAGTACGTATGGGTGCATCTCAGTACACCCATGTAACACTGCTACTGTGTGAGTTGCACTAGTTACCAATTGGCTTCTGGCTTCAATTCAAGGTGTTAATAGTCACCTATAAACCCTTCAGGCACAGGGCCTGGATGTTTGCAGGACTGACTCTGCCTGTCCTGTAAGTTCCAATAGGGTTGGCATTCTGTAGGTCCCATAAAAAAACAATGTAACATTATGGGACCCAGAAGGGGTGTCTTCTGTGGTGGTGCCTCCCCCAAACTTCAGTTGGCGTGAACCCTGCCAATCCTTAAGGAGGCCCTGAAGTCCTGGTTCTCCCCCAGGCACTGGCCCAATTGTAAATATAGGAGTTGGGCATCTGGCCCCAGCACCATATGCTTTATCTTTTTCTTTTATTATTGGACGTTTTTAACCCTTGTTGGCCACCCAGTCACCCAGCAAGTGGATAACCATATCAGTGAAATAATAAATTAATAATCCTTTATTGTTCTGAAAGTCAGTTCTAATTGCTGTTTGAAGGCAAAAAATATAACCTCTTTATTCAATTTTTAATGGTTTTAAAAGTTTAATAGCTTTTACAACAGCACATCTACTTTCCATAGTTGGTTTCTAGCAAAGTGACATGGTCCAGTGCATTAAATGTTTTGAGTGGAAGCATTTTCATTGGTTCTTGGTCAATCGTATTATACATGCACATTCCCCTCCCCTATGTGTTTCTGAAATCATTCACCAAACCATTCAAGGAAAATGTAGCACTTTTCTGTCTCTCACAACATTATCTAGTCAATCACTTTTTAAAGATGCGTGGTGAATGAGGTTATACAGTGTTTGATAACTCAAGTCCCCCATTTTTAGTATTCCTAGTAAATTATGGTCTCAGCAGAAATTGTGCTTTCAAAACCTATTTTTTCACTCTTAGTATAAAGTGTAGTTACTTTACGCCTAGGTTCAGGACAAAGGTTCAATTACATACAGAAGCTCCTAACCAACAGATGTGCATGTTTTTCCATGTGTAAATAGCCACAGCAGGATCAGGAGCATAGTTGCACTGTAAAGAAATTTAACTACTTCTCCTTGTTTATGGTCCCAACAAAAATACTTTAACCCACAAATTGTTTAAATTAGGGGGTAAAATCCCACTGGCGTCAGTGGGAAGGCAATGTGGTGTACAGGTAGTCCTCCACTTACGACGGTGATTGGGACCAGAATTTCCCTGCAGTCCCAGTTGCCGTCATTAACTGAACCTGACAGTTGTTAGGCGAGATAACTTTCTGCTGGCTTCCCACAACAAAAGTCAGTGGGGAAGCCGGCAGGAAGCTGCAAGTCCCAGGCCCACAGCCAAGTAAGGTTGCTGCCAAGTGGGGGAGTGAGCAAGGGGATGCGCCGGGGTGTGGGTGCGGGTGCACGAGAGGTGCTGCGTGGGTTGGGGAGGGTGCAAGGTTGTGTGAGGGGTGCACGAGAGGCACGGCATGGGTCAGGGAGGGTGCGTGAGAGGCACTGTGCGGGTTGGGGAGGGCGCACGGGGGTTCAAGAAAGGCAAAGCGTGGGTGCATGAGTGGCTGGTGCGGCGTGAGTGCAGAGGGGCTAGGAGGGTACGCAAGGGGGGGGGGAGAGACTTACCCCAGCAACTTGTGACCTTCCATGCTGGCTTCCCCATTGACTTTCCGAGGAAGACATCAGGGAAGGTTGCAAATGGCGACCACATGATTGCAAGGCACTTGGCAACCGGTCATAAGTGCGAATGGGTTGCCAAGCACCCAGATTGCAATCACATGACTGGAGGGGTGCTGGGACGGCCGGAACTCTGAGGACCAGTTGTAACCACCATTCGTTCAGCACCGTCATAACTTGAAACGGTCACTGACTGAATGGTCGTAGGTCGAGGACTACCTGTAGTGGTTAAAGTGTTGCAACAGGATCAGAGAACTCCACATTCAAGTCCATCATCACCCACTGTAGGTCAGTGGGTGACTCTGGGACAATCATTCATAGGTTTGTTGCTGTAAGAAAAAAGTCAAGAGGAATGTAATGAATATCGCCTTGAGTTCCTGGAAGAAAGGTGGGTCTTAAACAAACAAAAATTCTCACTGGCACCAAAAAGTAGAGTGGAGGAGAGTTTAGAGAGTCCTCCACAGTCTTTGTCTTGCTTCTCCCACACCCCTTTTTTAGATTTTTTATCCCTTTATTATTTTTATAAATAACTCAAGGTGGGGAACATACCTAATACTCCTTCCTCCTCCTATTTTCCCCACAACCACCCTGTGAGATGAGTTGGGCTGAGAGTGACTGGCCCAAGGTCACCCAGCTGGCCTTCATGCCTAAGGCGGGACTAGAACTCTCAGTCTCCTGGTTTGCCATTGGCTCCTTCCTAGGGCTGAGTGAGTGAGTGAGTGACTGGCCCAAGGTCACCCAGCTGGCCTTCATGCCTAAGGCGGGACTAGAACTCACAGGCTCCTGGTTTCTAGCCTGGTGCCTTAACCACTAGACCAAACTGGCTTTCCTTTCCTTTCCTACTGGGACTACTTAAGTTTTATCCTTAATTTGATTTGGATTTGAAAAATGCCTTCCAAAACCTTATGTCACAAGTGATTTGTTATTTTAATGTGCCATAAGACTCTTTGGTATTATCTAATTTGTATTCTAAAGTCTCAGAACTCACTTGGCTGAGCAAGGTGCCTCCTCTACATATAATTTAGCATAGTATTGTCCTAATAGTATGCCTCTCAATAGGATTAGAACCTGAAGTGAGATGAAGCCAGATTTAATAAGAAACCAGAGAAGCATCTTGATCAGTGCCTGACAGTTTCCTCACTGGGAATTGGAAAGACATTCTTAGGCATAGTGGGTGGATGGTCTTATACCAGAGCTGCCTCCCCCAACCTAAATCCCTTACTCATTATAATTAATTGCCATGCTGTCTAGTGATCAGTCTAACACATCCAGAAGCACTAAACTGGCAAAACTTATCATCACCTGAAAATACCCATTATGGGCATAATCGCTGAGGCAATCAGAAACTATCTGAACCAAGATCTATAATCCAGGTTATAAATCCCAGGCTACTTCATAATTTCTTGTGTAATTCTTGGATTGTAGATGTTAGAATGCATAGTCCTCACTTACCTGTTTAAGAAAACCATCTGAATTAGCAGAATGGTTGCAGTTACAATGACCAAACTCCACAAGCTAGTGATGAACTACTGAACAATTCTGGGCCCACTGCAAGCAACACTGAAGCACAACCACCCACACTTCTTCCAGTTAACAAAATAAAAACTACACAAGAATAGAGGAAATGGCTCATTGTATTCTTTTATTCCTCATTTTAAAATGGCTAGTCATAATAAAAATAAAAGTGTGGCTTAGCGGTGGCCACAGTTTAAGATATTGCCATAGAGAAAGATTCGGTAGAGACTTAGAATGTTGGATTCTTGGGTTGCTGATTTCTACTGTCATGGGCTTTTACACCTGATGAGAGATTTTTGGCATACGGAAAAATATTGCTTTTTGGTTAGTTTTTTCTCTCTTCTTTCTCTTGCCCAGTTTGGGAATAAAGAACTGTGACACCACAAGAAATTCATATGGAGCAATTCATAAAAGCAAGGTAAAAAACACAGGAAACCACTTGGAGGATAGATTTACCAAATGCAAATAACATCTCCACACAAGGGACTCAGGCCCATTGCTACCCTTTCCTCTTAGCACCTCAAACACAATCCAAGGCTGTAATGATACATAACGAGCATTTCACATGCTTCCTGGTTCATAGAGAACAGCATTTTCTCTCTGGGAGTCATTCTTAATAAAGAGATCTGTCTGGACACTGAAAAAGTGTGAACCCAAGTACCCCCCTTGTTTTCCTAAACCCTCCAAGTCCTTCAGGAAAAAAAAATTCTATTCATGGGGAAATCTTACACACCAAAATCCAGAGATAATGAAAGTGGTGCCTTTGTATGCTCCCTCCTGGAACAAATAATCCTCCTCATGCTCGGCCAGAGGCAGAGATGGCCAGGCCAGATCAAATGTCATGTTGGCATTTCTTCAGCCCTATCAGGGTAGTGGTTTTGCAGTGGTTTCTACTGAAAATAAACCAAGTGGTTATTCTGTTCTATCCCACCAGATACTCCTGAACATGGTTTATACATGGTTTCCTCAGGCCCAGCTGATGAAGTGTGACTGGGCCTGCCTCCCTTAATATGGGTGGATATAATTTCTTTTTCTTTTTATATTTATATATTTATAGATATTTATATATACACACACCCAGTAACTCAGAAGAGGAAAAATATAGAATCCGTAGCAATAATAAAAAAAATTAAAAATGATCAACCCCTACCGCACTAGGCGAGCGATTGCACAAGGTCCACAATTGACTGTTCTGTTGGTAGCAGGACAGGCTACAGCCTGAGCTTTCTTCCAAACCAGAATGCTAACACCAAGTCCTTCCCTTCACTCTCAGCAGTGTGCTACAAACTGCAGTCTCTTGGTGGCTGAGAGGAAGAGTGCAGGCTGTGGAGGTGAGCAAGGCTGAGATCCCATTGTAGTGTTTAGAAACTCTCTCAGATAGTTTAATTTTAAAAGGTAATTGTCCCCTCTGTTCTCCCCACCCACCAAAACCTGATTTATTTTTTTAAAAAAGTCCATGCATGTGATGGAGCAACCATTTGCTGAGCAAAATCCATGTCTCCTGTTCATCAGGGACAGGGCATTTGGAAATCAGCCAAAGAGGAGTAGACAGTGGGGAGATCAGCTCCTCATACAGAAATCTCATATGTGGTCCCACCCACTCCAGAGACTTTCTTGACTCCTCCACGAGTGGGACTGTTGAGAGGTGGCTGGCCAGGGATGGGTGAGGTTGAGCCCAGAGTCCTGGGCTGTCCATTAGACTTGCTGTAAGAGGGTCTCATCTGCACCTCGTCTCTGGGAAAAGGAAGGATACAAGGGCATCAGGAAGTGAGCACTCATTCAATGGCAATGGAAATGGAGGATGCCTCACACGCAGATAGCTTAAGGGAAGGAAAATCTGGGATACATAACTGCATTGCCTGGGATATAAAGGAGAATGCAACAGTGGATTGTCAGCCCACAAAGAACTGACAGGGCAATACAAACATTTTAGCGACCTAGGAAGATGAAGCTAAACACAGAAGGGGATAGGACCCCACACACCTGGAACTTGAAGAGATTCCATATTTAGCCGAAATACAGCACTTTATGGAAAGAATAAAAGAAAGTGTACTATAGAACAAGAAAAGTTTGCAGGAAAGGACACACATACCAAAGGACTGACTATTTCTGACAACCTGTTTCATCTGCTTGCTGACCATGGCCTCACATGTATCTTAAGAATATAAAAGAAATGGGGAAGAGGAACACAGAGAAGTAGGAAGATGAATTATATTACATATAGTGTTTTTATATATGAGGTAGTAATCAGGCAGGCAATATAAAGATTCAAGGATCTCATATGAAAGCCAATGATCATCTCACAAAGCCACACAGCTCACAAAAAGGAATGTGATATTATGTAATGTACCCTGCATTATACAGCTAGGGGTGAGGAAATGGACTGGTTCACACACTGGAGAATGGGAAGGAAAGGGGAGGGAAGAAAGGGACAGACGAGAGCAGACACTATTTGTAGATCACTCCCAGCCGTTTCCTTCAGATGTTGCTGGAAGGAATCACAATTATCTTGGAATCCTTTGTCAGAGCAGTGACGGGGCAGATCTAAATGTGGTTCATCCTCCACTAAGTCAAGGAACACTTAAAGAATGAGACAGGCGTCACTTGTACTTACTTTGGTGCCAGTAAAGGCTGCAAGGCCACCTCCTCAGTCTCTGGGACGACAGCCTGAGGCGACTGTTTTTGGCTGCTGTAAGACATAGATTTGCCCATGTGGGAGGCTGAAAGCTGGTCTGGTGAACCCAGCGCGCGCACTCTAAGTGCATGTGGTGGTTCTGGTTTGCCAAAGCGAGGTGCCACTGGGCGGGTGAGTGGGTTTTTGCCCAAAGGTGAACGTTTTGAATCGTCCGAAGAGGAACTCGTTCGTGGGGCATTGCTGGACCCTGGTGTGGACTGGATGCCAGAGTCCCCCAGGCCTGTATCTTCCTCTTTGGCCAGGGGTGGTGGCATAGATGACTGCTGCAGCAACTTCTCCCGTTCCTGCATGGAAGCCACAATGTGGCGCGAAAGATTGTCATAGCGGACGGGTGAAGAATCACGAGGTTGCTGGTGCTTGGGTGAACCAGAGCTTGGAAAACGACTGTGCAAGTCAGCCTCCCGTTGTTGAGCAATACGGGCTGAAAGAAAAGGAGAGGTGTATCCCATGAGCGGGTCTGGCTCTGGACCTGCCTGCACCGACTCAAAATCAGGGCTATCAGATGGTGTGAGAAGACTGTCATATGACAAACTCCCATTGCGTGTTTGGTTCACCAAGCTCTTGTAAGATGTGGAAGTAGTGCCTTCGGAGCGGATTGACTGAAGATGGCCCATTTCAAAGCCTGTGCCTTGAGCTGACTTGAGGCTGGAGGAGCGGGAACCACTGGATAGAGGATCAAAATGGAAGCTCTTGCCAAAAGTCGGTGATCGAAAACTTTCTGGTTCCAGGCTTGGTTCTGAGCGGTAGCTGGGGTTTCGGCTGCTTTCAGCAATAGATGTTGGCTCCTTCAGACTGTCTCCTCGACTTAGCTGCAATAGGGAGTAAAAGATATAGGAGTCATTTGATAGCTTCCTGGGCTGTGCATAAGAAATGAAAAACAAAGTATGTCATTTGCTTCTTCAAGGCGTCCCATAGGCATATTAGAAGGGGGGGGAAAATCAGGTTTCTTAATGCAGAAATTGAAAATTTTCAAGTTATTCAAGTTACAAATTATAGTCATTTACTTATTGAAAGTCAGTATAATGCAACAGAATCCTGAATTTGGACCTAGGATACACATATTTAAATTCTACCTCAGCTATAAATGCCCCAGATGATATGGGTTCGGTTATATTTCTAAGCTTAAATCTGTTATAATTATTTAATCAATTCATAGTGCATTTAAATATCAAAAACCATATTTTAAAGCAGTGTACAATAAATAAAAAGAACTGTTAAATACATAATAAATAATAATGCAAAACCTTAAAACATTTAAGCATTTAAAATGCCAATTTTTTCCTCTCAGGCACACACACACAGAGGGAATATTGTATGATTCATACATAGCTAGTCTGAAGATAAGACGGATGATAGGGGAGCAAAACTATGGAAAGGTATAGTACATGCTGGCTGCTGCAGCCCCTGACTGCCTAACTTGGCATCTACTGCAATCATGGTTACCCTGCTCTAAAGAAACTCAAACTTATTGATCAAATCATTGCCTAACAATGATTCTATGGTTGACAGCAGCTGAAATTTTGTTAGATTTGTCTGTTGGATTTCTATCCCACTTTTGTTCAGGAGCTCAAGGTGGTGTATAGTGTTTCCTCTTCCTTGGGAGTAAACCCCTAGAACTTAGTAGGGTTTCCTTTTCACTAGACAGGAGTTCACTGTAAAATGATCAGCTTTTAACAATACCACAATGCTCCTGCTGTTTTCTGCACTATCCCTGTAGAAGTTACTTATACTGTATATAACACTTTGGGCAGCTTAGGTCTCACTGCAAGATGCTGCAAACTAAGAATAGGAAGGAGGTGATGGTGAATATAATACAACCTTGAAAGCAAAAACAAACAATGAAGTTAACAATGAATTTAGGACTACAATGTGTCAAAAAAGACGAGATGAGAAAGGCGAAATGATTACTTGGAAATAGAAGATTCTCTCCAAGATGTTTTATAGATCAAAGCTTACAAACGGACACTTTTTAAAAAACTATTCAAAAATTGTAAGACCTCCATTATAAAAAAAGGACTGGAGGCTGTAATTAAATAGCATGTTATAATTACCAATATATACTAGTTTAGAGTTCTGTATTTCTGGCATAAGAGTAAGTATTTTATAGAGCAGCAATGAGCAAAAGGATCTCTGGAAGAGTTTCATTAATGTTCTCCAAAACATTAGAGGACTGGTTCCTTTCCTTGACCCACAATTTTTTCATCTGCTCCAATTAGTAGGTCTCAGGGTTCTAGTAAAAAAATAAAGCAGGTCCAACAAGCTGAGGTCTGCCAACCCCTCTTATAAAAATGCACATCAATCAATCCAATTAAGGTGTTATAGTCTTGAACCAAATTCCCCTTCCAGCCCCCTCCTCTTGCGTGATCATCCACTGCATTCTATTCTTCATGCTAAGCAAGCTTATTTACCTTGGCACTGGTGGAGTGAGGCACTGCAGCTGAAGCACTGCTGCTACTATAGCCAGGTCGATACTTATACATGGTTGGAGTTGGAGGGCTGTCCTTACTTAGCAAACTGCTATCTGTAAAGAGAAAGGGAAAACAGGGTGCATGTCATGTAGAATATGTTTCAATGTTGCCCTGGGAGTTTCCTTGAATCCCTGTCTCGAGTTCCACAGATAGCAAATGGCTGAACTGTGAGAACCAAGTAACAGTAATCTGTCCTGAAGGTTAAGAAATCAGCCAGGAACTAAAAGATGCATAAAGAGTGGAGATAAAACGGAGCAACAGGAACATTTCCCCATCTATGAGATCACATCCACATACATCCTATGCACGCAAGTCTCACCAGCCCTTACTTGTCAGGCTCTCTGTTTTCAGCACTGCTGGATGGGAGGCAGTAGTACTGATCTGAGAACTCAAATGAAAACCTTCAAACCAAAATGCTGAACACATATTTTCTTGTATTGTATACACACAGATGTATTTTTATAATAATATAAGATCATATAATAATAATAATAATAATAATAATAATAATAATAATAATAATAATAGATCATATCCTAGCTGGCAAATGTATACCTGTTCCAGGAACTCATGTGGACTCTAGAAAAGATAGCCGATTGCATCTTGAACAAGATGACTGTCTCAGAACCACATCAATAGTATCATGAAACTGACCTACTAATTACTTCAAAACTAACCATTACGTTTTAGTTCAATAACCACAAGCACTGCTACCTGGTTTTGCAGTGATGCAGATGCAGACACTGTTTCCCTGATGCAGATCACTGCACAGGTGCAAAAAAGACTGCGTGCCTTGTCTCTCTAGCAAATCCCTCTTACCCTCATTGGTGGCCAGGGTTAAATGCGTCCTCAGACCTGTGTAGCGGCTGAGGTCTGGCTTGGGGGGTGGCGGCGGCTCAGCATCAGCAGACTGGCTCTCTGTTACTTCAAGGCTTCCTTTGGACTGCAGAGACAAAACACAGAGGTACAATCAGAAGAATGGCAGGAATCAAAGTTATGAACATTGTCTTTGGTTGGATAAAGATGCAATGCTCTTAAAATGACCAATAACCCCTCCAGCATTTCCAGAAATGTTCTTGTAGACTGTGCATGTCTCAGTTGTTGGATGAGAAGTGAAAGGGAAAAACTGAATGATCTAAGATACAACTTCTATGTTGTGTTGGTTACACAGGGGGGATACTGAAACTCAGTTCCTGGGAAATGCTGAAACAAGGAGCGATATTAATAAGGAACAATGCCTGAGATAATCATTTGCTACCTACTCACATTGCAGAAACACCGAGAATATTTTGAAGCTGCTGCTGCTTGTGCAGCATTTTCATGTCCTCACCTTTGTTCTCTTCAACTCAGCCTGGATACCATTATCCATTATCTTCACAGCAACCTGCCCATCTGATATTTCTGGCCGTAAGAATGGAGGCCTCACTAATACAGTCTGTTCTCCCTTTGGCCACCCAAGATACCTAGTGAACAGTGATAAACAATTACATAAAACATGATAAGACAGTGCCCCCCAAGAAGCATGTTATTATTTATTTGCCTAGCTCAGCAAGACAGTTTAAAGTCAGAATAAGGTTTGAGATACATACTTTTTGCAATTTGAAGAAATTTGTATAATGGAATCATAATGTCAACTGTAAATTCATGGCAAAACCTCAATCCCATTTCTGCAGTACAGTGTGTATATATATACTGTATGTATGTATGTATGTATATATACACACACACACACACACACACACACACACACACACACACACACGCTTCTGTGGTACATAAAAAGCTTATGATGCATGGACTGGAAAACATATTAATGGCGTGTCAACATCTCAAGACAATTTGTATTTCCCTCAAGTTAATAACCTTCATGTATTATCTCAATGGAATAGCATTTTATAAATAAAAATGAATTATAACAAAATCAATACATAACTGATTAATAACTAAGTACAAAAATAAACTTGTTTATTCTCAAAATCAAAATTTATTTTACAGCCCAAAGGCCCAAAAACAAGTTACAAATATAATCCAGACCTAACATTAAATAAAGCACTTTAACAGATAACTTCCTGCCGAAGACTCTTATAAAATTCACAGTGCAATAAAATATGATCCACTGTTTCAGGATCAATATCATTACAGGGACAAAATCTTTGAGAGATGGGAATTTTTTGAAATCTACCATATAGCATATTTGATGGCAATACATTTAATCTGGCTTTTGAGAAAGCTATTCTGTATTTACTTAAGTATAAGATATCCAAATATTTAGGGAGTTGAATAATATATCTGTAATTAATGCCAAAAGTTACAGGTGAACATGATACTTGTTTTGTCTTGTTTATTCTCTTTTTTTTGGTCTTATACAGTTAGGTTTAAAAACTCTTGCAGAACCCTTGCAGTCATGTGATTGCAATCTGGGTGCCTGGCAACCAGCTCGCACTTACAAAGGTTGTGGTGTCCCACAGTCACATGTTCACGATGTGCAATCTTCCCTGCCAGCTTCCCACAAGCAAAGTCAATAAGGAAGCTGGCAGGGAAGGTCACAAGTTGCTCGGGTAAGTGTCCCTCACCCGCACTCCCTCCCAGAGCCTCGCTGTGGTCGTGCCACACTTCCCCATCCACTCGCACGCCCTCCCTGGCCACTCATGCACCCTTCCCCACCTAGCAGCAGCCACCCCAAACCCCGCTGCTCTTGCACCGCGCCTCCCTGGCTACCCACGCACCCCATCATTCCCTCTCCCACCTGGCAGGAACCACTTACCTGCCTGCCAGCCTGCTCGCAAGCTGCTTGGGACTTGCAACTTCCTGCCGGCTTCCCCACTGACTTTGGTTGTTGGAAGCTGGCAGGAAGTTGTGAGGAGGTCCTCACTTAAAAACCCACGATCCTCGCTTAACAATGGCAATGGGGACTTACAGGGATTGCCGTCGCTAAGCGATGCAGTCACGTGACAACACGCTTTACGTCTGCATCGCTTAGCAATAAAAATTCCAGTCCCAATTGCCATGGTAACTCGAGGACTACTTGTTTTAAAGATATAGACAAATAACAATAATTTATTAAATTTATATGCTGCCCAATTCCTAGTGGCTTCGGGTGGTTTACAATTGTTAAAAACATTTAAAAACAAAGAACAATACAAAAACACAAAAACAACAGAAGACAAAAGAACAACAATGGGAAAAAAATCCCAAACCCGGCAGTTTCTAGAAGTAACTAGGAGTAATGGAGAAAATCACAGATAAAATGATTGTTTAATAAAGTTACCTTGCAATTCCAAAATAAAGGAATAACATACAAAAACATGGAAATGTGTTCTATCCTTTCAGTTTTCTTTTTTTAATTGATCTTATGAAAAGAAATTGCTTTTGCACACAATGGTTTATTTCAATATAATTTTATAAATATGAATAAATTCATACACAGAACTTTGGTAATGTTGGGCAGGGAAATATAGTACTAGTAGATTCTGATTCATTACAAAATAGGTATGTTGTGTGCACAAAAATAATCTATATACAGCTGCACAGTTAAGCAGCAGAAATATATACCTACCAAAAGCTGCACTGTCCTAATACAATTTGTCAACATTTCAGAGAGTGGCAGAGCCTGAAGGGGGAAACTTGGTTTTATGGCAACTCGTACAGTGTTTTTTCTCTTTAATTATGCACAGAAATGTTAGTAATACAAAAGCACGTTGCAGCTGGAGGCCTCAGTAAGAATACCACATATTTTTAATTTGGAGCTAATTAGTGTTCCTTGTTATATAAACTAGGAATACTTATATAAACTAGGAATACTAGGTATAACTCAGAAAGGCAGTTTTTCCTAAGAGGTAGAATGCTGGGAACAGCCAAGGAAAGCCTTAGTTCAGATGACCGAAGTCAGAGAAATAAAGTTTAATTGTATTCATTGATTTGGAAAACAGGTCAGGGGCACTTTGAAAGAGATCAGTCTCCAAAAGTCAGCCTTTATACCAAATTAATACTCCCACATCTCTAGATACTGATCAGCATGCACCCTTTACAATCTACAAGGGGGAGGAAAAACATACAGCTGCTCTGTCAAACAACAGTTCCCCAGGGAGAACTAGAGATCCTAACTCAGGAAAACAAATATGATGTGATAGGCATCACTGAAACTTGGTGGGATAATACTCATGATTCATGCACAACATTAGAAGGCTATAATTTATTCAAAAGGAACAGACTGAATAGAAAGGGTGGGGGTGTTGCACTGTACATGAAGAGAAAATAGACTTGCATAGAAATGCAGCAATCAGAGGATGGAAATCCTGTGGAAAGTATCCAGGTAACAATAAAAATAAAGGAAAGTGTGGGAGTTTTTCACAGACCACCTGGGCAGGGAGAAGATATGAATGAGGCCTTTCTGCACCAGATGACCAGTTTTTCAAACAGGCATGCAATAGGGATAATGGGGGATTTCAATTAGGTCTAATCAATTCTTGTCATCTCTTGCTGCTAACTTTGTCAGAATTCGGAAGAAAGAACAAGGGGGTCTGCTACTGTGGACTTAATCACCACCAGCGGGGAAGAATTGGTTGAAAAGATGAAGGTAGCTGGCACCTCTTGGGAAAATGAACATGTTATCCATTTGTGATACCCAGAAAACAAGGAACTGAGAAGAGTCAGACCTGCATACTAGACCTGAGAACAACAGAATTTGATGAACTCTAAGGGAAGGTAGATGGGATCCAATGGTTCCAGGAAGGATGGGAAATTCTACAAAATAAGATACTGAATGTGAAATTTCAAACAAACTTTAAAAAAGGTAAAGGTTCCCCCGCACATTTGTGCAGTTGTGTCCGACTCTAGGGGCCAGTGCTCATCTCCGTTTGTTAGCCAAAGAGCCAGCATTGTCCGAAGACGCTTCCACGGTCATGTGGCCGGCATGACGCACGCGGAACGCTGTTACCTTCCCACCGAAGTTGTACCTATTCATCTACTTGCATTTGCATGCTTTCGAATTGCTAGGTTGGCAAGAGCTGGGGCGAGTGCGGGAGCTCACTCCGTCACGCGGGGCTAGGGATTCGAACCTCCGAACTTGTGACCTTCCGATCGACAAGCCTGGCGTCTTACCCGCTGAGCCACCACACTGTAAACAAACGTTACAAGGGGGAAAAATCGAACATTCTAAAGAGACTAGGGTGGATACATGCAGAGCTCTAAAGTGCTGACAAGAAAAAAGAACAGGTTCAGGAAATGAAAGGAGGGGAACTTTAGCAAAGAAGAATATAAGGTAGTTTCATGTCAATCCTTCAGGGTAGCTCAGATCAGGAAAGAGGCTTCACAAAGACTACTGGAATTTTATTGTTGCAGGGTATAATAACAATAGAATCTTGAAAGCCTGCTAGAGTCTCTCTCTTCCCCCTATTATACCAAAGAGAATCAAGGTGGGGCAATCTTGAGTTTCTTTTTCACTCACTCACTCCTCTTTCAGAGCTAAGCTGATGTTTACTTAACTACTCTTGCATTCCTTCTTCAAGGTTATTTCGGTACTCCTCTATATCTCTAGAAACTAGGAACTCAGTCAGAAAGGCTAAAGCTCCGAATGATCTGAGGCTTGAGAGAGATTCCAAAACAACAAAAAAGGACCCTTTGTGTGTGTGAGAAATAAAATGAAAGTCAAATATATTGTTATGCCACTGTGGACATGACAGAATTGCAGTTTAGGAGAGACATGGAGAGAGTAAAAAAGAACTTAACAAATTTAAATGAATTTAAGTCTCCAAGGCCAGATGGATTACATTCCAGGGTACTAAAGGAACTAGTGGCAATGACTGCAGAACCATTCTCAACTCCTGGATGACTGGTGAGGTCCCAGAAAAGCAAATGTTATCCCCAACTTCAAAAACAGGAAGAGGACCCACAAAATGACAAACCTGTCAACTTGTCATCTATACTAGGCAAGTTCCTCAAGCAAATTATCAAACAGCATGTATGGGAGAAGTTGAATAATTAACTAAAGCCAGCATGGGTTTGTCACAAACAAATCATTCCAGACTAATCTTATCTCCTTTGATAAGAGTTACCACCTTAGTAGATGAGGGGAATACTATTAACATAGTTTATCAGGATCTCAGCAAAGCCTTTGGCAGAGTGCTTCATAATATTCTCCCTAATAACAACTAGGTAAGAAAAATGTAAGGCACAAGTATAGGATACCTGGCTTAGAAGTAGTATAGGTGAAAGCGGTATCCTTGTCGATGGTAAGTTAAACATGAGCCAGCAGTGTAATGCAGCTACTAAAAAGGCATCTCTCTCTCTCCCCCCCAAATGCCGTCTAGAGGAGTTTCATCGTCAACTGCTACTGGAAGGCAGCCAAAGCTGGGGCTAATCAAAGTTCAACAGAAGGCTATTCAGACTGATGCAGCTATGTGCAGTGCCTCCATGTCTTGCCCCCCTCCCCCCATCTTCCAAAAGTGGGGAACCACCAGTTGCTTTTCCCATTACCATTTCTTCACAGTAGGCTAGCTCAGGAAACCAACAGCACAATAATTACAGGACACTGTATTGTTATAGGGTACAACTGAATCTTGAAAGCCTGCCAGAGTTTCTTTCTGCCCCCTCTAATATCAAACAGAAACTCACAATAACCCCATCTTGAGTCTTTCTCATGCCTTCTTCTCTCCCAGGGCTGAGTTCTTTCATATTTTGCCTTAAGTATTCTTGCTGAGTGACCTTGGGCCAATCACTTTCTCTCAGCCCCACGAAGGAGCCAATGGCAAATCACTTCTGAAAACCCTTCCCAAGAAAACTGCAGGAACTTATCCAGGCAGTCTCCGAAAATTGGACACGACTGAACAGATTAAAAAAAAATTATTGCACACCTTCAAGGTTGAGGAGCTGGGATTATTTTAGCCTACAGAAAAGACAACTGTGGGGACACACGATACTAATCTCCAAATACCTGAAGGGTTGTCATACAGAAGGAGGACCAGATTTCTTCTATCACCACAAAGGGGAGGACCAGAACCAGTACAGGTAGTCCTTGGTTAACGACCACTTGTTCAGTGACCGTTTGAAGTTACGATGGAGCTGAATGAGTGGTGGTTACGACTGGTCC
Organism: Charina bottae; assembly: GCA_023362775.1. Taxonomy (NCBI): domain Eukaryota; kingdom Metazoa; phylum Chordata; class Lepidosauria; order Squamata; family Charinaidae; genus Charina; species Charina bottae. The sequence goes on from JALMGJ010000001.1 coordinate 199,781,704, forward strand.
TTGAAGTTCTGGCCATCCCAGCATCCCCGCGGTCATGTGATCGCGATCTGGGTGCTTGACAACTGACTCACACTTAGATGGTTGCAGCATCCCGCGGTCACGACTGCAAATTGCGACCTTCCCTGCCGGCTTCCCACAAGCAAAGTCAATGGGGAAGCCGGCAGGGAAGGTAAGCAAGTTGCTCAGTTAAGTCTCCCCCACCCACGCACCTTCCCCCAGCACTTCTGCACTCGCACCACCCCTCGCCGGCCACCCACACACCCTCATGCACACTCCCCGAGATTCGCAGCACTTCTGCCGCGTCTCCTGGGCCACTCGCGAACCCTCCCTGGCACTCGTACACCCTTGTGCATCCTCCCCGAGCCTCGCTGAGATTGCGCCGTGCCTCCCCCGGCCACTCGCGCACCCTTGTGCACCCTCCCCCACCCAGCAAAAGCCCCATCCATGCCGTGCCTCCCCTGCCGCTCATACACCCTCGCTGAGATTGCGCTGCACCTCCCTGCCACCCATTAGGCCTAGCCCAAGAACGGCAAAGAATCAATCCAGCCAATCTTCAGATCTTTATTTGCTCACACCAAAGAGGCAGAATCTTGCTGGACTAAAGCTACTCTACTTAACCTAAGGGGAAATAACCTTGGAAGGCCCTAGGGCGTGGATAGTCTGAACCTCTTAGTCTTCCCATGTTCCATCTCTGGACTGTATTTTCTCTTATCTTGTTCCCCTCCTTGGAATGTGCTCCCTCCTTCCTGAGAACCAGCTGCATTATTGTAGTCCATCACATCACCCTCCCCGAGCCTCACTGTGCTCATGCTGCACCTCTCCAGTCACTCACACACCCTCGCGCACCCTCTCCCACCTGGCAGCAGCCACCCCAAGCCCTGCTGTGCTCGTGCCTTGCCTCCCCTCACCACACAAGGTGCACCCTCCCCCACCCAGCACCAGTCACTTACCTGCCTGCTGGCCTGCTCGTGAGCCTCCTGGAACTTGCAACTTCCTGCCGGCTTCCCCCAACTTTGGTTGTTGGAAGACAGCAGGAAGTTGCGAGGAGGTGCTCGCTTAACGATGGCAACGGAGACTGCAGGAATTGCCATCGCTAAGTGATGTGGTCACATGGTTTCACGCTTTATGACTACATTGCTTAGCAATGGAAATTCCAGTCCCAATTGCCATTGTAACTCAAGGACTACCTGTAGGTTAAAATTACAAGGAAGGACGTTCAAGCTAGACAACAGGAGGAACTTCCTGACTGTACAAGCAGCCAGTGAAACATGCTGCCACATGAAATGGTGAGTTCTTCTTCAGAGGTCTTCAGACAAAGACTGGATGGTCATCTGTCAGAGATGCCCTAATGGATCCTGCACTAAGCAGGGGAATGACTTAGATTATCTCTACAATCCATTCCCACTCTAAGATTAAGAACTAAAATGATTGTTAGCAATTGCTTTCTGCAACCCAGCATCTCGTTGTTGAACCATTCATACAGTTAACCATGAGAAACTGCCCTTACTTTTCACTCTAACAATAAAGATAATAATTCTTATTTTTCCTCTTCTCCATCTTACTTGGGTGGAACAGAATTTACCTGGGAGCTGGAGAGCTGCAGAGGACACGACTGACATTCTTACAGCAGCCGTTGGTGAATGGGTTTACCCCACCTCGGAATTTGCCTGTAACCTGCAAAGACCAAAAACTGGTCAGACAAAATTCAGTGAAATGAACAAAAAAACAAAATGCAAAATAGATACCTGTTCATTTGTAGTACGACCCCTGGCTACTAGTACCACATGGAATCCTGTAAGGCCAGCTACAGGAATAAAGAACAAACCAGCCACACACATCACAGCCATACTGCCAGCAAAGTCAAGGAACAATACCCAAGGTTCACAATTCATTTCTTATCTGGGGATTAGTTTCCCACCTGGCAGGTGGCACTGTGTCAAGGAGGCCTAACAATTCACAGCCAGGGAGCTCCTTGTTCCTGAAAAGATTAAAGGATACGTAACAGCCATGCGGATTCCGGAGAGCTCTTCCACTTGATACAGGACATACAGTAAACCAAAACCAAATACACCCATGATATGAGCGGTAAGTGAGAGCAGGAACAGGAAGAAATAGCGGTAATTGCGTCTTCCTATGCAGTTGTTCACCCATGGACAGTGATGGTCAAACTCCTTCCAATTAAAAAAAAAAGGTTAGGAACAATCCGTCTAGAAAGCCATTCTATAGTTTTATATTATTAATAAAACTATGCTAAGCTACAGTACATCTGATTACAATTAAAATATTTACTGCCATACATGACAGAATGTAAAACGTAACTCCAGTAAGAATGGTATAGTCGCAATGAACTGGTAGACTATTGATTTGATTGATCTTATGTCTTTCCTCTCTTTTCATGCATTGTGTGTGTGTGTGTGTGTGTGTCTGTGTGTGTAGAGAGAGACAGATGAGTTTTGACATGAAGAATGCCAGAATATGCATTCTTATACATCCAGTTCTCTGTATATAGTTTGTAACATCTATCCAATTTCTCAGGCCTCACAAACAGAAGTTACAAAGTTACTGAACATGTTCCTAAATATTTCTGTTGGATTGCTCAGCAGAGAAAATTAGGTTGAAATAGCTTGTTTCACCTCAGATAAACTTTCTTTGCTTCAAGTCCAGAGTGGAATTCTGGACTGTAACAATGTTCTGTCTACACTGACTATGGTGAAACAACTGGGGAAGGGCAATCCCACTTTTTGTCAAAGACTCTTGGAATGCTTGCCTCCTTGGGAGATGATTAACTTCCTTCAGACACCGACTGTTTTAAGAACTGCATTCCTCTCCCCTCCACCCCAATATTAGCCAGTGAAAATAAATTTATATTTATTCTTCTGAGGCAACACACTCCCCACCTCTGTATTCCCAATGCGCCTTGGAAAGCCCCCTCCCCCATCACAATTTTGGCAAAAGGGTTTTTGCTATGGGAAAGCTTTCCCCCCAATATGCTTTTAATCTTTCAGAGCTACCCTGCTATACACCTTTAAAACAATCCTTTTTGGCCCTGCCAGCCTAAACCCTACTCTGAATATCCACAAATTCTCAATGCTATCTTTAGAGCAGACCACAGGATCTTAGAAGAAGCATATTGTGGCATCTGTATTGAGCTTGTAACATGCTGCAGTCTAAATAAAGTATAGTGGCCCATGTGAACTGGTATTGCCTGAAGACAGGAGAAATAAGCCTGCATGCCAAGACTGTGTAATATGTATCTTATGACTAGGGTATAATCTGAAAACATGTGAAACAACAACCCAACTGAAGCTAAGTAGGTCTGGGTCTGGTTCACAGCCTGGATGGGAGGAATCTGAAAAGCTTATGGGTACCACCTTGAACTCCCATTTCGGAAAAAAGGTGACATAAAAACAAGGAACAGTACATTAACATCCCCCCCTCCCGAAATTCCTGTGAGTTCCCTTATTCCCTTCTCCTTCCCCTTTTCTTTCTCAAGATTAGATTATAAAACCTGGCACTCAATACTCAAGTTCTAGGCTTGATTAAAAGCAGCCCAGATTATGCCAAACATCATCCCATGTAGAATAAGCATTTCCAATCTCTTATGTGTAGCTCTGTTCTCTTTTTATCTTCTTACCTCCACACAGTTGTCACAGACACTGCAATGGGAGCAGCGTGGGGGCCGGTAGAACCTGCATGTTGCACACCATTTCATGCGCACCTGAATACCCTTTATCTCCACAGTTTTGTATAGGGGAGCTCGGAAGTCATCCTCCTTATCCTCATCTTCTTCAGCTAAAGCAGAAGAAAGCCATCAAATCCAGTAGGAGAGGACAAAAAAAAGAAGAAAAAAAGAATCATCACATTCCCACCCTCCAGATTTGCTATGATAAATACGTTGTATTGATAGTAAGGCAGATTTCTTCAGAATGTTGAAACCAAAATTTATTATTAGCTGTTGACTGAACCAGCCAAAAAACATGGATTATATGATGTAAGCCAGTGCTTTCCAAACTGCCGCTGTTGGCGACACACCAACGGCGGCGGCGTGGGGGCGTGCGCACAGTGGCGGGGACGTGCACAGTGGCGCGCGGGGGGGTGCAGCAGTGGCGTGCACGGCGGCCTCGCTAAAACACGGAAGCGCTGCTGGCGCACCGCTGCTGTCGCCGCTGCGCACACCCCAGCAACCGCTTCGCAACACACAGTTTGGAAAGCTATGATGTAAGCAATATACCAATAATCAGAACCAAGCCTGTAGGCCAGACCCTCTGGCAAAAGGAACCAGGCAAAAGAAACAGAAGCAATACTATGAATTTACTGGTAAAATTGAGAAATTCCAATTTATTATTACAGGCAAATATGGTCATGGTGTCCAATGACACTGAGCAATGATTTAAAATTCTCAATATTTATTCTTGGTCCTGTAATAGAAAGACAAATATTTACATTTTTATTAAGATAAAAAATTCTTACATAAATGTAAAAAGAAAATGCCTTGAATATGGAAAATTGAAATAGCCAGAGTCATAATCACCATTTTTAGATCTATGTTTTGCAAGAAACTGGAACAAAGCTTACCTCTAGGGAATATGCCAGGATCCATGAAAGTAGCCATACTGAAGTTGGCCAGCACAAAAAGGAAGACCACAGCATTGTAAATGGGTATGATTGGGGAAATGTAAAAGCTGAGTCCTGGACACCTGTACAAGAAAAAGCAATCCAAAACAAAAAAGAAACGTCTTTTCAACTATATAAATTGTGTTTTATTTTCAAACATTTTCCTTCATAACTATATACTTGCACTTTGTCACTGTGTAGCAAATTTGTTAAAAAGCTCATGGAACCAATTAGCAGTGACAAAGTATTGCTCTGCTAAATCACCGTAATCTAATCAATTAACAAAATTACTTAAATATGTAACATCTCATCTAAAACAGAGGATGAATTACTTGAATTCAACCTCACTGGATAATTTGTAGATGAACTATCTCACAAGTGCACCTTCAATCTGTAGTAAAACTACACAGACAACTCCAAGGTATATACTCCTTCAACATGCATTACTGGTGTCTATTTATTTATTTATTGCTCACATTTATATGGCCGCCCATCTCACACAAAGTGACTATGGGCGGCGTACGAGTAAATAAAAACAGTGAATATATAAAAAACAATAATTATAAAAAGATAAAAGTAATTATTAAAAGAATATTATCAATTTTTTTTAAAAAATTAAAATATACCAACCCTGCGGAGAGAGCAAGAATGTCAGTCATAGTGGAGCCATCTAAGAATGTCTCCTTTTCCCAAAGACCCCCAGGCCTGACAACATAACCAGGTCTTGAGGGACTTCCTAAATGATAACAGGGAAGGAGCAAGCCTAATTTCAGGGGGGAGAATGTTCCACAAGGAGGGAGACACAGCAGAGAAGGCCCACCTCCTGGGACCCACTAAACGCAAGTCCCTGCCGGATGGAACCCGTAACATGCCTTCCCTGCTTGATCTAATGGGACGGGCTGATGTAATTGGGGAGAGGCGGTCCCTCAATGTATACCATGTCCACTATGCAGAACAATAAGCAGTCAACCTATACAGCAATATTAAAGGCCTCCTATGCTTTTCATAATACTGTAAGTAACAATTTCCCAGTTACAGATTCAGCTTCAGCTTCTTTAGTCATGAGAAGATCAAGGCAGAAATACATTACCTACTGAAATATTTCTTCATATACAGAGTGCTAAACTTTGTTTCTGTTCAATGATGAGCATAACAGAATGAAATAATTCTCTATTTCAACTGATAAAGTTCTTGAATTCTGATACTTGAAACTGATACATTCTTGAATTCTTAATGGATCAGTAATATTAACTTTAGCACACATTTTTCCTTCTCCAGTCAAGCTACTGATGGAAGGAGGATTGCCACTTGCCTCCTCCCAGGCAAAACAGGGCAGAGGGGGATATTTTTTGGGAGAAAAGGGGCTGATGATAGCATCACCAAGGCACTTCTTCCCAGGAGTTGTGAGGAGAGTGCAGTAGGATTGTGTTGTGGGTGGAAGATTTAGAGACTCCCTCTCAAGAGCCAGTAGGGCCCAATCCATCACGTTATGTGTGCGCATGCACCCCACTACAGCAATACAATAGTTATTTCAGTGATATAACCTTATAGTTAACTACTGAAGAAGTTTGTACAGGTAGTCCTCACTTAATGACCCTAATTGGGACTGGAATTTCCATTGCTAAGCCAAGCAGTTGTTAGGTGAAACATCACATGACTGCACTGCTTAGCAATGGCAGTTTCAGTTGCGGTCATTAGGCCAGGACTGCACTGTCATCACGCTTCTCCTACCCTGCCATGCTCACCTCTGCCTCAACTCCCCCCGCCTATCACACCCCCATCTCTGCCCTTTTAGCTACCCGCACCCAGCTGACCTTCGTCACCTTCTACATGAGGACCACCTGTATCTTTTTCTTCAACTTATGCAGTACAATGACATTATCATTACTGATTTTTTAAATATAAAGAGTAACAGTTGGGTACCCAGACAGAATACTTTGTTTATAAGGTTGGATATCTTGAACTTTCTAAAAGCAACTGTAACCTGCTTTGTCAAGGAAGAGGATTTAGCAAGAAAGAAAAACAAGACAAGCTAGTCTGACTAGATGGATATGGAGAATAAGAATGGTGCACTAAAAATAATGCTAATGACTGGAAGAGAAGCACAGCAAAAGCCTGCTTTGAACCAAGCCAGATAATCCTTAAATGTTTACTAATGTACTGAAAATATTAATGGATCATAGATGAAACTATATTAAAGCTAACTCATTTTAATTTTTAATGGAACAGAAAAAACTCTCTATGATTTAATAAAATATGGGAATAGCCTGGAATCCAAGGCAGCTACCTGAATGTAGATATAATGAAGTATGAAATTTTATCATAGACAATTTCTTCAGACTTGTCATTAATAATTAAGTACAATATTGCTTCTACCATAAATTATATTCCAAGAACACATACCTGCTTTTGCAGCTAAGATACAAATGATTCAACACTGAATGGTTGCCCTTTTCATACATAACTACTACTTTCTAAAGTGAAAGGATGAAAAGGATATAATTTTTCAGCCTTCCAGTTGGTAAATAAATAAACTGGGATTCAAGTTTACAATAAAAATACAAATTAAGGACCTGCAGGTTATTATTCTGATTTAACTGGTTCAAAGTAAGAGTATCATTTTTTTAAAAAAAAATCCATTCAATCATGTCCGATTCTCGGAGACTACTTGGACAAGTCCCTGCAGTTTTCTTGGCAAGGTTTTTTGGAGTGATTTGCCATTGCCTGCTTCCTAGGGCTGAGAGTGACTGGGCCAAGGTCACCGAGCTGGCTTCATGCCTAAGGCGGGACTAGAACTCAGGGTCTCCTGGTTTCTAGCCTGATGCCTCAACCACTACACCAAACTGGCTCTCAAGACTATGATAGTGAGTACAAAATCACAGCAAGGATGAACAAATAACCACAAAGACTCAAATGCATTTAATAAAGTTAATTAGTGGCATCATAATAGGGACTACATATTTTTTGGGTTCAAAGAGTTTGACCACAGAACATAGATGAGATTTAGGGTAAACTTTAGATCATAGCTTTCCAAAGTGTATGTCGCGACACACTACTGCAGTGCTTTCCAAAGTCCCGCTGTTGGCGACACACCAACAGCGGCGGGGCGGCAGCAGTGGCGGCGAGTGTCGCGCTAAAACTCGGAAGTGCTGATGGTGCGGCGGCGACGCACCATCAGCACTTCCGGGTTTTGTCGCAACACACTAATGTGTCGCGACACACAGTTTGGCAAGTTATGCACTACTGTGTTGCCGACAGTGTCCTGGTGTGTCGTGCAAAAACCCGGAAGCGCTGATGGGGGAACCGGAAGAAGCGGTGCCCTGCCAATCAGTGTCACCACTGCCATGGCGGTGGTGCTGATTGGCAGGGGTGCCGCTTCTTCCAGTTCCCATCAGTGCTTCCAGGTTTTTTGCGCGACACACCAGGATACCGCAGGCCACTGCCTCCTCCGCCGTTGGTGTGTGTCGCCAACGTGAAAAGTTTGGAAAGCTCTGCTTCAGATGATCAACCTGGAAAAATTACAGGAATTATACAGCAAAATAGTTCTACACCTAGTTCTACACATCGGTCTTGTTCCTAAGCCTATATAATAAAATAATAATTATTTTAAATCTTTGTAATAACATAAACTCCAGCAAAGGAGATCGTTACCTTGTTGTGGTGCTGGAGCTTGAGCACTTCAATGAAACCATGAGCTAAACCGTGAAGGGACACCCAAGACGGGAAGGTCGTGGCAGAGAGGTCAGACTAAATACGATCCCTGGGGAAGGTAATGGCAACCCACCCCAGTATTCTTGCCATGAAAACTAAATGGATCAGTACAACCAGAGATATGTCGGTATACCATCGGAAGATGGGACTCCCAGGTCGGAAGATGGTCAAAATGCTACTGGGGAGGAACAGAGGATACGTTCAACTAGCCCCAGATGTGATGACGCAGCTAGCTCAAAGCCGAAAGGACGGCTAGCGGCCGACGGTGCTGGTGGTGAACGACGAATCCGATGTTCTAAAGATCAACACACTATAGGAACCTGGAATGTAAGATCTATGAGCCAGGGCAAATTGGATGTGGTTATTGGTGAGATGTCAAGATTAAATATAGACATTTTAGGTGTCAGTGAACTGAAATGGACTGGAATGGGCCACTTCACATCAGATGACCACCAGATCTACTACTGTGGACAAGAGGACCACAGAAGAAATAGAGTAGCCTTCATAATTAATAATAAAGTGGCTAAAGCAGTGGTTGGATACAATCCAAAAAACGATAGAATGATCTCAATTCGAATTCAGGGTAAGCCATTTAACATCACAGTGATCCAAATATATGCCCCAACCACAGATGCTGAAGAAGCAGATGAGGATCTGCAGCACCTACTGGATAATACACCAAAAAGAGATGTTATTTTCATTACAGGAGACTGGAATGCTAAGGTGGGTAGTCAGACGACACCTGGAATTACAGGCAAGCATGGTCTGGGAGAACAAAATGAAGCAGGACATAGGCTGATAGAATTTTGCCAAGACAACTCACTGTGCATAACAAACACTCTCTTCCAGCAACCTAAAAGACGACTTTATACATGGACTTCACCAGATGGTCGACACCAAAATCAGATTGACTACATCCTTTGCAGCCAAAGGTGGCGGACATCTATATAGTCAGTAAAAACAAGACCTGGAGCTGACTGTAGTTCAGATCACGAACTTCTTATTGCAAAATTTAGAATCAGACTAAAGAGAATAGGGAAGACCCACAGATCAGTTAGATATGAGCTCACTAATATTCCTAAGGAATATGCAGTGGAGGTGAAGAATAGATTTAAGGGACTAGATTTAGTAGATAGGGTCCCGGAATAACTATGGACAGAAGTTCGCAACATTGTTCAGGAGGCGGCAACAAAAAACGTCCCAAAGAAAAAGAAAACCAAGAAGGCAAGATGGCTGTCTGCTGAGACACTGGAAGTAGCCCAAGAAAGAAGGAAAGCAAAAGGCAAGAGTGATAGGGGGAGATATGCCCAATTAAATGCAAAATTCCAGAGGTTAGCCAGAAGAGATAAGGAATTATTTTTAAACAAGCAATGCGCGGAAGTGGAAGAAGACAATAGAATAGGAAGGACAAGAGACCTCTTCCAGAGAATTAGAAACGTCGGAGGTAAATTCCAGGCAAAAATGGGTATGATCAAAAACAAAGATGGTAAGGACCTAACAGAAGCAGAAGAGATCAAGAAAAGGTGGCAAGAATATACGGAAGATCTGTATAGGAAGGTTAATAATATTGGAGATAGCTTTGACGGTGTGGTCAGTGAGTTAGAGCCAGACATCCTGAAGAGTGAGGTTGAATGGGCCTTAAGAAGCATTGCTAATAACAAGGCAGCAGGAGACGACGGTATCCCAGCTGAACTGTTTAAAATCTTGCAAGATGATGCTATCAAGGTGATGCATGCCATATGCCAGCAAATTTGGAAAACACAAGAATGGCCATCAGATTGGAAAAAATCAACTTATATCCCCATACCAAAAAAGGGAAGCACTAAAGAATGTTCAAACTATCGAACAGTGGCAGTTATTTCACATGCCAGTAAGGTAATGCTCAAGATCTTGCAAGGTAGACTCCAGCAATTCATGGAGCGAGAATTTCCAGAAGTACAAGCTGGGTTTAGAAAAGGCAGAGGAACTAGAGACCAAATTGCCAATATCCGCTGGATAATGGAGAAAGCCAGGGAGTTTCAGAAAAACATCTATTTTTGTTTCATTGACTATTGTAAAGCCTTTGACTGTGTGGATCATAACAAATTGTGGCAAGTTCTTTGTGGTATGGGGATACCAAGTCATCTTGTCTGCCTCCTGAGGAATCTGTATAACGACCAAGTAGCAACGGTAAGAACAGAGCACGGAACAACGGACTGGTTTAAGATTGGGAAAGGAGTACGGCAGGGCTGTATACTCTCACCCTACCTATTCAACCTGTACGCAGAACACATCATGCGACGTGCTGGGCTTGAGGAATCCAAGGCTGGAGTTAAAATCGCTGGAAGAAACATTAACAATCTTAGATATGCAGATGATACCACTTTGATGGCTGAAAGCGAGGAGGAGTTGTGGAGCCTTATGACGAAGGTGAAAGAAGAAAGTGCAAAAGCTGGGTTGCAGTTAAACCTCAAAAAAACCAAGATTATGGCAATCAGCTTGATTGATAACTGGCAAATAGAGGGAGAAAAAGTGGAGGCAGTGACAGACTTTGTATTTCTAGGCGGAAAGATTACTGCAGATGCTGACTGCAGCCAGGAAATCAGAAGACGTCTACTTCTTGGGAGGAGAGCAATGGCAAATCTTGATAAAATAGTTAAGAGCAGAGACATCACACTGACAACAAAGGTCTGCATAGTTAAAGCAATGGTATTCCCTGTAGTAACCTATGGCTGCGAGAGCTGGACCATAAGGAAGGCTGAGCGAAGGAAGATAGATGCTTTTGAACTGTGGTGTTGGAGGAAAATTCTGAGAGTGCCTTGGACTGCAAGAAGATCAAACCAGTCCATACTCCAGGAAATAAAGCCAGACTGCTCACTTGAGGGAATGATATTAAAGGCAAAACTGAAGTACTTTGGCCACATAATGAGAAGACAGGATACCCTGGAGAAGAAGCTGATGCTAGGGAAAGTGGAAGGCAAAAGGAAGAGGGGCCGACCAAGGGCAAGATGGATGGATGATATTCTGGAGGTGACAGACTCAACCATGGGGGAGCTGGGGATGGTGACGGCCAACAGGAAGCTCTGGCGTGGGTTGGTCCATGAAGTCATGAAGAGTCGGAAGCGACTGAACGAATAAACAATAACATAAAGAGGAGGAAATAATGGGCTGTGCTGTATCATTTTTTTAAAACCTTGCCTTGTTGTAAGACAGCATACAATAATATTAAATATAACCTGACCAATCCTAGCAAAGGGTCAATGAGGTTTGAGGCCAACCTTAGGATCTCTTTTTTTTAATAGTAAATTTTATCAGGTTTCAAGAGAAGAATAAAAACTACAAAAACAAAAAACTACAAAGAAAAAAAACTAAAAAAGTTCGGAAACACAAGAGAAATTTTTTCAAATTTACAAAAAGATGTGGCTTCCAACTTTTAACAGCAAGGATATACAAAAATTTCCATAATCAATCTCTTACTCTATATTAAACCAAAACACCACATTATTTCTATAAGTCATTCCACTTTAACACATAATAAAAATCACTAAGTACAGTTACTCCTCACCCTTATATTAAAATAAAGAAAAAAAAATTCATATAAACCCCCTAAACATCTTTCTCCCCTCCAAAAGATAAAACATATTTAATTATTCCCTTCCTACCACTATTCTATACATTTCTGTCTACTATAATAAGAATCAAATTAAAAAGCACATAAGTTGTCTGCTATTATACTTAATAGTACAACAGTTTTAAAAATCCCAATCTTAATAAACCCAAAAAACAAAGACAATTCAAAACAGTAATTCCATATCTTTAAAAGGGAGTATCAATCAAATCCTTAAAGCAAACCAGATAAACATTCCTTAACCCTAATACAATAGTTTTAAGTTTTCATCTTAATAAACCCAAAAAACAAAGCCAATTCAAAACAGTAAATCCAAATCTTTAAAAGCAAATAGCATCAATCAAATCCTTAAAGCAAACCAGATGAACTTTCTTCAACCCTTATCCCACTTCAAAATAAACCAAAGCAGTTACATATCCCCATAATGTGCACAGAGCTTTCCTCTTCAAAGAATCAAACAGCCCAACTGCCCCCCTCAAAGATTGCAGGTTCTTTTCATGGCATTCCACCAGGAGATCAATTTTACTTATGGCTTGCAGATCACTCTCTCCCTTAGATTTCCCCAACTCCATTATCCAATCTTCATCCAGCATCTCGATAAAAATCCCAATCTCAAGTCTTTAAAAAACCCTTTCTATCGCTCTTAAATTCCTCAATTTCGTCCACCACATCCCCAACCTGATGGCACATTTTAGCTCTCGTATTTTCCACAATGTCCTGGATAACTTGCATAAAAGTTTGATAGAAGTCAGAAGAAATCTGTTTAAAATCCTGGTGAGTCAGAAAGAATCTGTTTGAAATCCTCCATGTCTCACGCAGTAGACTATGGCACCCCCTAGGAGCTTAACTAGCAAAAGTCGAAGATATGGAAGAATTCCAAAGTGTGTTTACATAAAGTGAGAGTGAAATAGCAGATGGTTCTCAAGGGAAAGTGAAAGAAAGCTGAAGGTTCAAATCAGCTGATTCAACGTGTAGGAAAATGCTAATACCTTCAAATTTAATACAAAAATAATAAAAGGAAGACAATTGTTTACTCTCAATCTTTGGAATTTCCTTTGGAAGGAAAACGAAATCCAAAACTTAAAAGAATTTTTTTTAAAGTAATCCCAAAAATAACGCTAAGCACCAAGAGAACCAGCTTCTCCTCGCTGTAGAAAGCCTCTCTTGGGGTACTCTCTTGGAATCTGTCTCCGAGGGGGAAAGTGATGTTATGGAGATCGTGGGTGGAGGAGGACGGGGCGCCTTCCAGCGTGAGAAGCGCGTCCACAGCCTCGAAGACCTTGGGCGCCCGTTCAAGAAGGTCAGGTCGGACCCGCCTTAGAGAGCCTGGAGTTTCTTCCCAGAGAACTGCTTAGTGTGGCAAGATTCTGTGTAAGGTAGAATAAAGATCTAGAGCTTAATTCCAAGGCTCAGCATTGTTCTTCGCCTAACCACAATATACTAAAAAAAAATACAAATTGGCGATTTAGAAATGGGGTGGCCGGTCTTAGTGTCCCTTTAAGGCTACAGCACGGCTTGGAAATAGTGATGTCCCAGCCTCCCGGCTGCTCTTACCAGTTGAGAGTAAAACGCTGTTTGCGATCTTCTGGCTGCAAGCAGCCATCTGGAGGACAGATGGGATGATTCCAGGTATTCTCCTTGATCCGGAGAACGTTTCTGGGCTTCAGGAAAACCTGCCTGAGCCCGAAAAAAGTTACCGCATTGTCAGCTCCTCCCACTGAACCAACGGGCACAGCTGTTCAGTCCACCATTCCCACCGGAAGCCCCAGGCCAACCTTAGGATCTCAATAACTTTATTTTATTGCCCTTCATATAAACTGTGTACTCCTACTTTGGCTTCAGTGCTGGGGCTTGGAGGTGCTCCTTCTCAGCGGTAGTGCTGGTCCTTTGGAATGACCTCCCAGTGGAAATCAGATTAGCTCCCATTTTAACTACTATCTGAAGCAGGTTAAAACAGACATCTTCTGGAGGGTGTCTGGGTTGTGATTTAATCTGGATTGTGATTTACAGATTGTTGATCGCTGGGGTTCCTCATGTTTTATTCGTTTATGGGTTTTTTTTATAATCAGATTGGATGTTTCGATTGTAATTGTGTAATATCTGTGAACCACTGAGAGTCCTTCAGAATTATGTCAAGATACAGAATAATAATAAACCAATAAAGACTTTTAAGGTGGAGCAACTGGAGAGGAAGGATCAAGCTACGCTGGATCATTGGAGAAATATCACTGTTTATTCTGTAGGATACTCTCACATGTTGGACAATTATCAAGAGGTAGTAGACACATTTTGGATAATTATCAAGAGATGGTAAATATGTCTTTAGAGGCACCGTCTATAGCAATTACAGGATTGGTATATGACCTTACAGCAAAATGGTCAATATCAACCCCAGAGGGTCAATGGGACTATCCAAAGGGTTAATAAATGTCTGGGGGTCAAAACGGGGTCAGTAAATGTCTGGGGATCAATAGGTGGTTGATAAATGATGGAAGGCTGATTGGGGTTAATTAACCTGTTGGGGTCTCTGTAGAACTCCACGCCAGTCCCTGGTCCTAAAGGTGAGGTAGCTAGTAGCAAGACAGTATTACCCAGGGTTGGATGAATCAATGTTTCACCATGTAAAGGGCTACATGAAAGATAGCAAATTGAAATTTAATTAAAACAAGACAGAAAAGTCCCTGATTAGGGATAGGGATTTATCTAATTTTAGATGAAGCAGCATTCTACTTGAAACAAAATTGTGTGAAATCCTGGATTTCCAGGTAGCTATGATCAGGAAAACGTCTGTGCAACCTATATTGATATGCTAGTGCATGCACTTCTAGGAAAATTAGGCCTGGTCATGCAACACACGTCTTACTTACAAGTTGTATTATTTCAATGTGCTCTTTGGGGCTGTCTCATAAAAGTCTCTAGAAATTTTAGAAATATCCAAACATGGCAGCAAGTGTCTTGGGAAGTGTGCATCCTTGGAAGCACACAAAAACAATTCTGATTTCTGATGTAGCTGCATTGCCCTCCACTTCATTTCCAGGTTCTTTTTATCATCTTAAATGTTCTCTTTTTCCATATCAGCATTTCCACATGGCACAATTTTCCCTTTATTTCCACACCACAAACCAGTCTGAAGCTGACCTTCAATTGTTTCAATTCTGCTGCTCTTGAAATTGTAAAACAGTTAGGAAACAGCTAATGAGCCAATCAGTTTTCTTTCTAGCTGACCAATAAGAGAATTCAAAAATGGGACTCAAGTAACATCTCTCCCTGATCTGGCAGCCTTAACTCCTAGAGTAACAGGCATTTCCTTGCCTCTATTCTCTATCATACACAAAGAAACTAAACTGCTTATGTGCTCTGCTTCAGATTTTTCAACACTTGTTGTAATGTATCTGTCTGAGCACTTGTAAAAGAAAAAAGGAAAAAAGAGCAATCGTAATGGGGAAACCATTCTGTGGTGAAGGTGCCATTTCTTCCACTTTTAATAAAAGTTTGCTACCTATGCTGCTGGAAGAATACATGGCACCATTTTTGCAGCTTTTCACAAGAATTGTAAACATAGTTGTAGGCTGCAATGTAAGGCCTTTATGTGGTTCTGGGAGTGGGGCAAAGGGAAAGGAGTATCAGTTTGCTTGCTTGAGCCCAGAGGCTGGGTGAAGCAAACATCTGCATGCTGTGTATCATTGGCGATCACTTGTAGCCGAGTAAGATTGTCTTCCAAGGGTAAAATTTTAACAGTGGATCCGTAAGTGGCTGTAAAGGCCAATTCTGGATCCGCACAACCTCCCACAATGAGGGCATAGGTTTCCGGGTGGGAGACGGTCATGATGAGGGTTTGCCTGACGTGCCTTCCTTTTAGCTCTTTTCTCCTTTTCGCCCTGTACTTGTGCTTCTTCAAAGTCCATAGCGCCATTAATAAAGGATGACCTCCAATTGAAACGCTCATGAGTTAGGGCTTCCCAGTTCTCAATGCTGATATTACATTTTTTTAAATTAGCTTTGAGAGTATCTTTGAATCTCTTTTGCTGTCCACCAATATTCCGTTTTCCATTCTTAAGTTGGGAGTAAAGTAGCTGCTTTGGAAAACGATGGTCAGGCATTCGAACAACATGACCGGTCCAGCGAAGTTGATGTTGGATGATCATTGTTTCAATGCTGGTGGTTTTCGCTTCTTCTAATACGCTAACATTAGTCCGCCTATCTTCCCAAGTAATTTGCAGAATTTTTCGGAGGCAGCGTTGATGGAATCTTTCAAGAAGTTGGAGGTGGCGTTTGTAGAGGGTCCATGTTTCACAGGCGTACAGAAGGGTTGGTAGTACAATGGCTTTGTAAACAAGCATTTTGGTCTCCCTGCGAATGTCCCGATCCTCAAACACTCTACGCTTCATTCGGGAGAAAGCTACACTCGCAGAGCTCAGGCGATGCTGAATTTCAGCGTCGATGTCGGCTTTTGTAGATAGATGGCTGCCGAGATAAGAAAAGTGGTCGACATTTTCTAGTGACACACCTTTAAGCTGGATTGATGTCGCTGCAGAGGGATTGGTTCGAACTTGCTGGTAAAGCACTTTGGTTTTTTTACTGTTAATCGAGAGGCCGAGCTTTTCATATGCTTCTGCAAAGATGTTTAGGATAGTTTGAAGATCTTCCTCGGAGTGTGCACAGACTACGTTATCATCAGCATATTGAAGTTCTATAACAGAAGTTGCAATTACCTTATTTTTTGCTTTCAGCCTACTAAGATTAAAAAGCTTTCCATCTGTTCGATATATAATTTCTACACCAGTAGGAAGTTTCTCTTCAACAAGGTGTATAATCATAGCGATGAAGATAGCGAATAAGGTTGGAGCAATAACACATCCCTGTTTAACGCCGGATTCCACTTTAAATGGATCGCTTTTAGAGCCATTGTTATTCAGGATTGTTGCCATCATGTCGTCATGGAGTAACCGCAAGATGTTCACAAATTTATCAGGGCATCCGATTTTCAAAAGGATGGTCCAGAGAGCAGTACGATTTACAGTATCAAAAGCTTTAGTCAGATCAATAAACGCCATGTACAGAGGGCGGTTTTGCTCCTTGCATTTTTCTTGAAGCTGTTGTGCAGTGAAGATCATATCCACTGTTCCCCTGGAAGGGCGGAAGCCATTTTGCGTTTCAGGGAGGATGTCTTCTGATACAGATAGGAGACGGTTTGCAATGATCTTTGCCAGGATTTTGCCTGCTGTGGCTAGAAGGGAGATGCCTCGATATAAACATGGAAAATCATGCTGAACAGTTGAATTGTTAAATTGTGGAACAGACTAGAAGGAATGCGATAGGATTCACTTATAAGCACTAGTTATATAAGCAAGAAAATCAAGCTTCATTAGTAAGGTTCTTTGAATTCCTTTGCTAGCACAGTTGCTTGCAGTAGACACTGAATAAGAGCTTACTTATGCCCAGGAGCTGGAAGTATGATGAAAGAAGAGCAAAGTCAATTTAAAAATAGCCTACAAGCCCCAGTATTGGAAAAAAAATCTGATTTGTTTTGGTTTCAGATAACTAGTATAGCACCGAAACAAACAAAAACAAGTTCAGTTTTCCAAACCAGTATCAAAGAGATGGGCAGATCCAAAGTCAATCTGGAGCTGCACAAGGAATAAATGCCATGAGCATTTTTATTCTTTAAGAAGTTACAGAGACAATTAGATTTTAAGGATAGAGGAGAAAAGACTGTGTATTTATTTATTTGGTAGCACTGAGATGCCACTATGGAGACTAAGAGTGACTTACAAAACCTTTTCCAGTTAAGAGGAATAAAAATAGTACATCAAAATAATAGAGAAAACTATCAATTACAATTAACTTTGCACCAAAGGAATGAACAATAATCACACATGTTACAGCAGGAGGCCTCCCTCCTCACAATTCCCCACCATAACCCCTTTGAAACAGCCAGGTCTTAAGAACATAAGGACATAAGCAGGGCCCTGCTGGATCAGACCCCTGGCCCATTTTGTTCATCAGTCTGTTCTCACAGTAGCAAACCAACTGCGCAAGGAAGCCTACCAGTCTCCCAGCAGATGGCCTTCAGAGGCAGTCACACTGACATCAAGGCTAATAGCCATTGATCTCCATGACTTCCATGAATTGTTCCAACCCCTTTTTGAAGCCAGACAAGCAGGTAGCCAGCACATCTTGTGGAAACAAATTCCAAAGTTTAATTACACATCATGTAAAAAAATATTTCCTTTTGTCTGTCCTGATTGGTCCTGATGGGCCAAATCCAGATATACATCAGAGAAAATTAATCTTGCTATGTCATTCTTTTGCTCCCAAAGAGGGCAGCAGATAGCCAACTTTGACTGATTTTGGAACCTATTAACAGGCTCAGCCATGGCTTGCATTTGGATGGGGGCTCACCGAGGAATTCTAAAGCTATTGCTAGTCTGGGAAGGTGGAAAAACATTCTAGAAGATGACAATGGCAAACCACTTCCATAAGACTACCAAGAAAACTGCATGGATGTAGACACCAAGAGCTAAACTAGATTGGAAACTGTCATTTTTTTAGACCACTCATTTAGGATGCCACAAAGAAACATAGGTAGAATTCAGGCTACAAAGAACTTACTTCCATGATAGTAGGAGTTGATTAATGATAGAAAAGTCTGTCTTGTGAAAAGCAGAGGAAAGGGTTAAATGAATTTGCCTAGACGACCTCCAAGGTACCTTTCAACTCTAAATATCTATGATAAAGTTATACTAAATAATCCTTTCTGTGGAAAACCCTGGGCTCAAAGGCCAGCAGTTTTTTCTCCTTGAAGCTGATGGTATAATATCCTAATCTGCTTTGTTGCTGAGAATTTAATCCCACAGATTTAGGGCAGCATCTGTCCCTCGTTCCCAAGTCAGAACATTCTACACAGAGCATTCTAAATGAATTTATACAGCATGAGCCAACAGCCAAGAAGGTAAATGTATAGGTACCTTGAAAAAATGCCATATGTAGCAAACTAGGTAGTTTTTAAAAGTTGGTTCTCAAGATGATAGGGATTCAGCAACTGTTATGTAAATAATCTGCAGCTACAGAGGGGCGTGGTGGCTCAGCGGGTAAGACGCCAGGCTTGTCGATCAGAAGATCGCAAGTTCGGAGGTTCGAATCCCTAGCCCTGCATGCGGAGTGAGCTCCCGCACTAGCTCCAGCTCTTGCCAACCTAGCAATCTGAAAGCATGCAAATGCAAGTAGATGAATAGGTACCACTTCGGTGGGTAGGTAACAGCGTTCCGCGCATGTCATGCGGCCACATGACCGTGGAAGCGTCTTTGGACAACGCTGGCTCTTCGGCTAACAAACGGAGATGAGCACCGGCCCCTAGAGTCGGACACGACTGCACAAATGTGGGGGGGAACCTTTACCTTACTACAGACTCCTAGTTTATCAAAAAACAGATTCCTGCTTCTCTGCACCTTAAGACTGTGAAAAAGACTCAAAAAATTTTTGCCCTAATGTATGCATTATATTGGTTCTATATATTGGTTCTAAATTACATTAGTTCATATGATGGAATTCTTATCAGCTGTCACCTTAATATAGCTTGCTAAAGAGATTTAAATGAGCTTTCTGCTTGGGGAAAATCACTTTTAAGTTTAAAGCAGCTCCCAAAAGTTTGCATAATGTGAGAGTTGGATCAGAATTCACAAAGGTTGTCCAACATGCACACTACATTAGCAATGGGGATGAATCACTCCTTCCCATATATTTTAAATCCTCCCCATCATCAAACTATCTACAAGGCAAAGGCTAATTCAATTCCTTCTTTTTTTTTGTTATGAGTCAGTGGGAGGCAGACAGCAAAACAGGAGCAATGGCAGAAACTAAACAGAAACCCTACCTACTGGCACTAAAAGTCTGTTCATCAGTAAAAGGAGGAAGGAGTGATGACTGGAGACAACTCACCTCACAGGGTTGCTGTTGTGGGGAAAATAGGAGGAGGAAGGAGTATTAGGTATGTTTGCCGCCTTGAGTTATTTATAAAAATAATAAAGGCGGGATAAATAAATAAATACTTCTAATTTCAGAATATTTGAAAAAGCAACACTGGAGAGTGAAACAGACAGCAAAGCCAGGAAATGATAATTTGCTATGTATCTAGAACAATGTTTTGTTTATTCGTTCAGTCGCTTCCGACTCTTCGTGACTTCATGGACCAGCCCACGCCAGAGCTTCCTGTCGGCCGTCACCATCCCCAGCTGCCCCACGGTTGAGTCTGTCACCTCCAGAATATCATCCATCCATCTTGCCTTTGGTCGGCCCCTCTTCCTTTTGCCTTCCACTTTCCCTAGCATCAGCTTCTTCTCCAGGGTATCCTGTCTTCTCATTATGTGGCCAAAGTACTTCAGTTTTGCCTTTAATATCATTCCCTCAAGTGAGCAGTCTGGCTTGATTTCCTGGAGTATGGACTGGTTTGATCTTCTTGCAGTCCAAGGCACTCTCAGAATTTTCCTCCAACACCACAGTTCAAAAGCATCTATCTTCCTTCGCTCAGCCTTCCTTATGGTCCAGCTCTCGCAGCCATAGGTTACTACAGGAAATACCATTGCTTTAACTATGCGGACCTTTGTTGTCAGTGTGATGTCTCTGCTCTTAACTATTTTATCAAGATTTGCCATTGCTCTCCTCCCAAGAAGTAGACGTCTTCTGATTTCCTGGCTGCAGTCAGTGTCTGCAGTAATCTTTGCGCCTAGAAATACAAAGTCTGTCACTGCCTCCACTTTTTCTCCATCTATTTGCCAGTGATCAATCAAGCTGGTTGCCATAATCTTGGTTTTTTTGAGGTTTAACTGCAACCCAGCTTTTGCACTTTCTTCTTTCACCTTCGTCATAAGGCTCCTCAGCTCCTCCTCGCTTTCAGCCATCAAAGTGGTATCATCTGCATATCTGAGATTGTTAATGTTTCTTCCAGCAATTTTAACTCCAGCCTTGGATTCATCAAGCCCAGCACGTTGCATGATGTGTTTGGCGTACAGGTTGGATAGGTAGGGTGAGAGTATACAGCCCTGCCGTACTCCTTTCCCAATCTTAAACCGGTCTGTTGTTCCGTGGTCTGTTCTTACTGTTGCTACTTGGTTGTTATACAGATTTCCTCAGGAGGCAGACAAGATGATTTGGTATCCCCATACCAACAAGAACTTGCCACAATTTGTTATGATCCACACAGTCAAAGGCTTTAGAGTAGTCAATAAAACAAAAATAGATGTTTTTTCTGAAACTCCCTGGCTTTCTCCATTATCCAGCGGATATTGGCAATTTGGTCTCTAGTTCCTCTGCCTTTTCTAAACCCAGCTTGTACTTCTGGAAATTCTCGCTCCATGAATTGCTGGAGTCTACCTTGCAAGATCTTGAGCATTACCTTACTGGCATGTGAAATAACTGCCACTGTTCGATAGTTTGAACATTCTTTAGTGCTTCCCTTTTTTGGTATGGGGATATAAGTTGATTTTTTCCAATCTGATGGCCATTCTTGTGTTTTCCAAATTTGCTGGCATATGGCATGCATCACCTTGACAGAATCATCTTGCAAGATTTTAAACAGTTCAGCTGGGATACCGTCGTCTCCTGCTGCCTTGTTATTAGCAATGCTTCTTAAGGCCCATTCAACCTCACTCTTCAGGATGTCTGGCTCTAACTCACTGACCACATCGTCAAAGCTATCCCCGATATTATTATCCTTCCTATACAGATCTTCTGTATATTCTTGCCACCTTTTCTTGATCTCTTCTGCTTCTGTTAGGTCCTTGCCATCTTTGTTTTTGATCATACCCATTTTTGCCTGGAATTTACCTCCGACGTTTCTAATATATATATATATATATATTGCGTTGTGGCGTTCCGTGAGTATGGAAATAATTGACAGCACGCAGTCTGTTATAATCAAACTGTACACAGACCTTTTACTGTACAATATTTACAGAACTTACAAGACATTGATCATCAGCTACAACTCCAGCCACCAGCCACACCCACAACCCATGGTGCACTTTTTTACATCCAGTGGTATGTGCTCAGTCATGTAACCATACCCTCCAGGTGTGTGCCCTGAGCAAGCTAAGTTAATCACAAATACAGCTCAGCTCTCCTCTGTCCTCTCCATATTCACACTGATAAAATTCCTACTTCAGGGTAAAACCCTGACAGTATGTACCCATCCTTGAGGTACTGAAGTATCCTTGAGTATCATTCTAAGTAGAAAAGAGACAAGAAAGGACCACAGAGACTTCCATCTTGATAAGTGAGATAAACAGCGAAATACTGTATAATAGGAGTACCTCTGATATCAATCATGCTGTATTCCTTTTTTTAAAAAAGATCAGACAGGCATCTACCCACTGGAACTTAAAGTAGTCAGTGTGCAAAATAAAAAAAAATGAATAGTGGCAAAAGTGTTCAAGGAAGACAGGTAAATACTGGAAGTTTCACTGTGGAGGCGGTAATGTATAAAAATATACTTAGTAGGCACTTTCACATTGTATTACAGTAATTATTCCAATTACCTCTCTGCTCTAGCAACAAAGTTAATCTAGACCAGATTTCCTCTTAAGCAGCGGTCCCCAACCTTTTTGACACCAGGGACCTGTTGTGGAAGAATTTTTTTCCATGGGCCAGGGGGGGAGGGTTGCATGTGGGAGCCAATCACGCGTATGGGGGGGCTTTGCATTAGGGAGCCAATTGCACGCACCGGGAGGCGGGGTTTGCAGGCGGGAGCCCCACGGCCCAATTCCTAACAGGCTGCTGCCCACTAGTGGGCCGTGGCCCACAGGTTGGGGACCCCTGCTCTTAAGTCTAGTAAGTTAAACTTATCCAACCCATTTGTAATTTTTTTTTCTTGCTACAACTGACTGGAATAGAAAATTTGACTCATTCACAGTTCCACATGTATAAGTGAATTATTTCTAAGCCTCCAACAATATTACTTAATGTCTAAACTTATGTGGCTGTTATAGAAACAACTTTTTGGAAGATGACAATAAAGGAACTGTTTGGGTGATCTCTATTCCAATAATAACTGAAGAATGTTTGTACTAATTACTCATAAACATGAGTGAGAAAATTCATTTGCCAAACTTGGCATTCAACTTCTTTAGAATGTTGACAAGTAATACAAAAAAAATGTTTTGATTTTGCACCGATAGATACAGTATGATGGTTTGGAACACCTGTTTAAATGCAAAACAGAACAAATGAGAAACATGTTGATCTATATGAGAATTGTGGGTTGAAAGGCTACTCAAAAATGAATATGCCACATACATAGTTTTTACTCATTACCAAAATCACCTTAAAGAAAAACATTGTTTCTGGAATTAAATATGTGACACTAAAAAAAGTCATTTATTTAATTCCAGAAACAATGTTTTTCTTTAAGGTAATTTTATTTCATTTCAACATTTTGTTGGTAGAGATTCAGAAGATGAGTCTTTATTTCTTACATCTTTTTTGCTGTAGCCATCAAAAAGTTAGTTTTGAATTGATTACATGATTGCATTGAATATCACATTTGTGTGCTGTATCAAGAATACCTATTGGATAAAGAATTTATCAGTCAATCTAAGATCACTGTACCGTTTTACATGCAGGCAATGTAATAAAAATATATGTAAGTGATACAGTTGGTCCAAAATGCAAACACTGCCACAGCATGCTATGGATCTAACCAATAAAGTTACAAGATGACAGTGAAAGTGACTATTCCAAGCAAAAGGTTTAATTCAGGGCTTTCCAAAGTGCTGCCGCTGGCGACACACCCAGCGGCGGCGGCATGCGACGGCGCGGGGGGGCGTGCGCGCGCACGGTGGCGGCGCGGGAGGGGTGTGCGGCGGCGCGGGGGGCGTGCGGCGGCGCGTGCATGGTGGCCGCCGTGCATGCGTGTGCCGCCGCTTCCGGGTGGTGTGGCGACACACCACGCTGTGTGTGGCGACACACTTTTGTGTCGCGATACACAGTTTGGAAAGCTCTGGTTTAATTCTTTAATACAAGACTATTTTTTTGGTAATTTGCAGACTTGAGCCTTCATAATGGAGTGAAACTCATTTAAAAAGAGTAAATTGTAATACATAAATGGAAGGTTTAATGCTATGGCTCAGCAGTGGCATCCCTACATAGCTGAAATCAGAATGAATCTATTTGAACATCACTCTAATTTTTGTAAGTAACAGTAGGTTTAGGTATAAATATTACTATGAAGTTTTGAAGCTTATTGCATACAGTATAACTGAAATTAAAAACACTTACTGGAACAATCCATAAAGCGTAGTGGAGTTTTATTTTAATTATATATACACTGGCTTAATGCACAAGCATCACCAAAAGTAAATATTACATATTCTTGACTCCCATTTATATCCTGCTCCATTCCAATAGATCTATTTTTGGAAACTACAATTGATTTCTAATTAGAACTTGTGTTGGGGACAAAAATTAATTGTGACCATTCTGAGCTCGATGGAAACGTGGTTTTTTTATTAATATGACATGAGAGGTTTTATTAATATTTTATTCATATTTTAATGGAAGGGTTATTTTACAACACAATACAAAAGAACGACTAGAAAATATACAGTTTTCCATTATGGTATAATTATTCACAATTGACTCATTCTTGAAATTTCAGCTATTTTAACCAGCCAACTCCATCATTTGTATGTATATATATCACTATATCATCAATAGTCTGCTCATTTGAAGATTACATTGCTGAGCCAATAAAACTGCCTAGATCATCTAGACAGCCTAACAAAGAAAGCCAAAACTAAACAACTGTCAATACAAATGTCTACTAGATGGATACCCCCATAGGAAGAATTCATGTCTTGATAAATCAACCTCATGCATATGAAGAAATGTAAATACTTCTTCCTTTTCATTATATCAATCATCGTTAGTGTAACAATCCAATGGATTATTGTGAATTCCCATCAATTAATATTCTAGTAAAACCAAATCAAATCACATGGATTAATCTCTACCACTTTCTTTTTCTTTACATCTTCCCTCATTTGTTTATACTTCATTCCTTTCATCGAAAGTTTAATCTGACCATTCAATATGTTAGATGTGCCTTGCTCAAAAACAGCAGGGGATAACCTGTCTACATTCTTCTTTTGTTTTGCCTCTTTCTCACTTGTCTACTTCTGTACACCTTAAGAAAGAGGTTTTTCTTCAGGTTTGCACCTCTTTCCCCATCTCCCTAACATATGCAGTCTTTAATGAGAGGTGACAATACAGGTCATATCATCTACAGCAGAGCTTTCCAAACTTTTCATGTTGGTGACACACTTTTTAGACATGCATCATTTCGTGACACACTCTTACAGCAGGGCACAAGGCAGACACTAGGACCTGCGCAGAATCACAGCAGGTTTGGAGGCAGCAAGGCACAAGGCAGGCACTAGGACCTGCGCGGAATCACAGCAGGTTTGGAGGCAGCAAGGCACAAGGCAGGCACTAGGACCTGCACGGAATCCTGGCAGGGTAGGTTTGGAGGCAGCAAGGCACAAGGCAGGCACTAGGACCTGCGTGAAAGCCAGGAGGCAGCAGCAGCCGCGACACACCCAGACACTGCAGCCGACACACTAACGTGTCCCGACACACAGTTTGGAAAGCTCTGATCTACAGTAACAACTATCTTGAATGGGAAACTCCTATGATACCATATACCTACCTCTCAGTTATTCTGTGAAATACATGCAGCTTTTTATCTGACACAAAATTATGTGGCTAAGGCCTTGAAAGTAGAGAGTACATACGATTTTTCACATGTTGAGTTTGCCTTGGTGTCACAGTTAACAATTCTGACAATAACATCATTTGGAAAGCCGCTATTTTTGGATTTCAGTATTAAAGGCCTGTAAGCTCATCCTATTCTTTTAGTTCTGACTTGCATATCTGGGAATATTTCAGAAAACAGTTCCATTAGAAGGATTGTTACATTCTGCTCTTTAGTTTCTTCTTTCACACACCAAAATTCTATCAGGTCTACAACAGTAGCTTTCAAGAACCACCACACACAATCCAACTTTTTAAAAATCTTGCTGAGGGCCTTTAGTTTGTTACAAAATTGCCATCTCCAGAGTCTTGCCTGTTCTCTTTGAACTGGTATAAACTCTCTTTGCCAAATCTGTTATTTTTGGCTCCAAAGCAGGAGTCTTCAGCTTTTACAGTACCACAACTTCCTACAATGAAAAATGAATATATACATTCTCCCCCACCCCATGAATAAAACTAATGATTTCACTGGGGTTAGGGTTGTACCCTAATATACCACTATTTAACAATCATCTAATGGTTGAATGTGCTTTACATGGGGTTGATCTTGAAGACTACTCGGAAGCTACAGCTGGTCCAGAGTGCAGCAGTGCAAATAGGGGTGCCTATGTAACACTGTTACTTCACAAGGAGCACTGGTTACCAGCTGGCTTCCGGGTGCAATTCAGGGTATTGGTAGTTATCCACAAAGCTCCTTACGGTACAATAAATAAATAAAATTAAGACAACTGCCCAATATTTATGACTGTCCTATAAGATTGGACAGGGTTGGGATGCTTGAGTTCCATCAATTAAGCAACACCATCTTATGGGTCCCAGGAGGCAAGCTTTCTGTTACTGTACCTGCCCTTTGGAACAATATTCCCCCCTGAGGTCTGTACAGCCCTGATCCTGCTGGCTTTTAGGAAGACAATTAACACCTGGCTCTTCCCATAAGCTCCTGTGAATCATTGGGTATGTGTGGTGTTTGGGATTGACTTTTCTCCTCAGCATTGTCACATTGTCCACAGCTGCAGGGTATGTGGTAAACTCCTGCAGCGGTGAGGGGGTCCCTTTTGTCTTTTGCCAATTTTAACATTTGTTGTATTTTTCTGGTGGGTTTGAATACTGTTTGGAGGTTAAGTTTTTTCATTAGTTTTTCCATGCGGTCCGTGACTCCTTTAATGTAGGGCAGAAATATTTTGCTTGTGGGGGGCTGTTTTTCTTCAGCTGAGTGCTGTTTTTTTGGTTTGATAGTCTCCTGATTTCACTCTTGGAGATTTCATTCATCCTGCAGCTGTGGACAAGTATACATTGGGACCACAAAACGTAGCATCCACACCAGGATAAAAGAACATGAAAGACACTGCAGACTACAGCAACCTGAAAAATCTGCAATAGCTGAACATGCTCTCAAACGAACTGGTCACCAAATCTTATTTGAAAACACAGAAATACTGGACAACACCAACAGCCACAATGTTAGACTTATACAGGGAAGCCATTGAAATACATAAACACCAACACAGTTTCAATAAAAAAGAAGAAAGCCTAAAGATCAGCAAAACCTGGCTGTCAGTCCTGAAAAACACAGCTTGCAAAAGGTCAACGAACTCTATTCATCCACAGAAATATACAAACAACTCACACAATAGATGTGCTAATCCCACACATGACAGCACCACACCCCCTAATCACCACAAAGAACCCTCTCCCAAACTCTTGTAAATGACCCACAGAAGACACACACCCTCTCAGCAGCTATAAACACCAGCAGAAACACACCCTCCACTTGGGCACAGAGAGAATCTTCTAGCTGTGCTCCTGTCCTCTGAAGATGCCAGCCACAGCTACTGGTGAAACGTTAGGAACCAAAACTGCCAGAACACAGCCACACAGCCCGGAAAACCCACAACAACCATAAGTTAACATAATATTTCTGGTTTTGCTTTGGTTCAAGAGTAGGTAGCCTACACCCCTCTACGACTGCTGAAAATACTCAAACAGGAATTAAGTTACCTTCCCCTAGAAAATAGGCTAATGGATCTATCCAGGAAAAAAATCACCAGAAAATAATTACTAAAAATTCAATAGGATATTTTCCTCTTTGAAGGTTATTTTTTTTAATAAAATTCTGTTAAGCTTGCATTGTGTAATTATTCACTAATCTGCCTTCCCTTTCTCCATAAAAGATGCATAAGACTGTAGACTTAACACAGAATAGCCAGAATTTCAGGATGGCAACAAATAAAAGAATGATTCCAACATGAAAAAATCTTTGAACGAAAAATATATTCTCAGAATTAGTAAAACTTATTTACTGGAAATATAATGATGTTCCAGTCTTTTCACCCTACTATTTATCACAAGGTTACATATAAATTGGATTAGATGGGGATTTAGTTATTCCTACTTTACCATTAGCCTTAATCCAACCGAAGACATATTTTATATCAATAGGATTGACAGCAAAGCCTACTGAAAATTGCAATAGTTTAAGACAGAATAAAGTCTCCTTTGCATTGGGCTCAATCTGTGGTGATTCCACGTGTGTGTGTGTGTGTGTGTGTGTGTGTGTATATATATAAATATATATATATATTTTACATCAACAGTGTGTGTGTGTGTGTGTGTGTCATGTTGAAAACTCTGCGGGAAGCGAGAGAGTCTTACAAGAAATACGCGGACAGGAAACGGACAGCTGAGTGGGAGTTGACTGTAGGGGATAAAGTATACCTCTCAACGAAAAACTTACGGTCCACCCAACCATCCCGCAAACTGGCCCCAAGATACATTGGGCCGTTCCCCATAACACAGGTCATTAACCCTGTAACGGCACGACTGCAACTGCCTAAATCGCTGCGGAAGGTCCACCCTGTGTTCCACGTGAGCCTGCTAAAACAGTACCACCCTTCCGAACGGTGGCACCCTGAAGCCCCAGAACCGGCACCTACTATAGTCAATGGGGAGCCACATTTTGAAATCGCACACGTCTACGACTCGCGACATCAGAGGGCGGCTACAATACTTAGTCAAACGGCGGCACCTCCCAGAGGGTTTCAAGGATTGGGTGGCAGCGGAACATATGCAGGCGCCAGCCCTAATTAGGGACTTCCATCGTAAATTCCCCGACAAGCCCCGTTGACCCTTACACTGACTATGTTCTATTTGTTCCGGACACCAAGACCATGGACAGGACGAAGGCCAAAAGGAGAGGGGGACGATCTTGGGACGGCGGCATGTCAGAACCCTGGCATGGCCCCAGGGTTCCGCCATTAAAAAACGCAGCAAATTTAAACAGACTGAGCGAAACTGACAAATAGCAGAGCAGGGCGGAGACAAGAAATCGAGCCACAATCACGCCACTCGGCTGACGGATAGATATGTGTTCAAGCATGATGACATAAGAAGAGCGGCCCGGAGTGAAGCCTGCAACGGGGAGGGGTTTGGGCGATAGGCGGGAGAGTATAAAAAGCCAACCCAGGACTCTAGCCGTCATCCTTGCCTTTAACGTGTTGTTACTTCAGTGTATGCAATAAATCGTTTTCTGTTTATAAAGAGAGCTGAAGTCTCGTCTTTTAAGAGAAACGTGGCCACTGCACAGGGAGACCCTCACAGAAAGGCAAGGATCAACACCAGTCGGTTTTCCCGGGAGCGAACCGAAGAAAGTCCGGGAAGCTCCGCGGTCGAGACCGGCTCCACGCACGACCCGGGAAAATTTTTCGGAAGGCGGACTGGGTGGGGAGCAAAGATCGGCGATCCCCAGCAGCTTCACAACGAAAAGGAAAAGCGGACGGGAGAAGCCTCAACAGCTGATAAGCGGCGGTAGCACAGCAGCAGAAAGCGGCACTCCCCAGCAACGGAAAACAACCCCCCCCGCAGTTTGTCCCCAG
The DNA here is from genome assembly GCA_023362775.1 of Charina bottae. Classification (NCBI taxonomy): domain Eukaryota; kingdom Metazoa; phylum Chordata; class Lepidosauria; order Squamata; family Charinaidae; genus Charina; species Charina bottae. The sequence continues at coordinate 199,811,311 of JALMGJ010000001.1, forward strand.
AGGCCTACGGTGGCGGCAGGGCCTGGCAGGAGACGGCAGCGGCCACGTGGAGACAAGCGCTCCCCAGCAGCTCGTCCCAGCGAATTGCGGAGACGGCAGCGGCCACGCAGGGACCAGCGCTCCCCAGCAGCTCGTCCCGGCGACTTACGGCGGCAGCAGGGCTTGGCGGGAGATGGCAGCTGCCACGTGGAAGACCAGCGCTCCCCAGCAGCTCGGCCCAGCGATTTACAGCGACGACAGAGACCGACGGAGCCACGTGGAGGCCGGCGATCCCAAGCAGCAAACCTGCGCCCCCTAGCAGCGAGGAGGTGTAGAGCAGCAGCCTGCAAGTAGACCGGTTCCTTCAAAAAAAAAAAAAAAAAAAAACAGCATTCCCCAGCAGCTGAGGCAGCGGCAGCAAGGAGCAGCATGCCCAGGGGCGAGCAGGCAGCGGTGCACCAACGAAGTGGGTGATAGCGAGGGAGCAGACCAGGCTAAACCACAGCAAAGAGGAAGTAACTACGCACCAAACCGAGGTGACAGGAGCAACAATGCTGGTGGCAGAAGAGCGGCATAAGCCAGAGAAAGACAGGGTGGGGCAGGGAGACAAAGCCCCTCACACCCCCACCACACAGGCAAGCCACCCTGCGGATGACTGGTCAATGGGGGTGGGAAGAGGCATGGCCCCAGAAAAAGGGAGACCAGCGGCGAAATCACGGATCCCCCAGGCCCAGAGAGTCGTGGCGCTCGAGGAACGGGCAGCCAGAATAGAGATGGGGCTAGAGAACATGGATATCAAGCTAACGGCAATCCGGGCAGCTTTAGAGACACTATTGAAAATTCCCCAGCACCAAGAAGGATGCAGATATATGTTAAACGATAGTCAACCCGCAGAACCTTCCGAGCCCAAGAACATAAAGGTCAGCGAGGAGGAAGGGGACTACGGGGAGGACTCAGATGAACCAGCAGCACAGCCAACCTACGTGAGCAGCCGCCCTCTACAAGGAGTTCATGCCGGCGGGAAACGACGGCGGCCTGCCCGGAAATGTGCCGCGGGACAGGCCTTCAGTAAGGGGCGCTGCGATACCATGACAACAGAGGACTGCCCCACAATGCAGGTTAAGGTAGTACTGGCAACCTTAGACGGAAGGGAGCAGTTCATGGGGGCAGCAATGCTGGACTCGGGGTGCACCAGATGCTTGATGCACCCATCAATAGCAAAAGAGATGGGACTTAAGCTATTCAAGTTGAAATCGCCCATTACGTTTTGCCTTCTGGATGGAACAGAAATGAAAGGGGGGCCGGTGGAGCACTACACGGAGGCGGTCAAGATGTCGATGGGAACACACATGGAGACCTTGCGTTTCATTGTAGCCCCCATCTCAACACAACCTATCATATTAGGACTAAAATGGTTGAGGGAAAGGAACCCCCAGATCGATTGGGTGTCGGGGGAAGTCGAGTTTATAGATGGGAAGTACCAAAACGAGGCAGACAGAGCAGAGAGAAACGGTACAGAGCTAGGAGCAGCAGGGACAGTGAAGGACGGAGACACTAAAAGGAAAAGGGAGAATAGATTCCCCAGGACATATAAACCCGTCAGAGAAGTGTTCAACGAACAAGAGTGCGACCAGCTACCGCCCCACAGAACAACAGACTGCGCCATTGAGCTGATCCCTGGTGCGACATTCCCCAAGCCCAGAATGTACACGATGACCCATAGGGAGCTGCAAGAACTGCGTAAATTTATTGACAAAAACCTGGCTCGGGGTTTTATCGAACCAGCAAACTCCCCCCTGGCAGCGCCCGTGCTGTTCCGAAAGAAGAAAGACGGCTCACTCCGGCTCTGCACCGATTACAGGGGATTAAATGCCATCTCGGTGACAAACCAGTACCCCCTTCCCTTACTAAAGGACATGCTGGCGCAACTTGCTACAGGGAAGATCTTTACCAAACTAGACCTCAGGGAAGCATATTACAGGGTCAGAATTAGAGAAGGGGATGAGTGGAAAACGGCGTTTAATTGCCCGCTCGGCTTGTTCCAGTACAAGGTACTCCCGTTCGGAATTGCAGGGGGCCCTGGAATTTTTATGAAGATGATTAATGAAGTACTATACGAGTTCTTGTACCAGGGGGTCATAGTGTATCTGGACGATATCCTGATCTTTTCAGATAACCTAGCCAAGCATAAGAAAATTGTAAAAGCGGTGCTGGAGAAGTTACTCAATGCCAAGTTGTACGTCAAATTGGACAAATGTGAATTTCACAAGCAGCAATTGGACTTCCTGGGGTTCCGGATCTCGCACAGAGGCATAGAAATGGACCCCGCTAAAGTACAGGCAGTGGTGGGGTGGGAACCCCCACGCACCAGACGACAACTCCAAGCGTTCATTGGGTTTGCCAACTTTTACAGAGATTTCATAAGCAATTTCGCACAAATCGCGCTTCCTCTCACTGACCATTTAAAAAAAAAATCAAATAAAAACAAAACACAGGCAAAACAACCAAGCTACAAGATCAAATGGACTCCAGAATGCCAGGAAGCATTCGATAAGCTCAAGGCAATGTTTACCGCGGAGCCCATCCTGAAACACCCTGAGGTTGACAAAAAGTTTATCATTCACACAGATGCGTCCAACAACGCAGTAGGGTGTATACTACTTCAGGAGGATGAGGACAGAAAACTAAGACCATGCGCGTACATCTCTAAGAAGTTCAGTGAGACGGAAAAGAGATGGCACGTATGGGAAAAGGAAGCGTTTGCAGTCCGTCACGCACTGGCAACTTGGCGACACCTACTGGAGGGGTCATCGGTACCATTCGAGGTCTGGACGGACCACAAAAACCTGGAGGCGTTGACCTCACCCAGGAAGTTGAATCCGAAGCAACTTCGATGGGCTGAATTCTTCAGCCAGTTCAAGTTCACCCTGAAGTATTTCCCGGGGGGAAAAAACTATCTGGCAGATGCGCTATCCCGATTGCCACAACACGAAGGCAAGACGGAGGTCGTCATGGAAACACTCTTCCCCGCCGAATCCACAAATAGGGGAATCACCGGAGAGCCGCAAAACACTCAAGGGGGGAACATGGCAGTGGCGAAGAATTCAATATGGGAAACGACAGCACAAAACCCTCTTGAAAATGACATACGAGCAGCTGTGCCAGGAGACGCATGGTGGGGCGTGAACAAGGGGTCACTACAAGAATACAATGGGGGGTGGTGGAAGGATGATAAACTGTATGTGCCGGCCAGCGTACGATCGCGGATATTAGAAAAATGCCATGATCACAAAGCAGCAGGGCATTTTGGTTTTGTAAAAACAATACACCTAACAAGGCGCAAATTCTGGTGGCCGTCGTTGCGAAGAGACGTCAAGGAATATGTCAAAACGTGCCCCATATGCGCAACCGCAAAAAGGGCAATAGGAAAACCCAAGGGGTTACTGCAATCAGTGGCAGACCCCACCCGGCCATGGGAGCAAATAGCCATGGACTTTGTAGTTGACCTGCCCGTCAGTAATAAGAAAACAGCGGTATGGGTAGTCACGGATCTATTTTCGAAACAAGCACATTTCATCGCGTGCAATGGAATACCGACGGCGCCCAAACTCGCAAGACTTTTCATCCAACACATCTACAGGGCCCACGGCACGCCTGCTAGAATTATCAGCGACCGCGGGAGCACTTTCACCTGCAAATTCTGGAAAGCGTTTCTAAAACTAATCGGGTCGGAACAGGGACTGAGTAGCGCGTTCCACCCATGTACGGACGGAGCGTCGGAACGCCTGGTATCAATTCTTGAACAATATCTCCGCTGTTACATCAGCTATCAACAAGACGATTGGGCGGAGCTATTGCCATTAACAGAGTTGGCCTACAACAACACAGTCCACCATAGCACAGGATTCTCGCCATTCAAGATCGCCACAGGACGGGATTTCCCGACAATTCCGGAGGTGGACAGGATCCAGGGAAACAGCATACCGGAACCTCTACAAGCTGATGAATGGATAACCAAATTAACCAGCAACTGGCCAATTATGTTGAAAACTCTGCGGGAAGCGAGAGTGTCTTACAAGAAATACGCGGACAGGAAACAGACAGCTGAGTGGGAGTTGACTGTAGGGGATAAAGTATACCTCTCAACGAAAAACTTACGGTCCACCCAACCATCCCGCAAACTGGCCCCAAGATACATTGGGCCGTTCCCCATAACACAGGTCATTAACCCTGTAACGGCACGACTGCAACTGCCTAAATCGCTGCGGAAGGTCCACCCTGTGTTCCACGTGAGCCTGCTAAAACAGTACCACCCTTCCGAACGGTGGCAACCTGAAGCCCCAGAACCGGCACCTACTATAGTCAATGGGGAGCCACATTTTGAAATCGCACACGTCTACGACTCGCGACATCACAGAGGGCGGCTACAATACTTAGTCAAATGGCGGCACCTCCCAGAGGGTTTCAAGGATTGGGTGGGAGCGGAACATATGCAGGCGCCAGCCCTAATTAGGGACTTCCATCGTAAATTCCCCGACAAGCCCCGTTGACCCCTACACTGACTATGTTCTATTTGTTCCGGACACCAAGACCATGGACAGGACGAAGGCCAAAAGGAGAGGGGGACGATCTTGGGACGGCGGCATGTCAGAACCCTGGCATGGCCCCAGGGTTCCGCCATTAAAAAACGCAGCAAATTTAAACAGACTGAGCGAAACTGACAAATAGCAGAGCAGGGCGGAGACAAGAAATCGAGCCACAATCACGCCACTCGGCTGACGGATAAATATGTGTTCAAGCATGATGACATAAGAAGAGCGGCCCGGAGTGAAGCCTGCAACGGGGAGGGGTTTGGGCGATAGGCGGGAGAGTATAAAAAGCCAACCCAGGACTCTAGCCGTCATCCTTGCCTTTAACGTGTTGTTACTTCAGTGTATGCAATAAATCGTTTTCTGTTTATAAAGAGAGCTGAAGTCTCGTCTTTTAAGAGAAACGTGGCCACTGCACAGGGAGACCCTCACAGTGTGTGTGTGTGTGTGTGTGTGTGTGTGTGTATATATATATATATATATATATATATATATATATATATTACATCAACACAGAAGTGGACTGCCACTGCTTTCTTCAAGAAAATTTTGCAACTTAGAAATAGATTGATTTCTACAGCCCTGAAGTTTCTTGGAAGTCTCCCATCCAACCTCTAAATTGGCCCAGTCCTGCTTACTTTCCCAGGCCAAAAAGGCCAATAGTTCCAAAAAATCAACAAGTCATCCATTTCCAATCAATCAACCCTTCCAAGGGATTTCATTTAGAAACTACTTTTGTGATAGCAGATGAAGAAACAGCTCTAAAGTCTGATCTAGGACAGGAGTTTTACATCCTTTTTTTGATGACTATCCTGATTCACATTTTTCCCACCCCCCCAGCCTACTCTTTATCTTGCTGGAAAAGAGAAACTCTTGGGTAACTATAGGAAAATTCATCTGGAAAACAGCCCAAAGTAAATAAATCAGGAAAGTAAAAGCAGCCTCAAGTTGTCTAGAGTTCTTACATATGAATCATCACCACAAAGGACAGTAGAAAAACAGCTCACACCAGTTAAGATCAGTTTCTGATTGACCTGATACAGAATGTTGGACTTGCAAGACTTGTTTAAGCTGGGACACATGTTCAAAATGATTTGCCTGTGTCTGAATTAATCAAAAACCAGCCACAGCAATATGCACAAAGCAGCAAAGGCTTTTGCCCATTTCAGTCAGAATTTAACAGAGATTTAAATTTAACTCAAGACAAGCTATTACTTAGCTCCTAGAGTTTGTAGTAAAAAATGTTTTCTTTCCACAATCATAAGGAAGTTTAAACCAGTTTTGGAAGAAACGTGACACTCTACTATAAGCTATAAGCTATGAACAACTATGTTACAGAACTAGAAATTATTGTGCACCTTATGGCAAACTATGAGAAATGCAACAGTACAAAATCACTATCCTCAAGAACGTTCCTATAATGATTAAATTATCTCTGGAACACTGGAAATATTCCTTAACTTGATTTGCATGGGGTCTCTCCACTACAGCAATCAAGCAAAAAACTGCAACTAGTTTATCTAATGCAGAGCTTTCCAAAGTTTTCATGTTGGTGACACACTTTTTAGACATGCATCATTTCGCGACACACTCTTACAGCAGGGCACAAGGCAGGCACTAGGACCTGCGTGGAATCACAGCAGGTTTGGAGGCAGCAAGGCAAAAGGCAGGCACTAGGACCTATGCGGAATCCTGGCAGGGCTTGGAGACAGCAGCAGCCGCGACATACCCAGACACTGCAGCCGACACACTAATGTGTCCCGACACACAGTTTGGAAAGCTCTGATCTAATGTCTGTAGCTTGAATCATGTCAACTGGATTTCTATTTTCTCAGTGGAAACGTTTCGCTCCTTATCCAAGGAGCTTCTTCAGTCCAGATATTAGTTCATCTAATGTTGCTTTAAATTAGATTCATAAATTAAATTAATATTAATATTAATCAAATATTAATATTAATATTAATCAAATATTAATTCATAAATTAAAATTAATTTTTTGACTTAATTTCATGTAATTTCCAAGGACTCCACATTAAAATTAATTTATTGAATTAATTTAATGTAATTCCTAGATCAGGACTTTGGTGAGCCAATTGAATATATTCAATTAGTGATTTATAGGGATCTTATATAAGATAAAAATGAGATCATGCAATTAAGTAACTTCCGTAAAAATACACAGCTATTCAATTGAAACTTTTTTCCCCAGGCATTTCGCGTTCTAGTCCTGCCTTAGACTGGGTGATCTTGGGCTAGTCACTCTCTCAGCCTTAGGAAGAAGGGAACGGGCAAGCCACTTCAGAAAATCTTGCCAAGAAAACTGCAGGGTCCAGTCCAGGCAGTCGCCAGGAATCAACACTGACTTGCAAGGTGTACACACACACAGTTTTCTAGGGACAAATGCTTTCCAACAGAACAAGTACTACAGACTCATGCCTTTCTCTGAATAATCCTGCTGGAGAATATATGAAATCAGGAGTAATTGGAGTTGTTCTCTAAAAGTTAAAACAGCAAAATGAAATACCAAATTTAAAGAAAAGCTTCACTTTATTGCTGTTTCACTCCAGTAGCTCACTAAACAAAAGAGTAGCCTTGTTAGGAAAAAGAGGCATTTAAACAAGGAAATATATTTGTCAGAATCGCATCTTAGAATGAAGATAAACTCTGGCTCACAAAAATTTAGAAGTCGGAATACTTTACTGCTGAATTACAATCACATTGAAAATGAGGGAAATGATTCTATCAGCCTGAGGGCCACCCAGAGCTTTGTATGACATGTTGATGGCTCTATTCGAAAACTGAGTGGGACCCTAGTCCATTTTGAGAAGGGTTTCAAAAGTTTTAAGGAATGAAATTGGCACATTAAGCCTCAAACTTTAAAAATGCACCTAAAAAGGTTCAAGGGAGTGGAAGGAGGTGCTCTTTGGGCCAGAGAATGGGTTATATGTACACCCTCATTTGAACATGTGCCACCACTGACACTATCAGATAAGAGTTTCACCTATTTTCAGTTAAAATGTTTCAATTTAAAGAGTTTACTTTTTGCTGCAAATTATGATGTACCTGCATGAATGAAGTAGTCCAAATTACATTTACCTTTTTCTCTCAGTATCATTCTGCACCACATCTGTAAGAAACCAATGGGCTGCACTTCTACACCTATATCTAAAGATCTGTAAAAATTACACACCCATCTTGTGATGCTTCCAGAGGTAGAAATCTCTTAAATGGTTAAAACCACTGTTTTTCTACTATGCAACAAACAAAATTTCAAATAATTGTTCTCCTCTTAGTGCATATACATCTTTTTAGGTTATGAACCACACTATGTCCCATTCAAAGCAATCCCTTTCCCCACACTTCCATTCTGAAGCAGCAAATGTTCTCCCCTTTCTTCACTTAGCTCTTCTCCAGACATTCTGAAGATGTTGCTTTGGCATCAAATCATTCTATTTTTTGCTTCTACTTGAAGATTAAAAATAACATTTTAGCTATGATCAACCTGGAAACTAACTGGGTGGTAGACTATGTTCCCTAAACTGTGCGCACATCCCATGATGCTTAACTGGTGACCTCATAGCGCACACTGTATACCTGCATAGAGAAGGCTGCCACCTGCAAGGAATAGCATCTGTATTGATCAATTGCTGGCTTACTTGCTGGCCAGTTTACCTGCCTCCTTCCTCTGCAGAGCACACCTGGAAAGCATAAGGATACCACCTCTACTGCAAAAATCTGGGCAGCTGCTAGATAGCAGCAAAGAACATTGCCCCCCCCCCACATGCTCTTTCAGCAGTTGCAATTGCTTGCTTGTTTCCCTCAGATCAATATATATTTCTAGCTATTCTCAATTTTTAATACATTTATAATTCTGCCAATAATAAGCTACTACATTCCTTCTCTCTGCCTGTATAAAGGTCATAAATGCAGCAATTTCCCCCTTAACTGAACTGAATTCTGCTTCTTCTTCATCAGTTAACAAAGAACCATATTCCAGACAATGGCTCAAAGGACCTAGGTGATTCAGTCCTGTGATTATCTTAATTCCCATCCACAACACAGAACTGAAAAATATATTTGTGACAGCTCTATAGCCAAAAACTGAATGCAGAAAAGGATCTGGGGAGGGACGTTGGGAAGAGGTTTTAATATTTAATACTTCAGTTTATAACCAAGCATACTAGCAAGCCAGAACTTAAATGAGATAATACACTGAATGTGACAGCCATGCAGGATGTCAATTCTGGAATGACAATTTATCTCTGGAATGTACTAGGTGGAAGAAGACTTATCAAGGTTTTAGTCTTCTAAATATGATCTAAGAGGGATTCGGGATCGAGTCCAAGGTAAGGATTTTTCACCTTTCCTCTAGTACAGTCTCTAGAATCTAACATTCTCCGTAAAACAAATGGTAACAAGGAGGGAAAAGAAGAAGCTATTGGGACAACTGAAAAGTAGAAAGGTCTAAACTATATCTCTGTGCAAAATTACTCAAATCCTGATTAACCTGTGCACCCTCCATAATAATTATTACAGTACTAGCAAAGGGCATTACCTCCTATGCCTTATATAATTATATCTGGAATACAGAAAAGGGAAAACTGTAAAACACTATAACCTTTTAAATATAAGAAAAATAATAAACTAAAACTTAAATGAAAGTTTTGCTTTTACTTTTCATAAATATAATTGCTAAATAAAAGAGTAATAAAATTGTTCTTCATTATATGTAAACAACATATTGTGCTAATAGTGATATATATGAGCAACAAAACTTATTATGTGACCATTCACTGGTTTCCCCTGTAAGTGCCCTTTTGGAACCAATTTCATAAACTGACCTTATAAAAGAACCCAATCTAATCAATTTCATAATCCCTTCTAGACCATTTCACAAAACCAATAAACTCACCAGTCTGCTTACTTAATAACCATGAATCTTCCTCTTATTAATGCCAGTATATTGTCATTAGCATAAAAGGCAAATAATTGTATGATGCTATGTTATAGTAATGTTATGCAACTTTATGCCATGTAGGTGTATTAAAGATAGAATTGTATGAAAGATTTTTCACTCAGAATAGATGAAAAAGGCAGTAACATTTGGTCAGGAAGATTTCAGTTTACATGTAATGTGAAGAATGAAAATTCCAAAGATGACACAACGATATATGAAAAAAACAGTTCTCAGAACAAAACATGGTTTCTAAACCAAAATATACAGTGGGGCAAAAAAGTATTTAGTCAGCCACCAATTGTGCAAGTTCTCCCACTTAAAAAGATGAGAGAGGCCTGTAATTGACATCATAGGTAGACCTCAACTATGAGAGACAAAATGAGAAAACAAATCCAGACAATCACATTGTCTGATTCGGAAAGAATTTATTTGCAAATTATGGTGGAAAATAAGTATTTGGTCACCTACAAACAAGCAAGATTTCTGGCTCTCACAGACCTGTAACTTCTTCTTTAAGAGGCTCCTCTGTCCTCCACTCATTACCTCTAGTAATGGCACCTGTTTGAACTTGTTATCAGTATAAAAGGCACCTGTCCACAACCTCAAAGAGTCACACTCCAAACTCCACTATGGTGAAGACCAAAGAGCTGTCGAAGGACACCAGAAACAAAATTGTAGACCTGCACCAGGCTGGGAAGACTGAATCTGCTATAGGCAAGCAGCTTGGTGTGAAGAAATCAACTGTGGGAGCAATAATTAGAAAATGGAAGACATACAAGACCACTGATAATCTCCCTCGATCTGGGGCTCCACGCAAGATCTCACCCCGTGGGGTCAAAATGATCACAAGAACGGTGAGCAAAAATCCCAGAACCACACGGGGGGACCTAGTGAATGACCTGCAGAGAGCTGGGACCAACGTAACAAAGGCTACCACCAGTAACACACTATGCCGCCAGGGACTCAGATCCTGCAGTGCCAGACGTGTCCCCCTGCTTAAGCCAGTACATGTCTGGGCCCGTCTGAAGTTTGCTAGAGAGCATTTGGATGATCCAGAAGAGGATTGGGAGAATGTCATATGGTCAGATGAAACCAAAGTAGAACTGTTTGGTAGAAACACAACTCGTCGTGTTTGGAGGAGAGAGAATGCTGAGTTGCATCCAAAGAACACCATACCTACTGTGAAGCATGGGGGTGGCAACATCATGCTTTGGGGCTGTTTCTCTGCAAAGGGACCAGGACGATTGTTCCGTGTACAGGAAAGAATGAATGGGGCCATGTATCGTGAGATTTTGAGTGCAAACCTCCTTCCATCAGCAAGGGCATTGAAGATGAAACGTGGCTGGGTCTTTCAGCATGACAATGATCCCAAACACACCGCCCGGGCAATGAAGGAGTGGCTTCGTAAGAAGCATTTCAAGGTCCTGGAGTGGCCTAGCCAGTCTCCAGATCTCAACCCCATAGAAAACCTTTGGAGGGAGTTGAAAGTCCGTGTTGCCCAGCGACAGCCCCAAAACATCACTGCTCTAGAGGAGATCTGCATGGAGGAATGGGCCAACATACCAGCAACAGTGTGTGCCAACCTTGTGAAGACTTACAGAAAACGTTTGACCTCTGTCATTGCCAACAAAGGATATATAACAAAGTATTGAGATGAACTTTTGATATTGACCAAATACTTATTTTCCACCATAATTTGCAAATAAATTCTTTCCAAATCAGACAATGTGATTGTCTGGATTTGTTTTCTCATTTTGTCTCTCATGGTTGAGGTCTACCTATGATGTCAATTACAGGCCTCTCTCATCTTTTTAAGTGGGAGAACTTGCACAATTGGTGGCTGACTAAATACTTTTTTGCCCCACTGTATTTCTCCTGGGAGCCAATAAGAAATAGTGTTCCAGCAGAAAAGTACCAGGAGATGTGAGATAAGTACCAAAATGGGACTAGCTAAACTTTGATGGACTAGTCATTCATCATTGGCGATCACTCATAGCCGAGTAAGATTGTCTTCCAAAGGTAAAATTTTAACAGTGGATCCGTAAGTGGCTATAAAGGCCAATTCTGGATCCGCACAACCTCCCACAATGAGGGCATAGGTTTCCGGGTGGGAGATGGTCATGATGAGGGTTTGCCTGACGTGCCTTCCTTTTAGCTCTTTTCTCCCTTTCGCCCTGTACTCGTGCTTCTTCAAAGTCCATAGCGCCATTAATAAAGGCTGACCTCCAATTGAAACGCTCATGAGTTAGGGCTTCCCAGTTCTCAATGCTGATATTACATTTTTTTAAATTAGCTTTGAGAGTATCTTTGAATCTCTTTTGCTGTCCACCAATATTCCGTTTTCCATTCTTAAGTTGGGAGTAAAGTAGCTGCTTTGGAAGACGATGGTCAGGCATTCGAACAACATGACCGGTCCAGCGAAGTTGATGTTGGATGATCATTGTTTCAATGCTGGTGGTTTTCGCTTCTTCTAATACGCTAACATTAGTCCGCCTAACTTCCCAAGTAATTTGCAGAATTCTTCGGAGGCAGCGTTGATGGAATCTTTCAAGAAGTTGGAGGTGGCGTTTGTAGAGGGTCCATGTTTTCTTGAAGCTGTCGTGCAGTGAAGATCATATCCACTGTTCCCCTGGAAGGGTGGAAGCCATTTTGCGTTTCAGGGAGGATGTCTTCTGATACAGATAGGAGACGGTTTGCGATGATCTTTGCCAGGATTTTGCCTGCTGTGGATAGAAGGGAGATGCCCCGATAGTTTCCACAGTCTGTTCTATCACCCTTTTTAAAGAGAGTGATAATTATGGCATCCCTAAAGTCTGCTGGAATCTCCTCCCTCATCCAGATTTTTTCGATGAGCTTATGAAGTTGTTGTGTAAGTTCAGGCCCGCCTTCTTTAAAGACTTCAGCAGGAATCCCATCAGGTCCACTAGCTTTGTTATTTTTCATTTGTTTAGTGGATTTACTGACTTCCTCCAAACTAGGGGGTACTGCAAGCTCATCTCTTATTTGTTTTTGCGGGATTTGCAAGAAGACTTCATCAGCCACAGTAGAGTGACGATTAAGGAGATTGTAGTAATGCTCTTTCCAGCGCAGTGCGATAGACTCTTTGTCCTTTAGAAGTTTAGCACCATCTACTGAGCGTAAGGGATTTGTACCATGGTTTGTTGGTCCATACATGGCCTTTATGGCGTTAAAAAAGCCCCGTGCATCATGAGCATCTGCAAAATGTTGGGTTTCTTGGGCTTTTTTTATCCACCATATGTTCTTAAGTTCTCTAGTTCTTCTTTGGACTTCTGCCTTTGCACTGGCGTAGATTGTTTTCTTAACGGCACAGTTAATATCTTTTTGCCATATCCGGAAGGCTTTCCTTTTCGTGTCAATAATATGTTCAATCTCACTATCGTTCTCATCAAACCAGTCCTGATGTCTCTTAGTTTGGTATCCGATAGTTTGTTCACAGGCTGAAATAATAGAAGTCTTCAATTTAACCCAGTGTTCCTCAACATTTTCAGGAAGTTCCATAGGCAGATGTTCCTTGAGAGTTGATTGAAAGCAAGCTCGTTTAATAGAATCTTGAAGGGCCAGTGTATTCATTTTACGCCTTGGTTTTCTTCCTTGGAGCCTACGATGAGGGACAATCTTTATGGCCATTGTGGATCGAATTAATCGATGGTCTGTCCAGCAGTCATTGGCGCTCGTCATGGCTCTGGTGAGAAGTACATCATGGCGATCTCTAGCACGGACAATTACATAATCTAAAAGATGCCAGTGCTTCGACCGTGGGTGCTTCCAAGATGTTTTAAATTTATTTTTCTGGCGAAAGAGTGTGTTAGTAATGACAAGGTTATGCTCTGCACATTTAGTCAGAAGTAAGATTCCATTCATGTTGCTGTTGTCAACTCCTTCTTTCCCAATGATCCCTGGCCACAAATCAAAGTCACGCCCAACTCTTGCATTGAAATCGCCCAGGAGGATAATTTTATCCTCCTTTGGTATCTCTGATAAGATGGTGTCCAGCTGGGTATAAAATTTTTCCTTGATATCCTCATCTGCATCTAGTGTTGGTGCGTAAGCACTTAGGATAGTTGCCTGTTGGTTTTTGGCGAGTTTTATTCGCAGAGTTGAGAGTCGTTCGTTAATCCCAGTGGGAACTTCTGACAAGAGCTTCACAAGGTTGTTTTTGATAGCAAAGCCTACCCCATGTATTTGTCGTTCTTGTTCAGGCAGTCCTTTCCAAAAGAAGGTATAACCTCCTTTTTCTTCCTTCAACTGTCCTTCTCCTGCTCTTCGAGTTTCTTGGAGTGCTGCTATATCAATATTAAAACGTCTCAGCTCCCTTGCAATAATGGCAGTCCTACGTTCAGGTCGTTCCATATTGTCTTGCAGTGTCCGTATATTCCATGTTCCAAAATTCATGTGTTTTTTACGACCGCTAGATGGTGACCCCACTGGTCGCGGTAATCCAGTCAGGGAGAAAATGAGGCAGACTATGTTTAGGGCACCTTTTCTAGCCCCCTCCCCATATGGGGTGAGCAGAGTGGATCCTAAATAGGGCTGCTCAGTCGTGGATACAGCTGCCGAACTACTCAACTGCCTCGATCCTTGAGTCAGGGCGACTGAATCCGTATCCACCGCCCATGTGCTGATCCATGACTAGGAGCTTCCGGATTTCACAGTCCTGCCCCCGTTGCCATTCGTCAATCGCCATGGGACTTTTGGTTGTTTTGGGTTTGGTGTGGTTGGAAGACGCCTGTGCGTGAATTTGTTTTATGTGTGGAGATCGGTGCACAACGATCAGCACACAACCTTCACAGAAAAAGGCTCTAATCCAATGGCATGGATACCATGACGATTGGTGACCTTTTGTCTGCTGCAGCCTTCATCCGCCTTCGCAGCCGTTGTAACAATACACCTTGTTATCTTCCGCCTGTTCTGCCGTTGAGGACTTTCTTGGATCGTTCTTTGTCTGAAAGTCCTCATGTATGAAAGTATGAAAGTCCTCATGATGGACTAGTGAAGTCTTGTTGGCAGGTAAACAAATGTATGGGAATTGTAGTACTTTGGAGTCATTATACAGAATAAGGTGTGTGGTAGTGTGCATAGTGGGTGCCCTACCTCAATTCTTCTGAACTCAAATTTAATCTGACCAGCTAGTTTAAAAGTTGGGTTAGTATGCTTCAGTGTGTGAATGAGTGGAGGTATGAGTTCATACAACAATGAAAGCTGTAAACTTGCATTTGCTTCAATGTGTCTCTGGAAATAAAAAGAACAAACTGCAGGTACTTTCTGGCTCTCAATGTGACATTATGATTATTTTTTATTTTCAGGAAGTCCGCAGGATTCTGATGTGAATCAAGACTGCTGTGCATGAGTTGGGGAAGGTCACACTTTCCTTCAAAGCCACTTCCATTGACAATTCTCCTTCCCTTATGAAATAAAAAGAAAAAGCCCAGCCACAACCATTTTTGCTTTTAATTTTCAAGGGGAAGGGTCTTGTCTCAAGTTCCTATTTTAACAGAAACAAGGAACGTTCCTCTCTGACATTCAAGACACAGAAAATCTTTTTTAAAAAGCTTCAGTTCTTCTATTTTGTTAGAAAAAACATTTTGTGAATTAAAAAGTAGAGAAGGAAAAGATATGATGGAACAAGTCAAATATTCCCAAGGGACAATAATGATAGTGGAGTGTTACAAACAGAAAGCATCACTTGGAGTATCCCTAACATTCTGTGAATGCATCATAGCTCCTGAGGTATTCAATACTGCTGTCCTGCAATACAGAGTTCATCGATTAAACTTCCAATATTATACTTTTACAATTTTTTTAATTTATGGGAGAATAAACTTAAAATGCACCAATATCTTTCAAAAAGAGATGAAAGATCAAAGCAGCCACTAGAAATTAAAGGTGATAGTTATATGTAAAATATCATGCAAAGAGAAAATGCCATCAAATCCATGGCTCTCCATCCCAAATGGCCCTGAACTGAGTTTGAATCTAACATATTTGATTATACACAAGATCTCAATTTTTATTTGATGCTGTAAAGTAAATCAACCAAGTTTAAATGACCTAAAATTAAGTTATTCTACAATGTTCATTCATTTCCAGCAATAAACACAAGGGCTGTGCCTTATCAGTATGTTATACTGCAGAGTAGACAATGTTCTCTTGGTTATAACATACTAAATCTTTCACAGTACCAGACACTTCAAATACTAACATATATTACAGATTCATAAAAGCTACTGTGTACAATAGTATATAACATAGAAATATGAACATATAACGCTCTGAATCATCCTGAAGCTAAACTTCTTTTTCCATGTTTTGGGATTTCATATATACAATTAATATATCAACAATGTATTTGTTTTAAGTCACTTATTTATTTAGGTAGCATGTTTCCTTTAGAAACTAAGCAGAGTTGGCCTTGGTTAGTATTTATTCAGGATCTCCTTGGAAGTGCAGGGCTTTAGACTAGAGTGGCAAGGTGAAAAAAATTCTAGAATGCAGTGGCAATCTACTTCCATACTGTTGCCAAGAAAATTAATGGCTGTGTCTGTGAAGTCATCAGAAACTGAAACTGAGTCAAGGAGTCTCTACTGATCTTAAGTAGTGATGGGTGGTATGTTATCTATTTCTAACAAGGTTTGTTCACCTTTGTGAGATAATACCGATGTTCCAAGTTGCTATTCATATCTACTATACGTTATTTGTTACCCTACTTAGCCAGAAACAGAATACTAGTTCATTTAGCCAGTATGAGGTAACTAGGTAGCAATGTATTTGTTTCTTTGAAGTATTTATACAACTGGTTTTTATTTTAAAAATCCTGAAGCCAGCAGTTTACAAAAGTGCTGCAACTGCCATTGCAAGTTGGCACAGTCACATGATGTTGTGTTTTATGACTGCGTCGCTTAGCGACAGAGTTGCTAGTCCCAATTACCATTGTTAAGCAAGGACTACCATACTGTAATCCAGCCTTAATATTACCACAGCATGAATTATGCTATCCCTATCGAAGAACAGGTAGAGTTGAAATATCAGCACCCCAGCTGGTAATAAGCGTTCCAAGGTCACCTATGCCTCTAGCAATAAAGATGGAGCGAGGAACACTCTAGATTGCAAACCTCTACCTTCAGAGGAAGTACTATCAAGGGATGTACAACTATTCAGACTGAAGGTAAGAAAGGTGCTTTAGATCTGGCATGGGCATGCTTGCTGTATCTGTCTGAATATCCTTAAACAACCCTTGTTTTTCTTGGGTTCACATAGTAGCATATTATTCTTGCCTATTATGTGAGGCCAGGAAAGCATGTACAGGTAGTCCTCGCTTAACAACCATTAATTTAGTGATGGTTCAGACTTACAACGGTGCTGAAAAAATGACTTACGACTGGTCCTCACACTTATGGCCATCGCTGCGTCCCCGCTGTCATGTGATCACGATTTGGCCGCTTGGCAATGTTTGCATTTACGACCGTTGCAACATCCCGTGGTCACACGATCACCATTTTCGACCTTCCTGACCAGCTTCTGGCAACCAAAATCAATGGGGAACTGCGTGATTCACTTAACAACCAAGTGGTTTGCTTAACGCCAGCGGCAATTCGCTTAACAGCCACTGCAAAATAAGGTTGTAAAATCGGGTCATATTCACTTAATGACCACTTCGCTTAGCAACCAAAATTCTGGTCCCCAATTGTGGTCGTTAAGTGAGGACTATCTGTAGCTTCTTTAAAGTACGGCAAGTATGGCAGGCGCACTCAAATCACATCTGAAAACCCTTTTCTGCTTTTAATTTAAATAACTGCACATGCCATTCAGAGCTAGCCCCTAATTCCCAGGTCCAAGGCCCCAGCCACCTCCCTATTCCAGGCAGCGGCTAGGGCCTCCGCTGGACTGTGCAGTAGATCCTCGGGTATAACCCCCAGCTCCCTCTGAAACCCTTCCAGGTCCATCAGTCACCGGGGCAGACCAATCTAATGGGTCCTGCCTCCCTGCGGAGGGGGGCGGCATAGGAGAATCTCAAGGTCACCAGGGCGTGATCTGACCATGACAATGGGGATATATGCAACTCTCCCCTCAGATCACATTGCCACTGCTCAGACAAGAAAACTAAGTCCGGGGTGAGGCCACTTTACTTGCTAGAAGAGCTCTAGAGGGGGAAGCAGACAATGATGGGAGTAGGTGGAATCCATTTTACAGAATAGTATACAATTATTATTGTTACAAAGGATAATTCACTGTCCAAATGTGCTTCCTGACCTTAATATGATAGCTGTATGAGATTGTAACTGTATCCATACAATACAATAAGCAAGAATTCTTCAGAAATCTGGTTAACTAACTAATGCTAGTGCAGTTTGCTCTGAATATGCTGCTGTTTCCCTGCAAATCACAGAAAGCTTCTTCCATAGTATGTCATGGTGTAACAACAAGAAACTCTGATGTGTTCGTCTTAGAACAAACCAGAGAAAAAAGCAAACAATCACATCTTTCTTCAGCTTGTGTAGAAGCATGGTTTGTTGTTGGCTTTTTTCCCATCTGGTTTATTCCAAAAGAATCTGTTATTCTTAGTTCAGATCAGTAACATACCAGGGAAGGACTAATCTAAAAACGTTTAGCCCTGCACGCTCTCAGCAGCCACTGGACATGATTAAACTATTATACACTAATACTATAGCTCCTTTGCAGTATTGGGTTTATTCACATTTTTGCATCTTCAAAATTAAACATTGATACTTTGTAGGGTATCTGATATGAGCTTTTTTAGGAGAAAGTTCACTATGTTTCACTATTACTATATAAATATATACTTTGATATGTAGGTAAAATGTATGTATACACAAATATGCATGTGCTTACACAGAAGGGGAGCTACTTGGAAAGATATTTACAAAGCAGAAATTTAACAATATTTTAATACTTCTAAAAATTTAATAAATAGATCAAATAGTATAATTTGATATGCTAAATTATATATGGCTTTATTTTTTAGGTTTTTAAAAAAAACAATATATATTATTTTTAACTCAAAGTTTGTTTAATGCCTTCAATGTTGAAACATATTTTCAGTTTTCAAAAGCATTTTGAAAATATGTACTTATGAGAAGTCACGTACATTTTTTAATTTTTGGACAGCCCAAGCACTTGTTCTCTATAAGTGAAGCTTTTACTATCATGTTCATTTTTCTCTTTTGTAAGTTTTTTCTCTTTTCTTTACGTTTAGAAAAATATAAACATTTAAAAAAAATGGATGAAGTTTGTTTAGCTTGGAGATAGTCTATCACAAAACTTATAACACACATGAAGACAGAGCCTCCACACATACTCATTATGTGGATGATGATGTGCAACACATCATCATAGGGCAGCATGGGTGAGGCAGCCACAGCCTGTAAAAGTAGTGAAGCCACTTGCTATTAGTAAAGCTTCTCTTCAGCATATGTACTTGTCAGAATGTTATATCCTGCCATGGTGACAGGTGGTAACAATCCTGCCAGTCTATCGAAACCTGCAGGGTAAGCAGGATGCTTTGTGGTGGGCATACCTGCAGGGTCGTTGGGAGTGCTTTGTAGTCCCAGTCCAGTACCAAGGAGAGATCAAAGAATGCTATTGTGTTGGTTGGTTCGGGACTGGGAAGATCTAGAAATTGTGAGACGAAGGGAGGGGCTGTCAAGCCACGGATCCCCGATGGGGGGAACCCCGAAGACTTTTAACTGTTGGTTTGCACGGGCTCCCTTCACTCGAGTCTTTAAGGTGTAATGGATCACTAGCTTTAATAAAGAACTCTTCATATCTTTAACGGATTGTGTCGAGAGTTTCTGGTTTAATAACTAAAAAATCACGACCATGCCAGTACTATGCCAACAAGCAGTATATTCATATCCCTGTTTACTATTTATCCAGATGCCATGTAATATAATTTGTTAGAGAAGCAGTTTCTAATCCATTCTCTTCAATAGTTATGCAGTTAACGAACAAGTTATGTAAAAATGGCTTCTATAGTATATTTTTTAGCATACCCAGTCTTCAGTAACTTTAACTTATGTACAAGAATGTGTCACTCTTAATATCACAGTCATGCACCCATGCACACCAATAATTCTTAAGTGGTAGACTGGAAGCCACTAATGCAGCTTAAAACATCTGGGCTATTAGAGTATATTCACAAAGATTGCTAGGGATAAAGCAGCACATCATACATTTGCTTGGTTCAGAAAGTTGCTCCTTATTCTAATTTCAATTGCTAGTAGAAAGTCCACTACTGATCTGGGCTATGGCTGTGCAGCAATTTAGATTCAAAGGGAAAAAGTGTGCATCTGCACTCATATGTATAATGTGTGTTGACAACTCCTTAAAAACATTTTTTCTCCCTGGATTCACATTTACTATCGCCATAGTAATCCCTCAAAAGATGTCATGATTTAAGGAGGGCCAACAGGTCCTACATGCATATCAAGTGTCCTCCATCTTTTTTCCTTTGAATCCAGAAGAATGCACAACTCTATTCTAGGATGTAGCAGAGGATCTTCACTGTGTTACACATGAGAATGGATAATCAAGGCTATCTATAAAACTGAAATTGCTCCCATCTTGTATGACTAAAGAAATAAAGTTAAGAACAATTAAAAATGTCATGTTATTTAATTAAATGCACAGAAATAGTACAAAGTTATTCTTTTAACTGTGTCAACTATTTATGCTATTGCCGTTATTTAGTATAAAGGGAAAAGTCACAATATTAATAAATAATGATCAAAAACAAAACCTTAAAGGATCACACTTGCAGTATTTCCCTGCATACTATTAAATCCAACTGCAGTTTTGTTCCAAATAAAATGAAAATATTCACTGAATTCATTAAATAGCTATATACAACAATACTACCAACATGTTTATCACAGCATGCTTATCACACTTCGCACACTTCAGAATAAAGTGGGCTTCTTTTCACTATTACACAGCCTTCAGTTAAATTTTACAGATAGTGTCCTTGTAAAATTATAGTAAAAACTCTGATTATTATGCTAACAAGTTTCTTGCTGTTAGGACAGCAATTTTCCTTTGGGAAGTTGCAGAGTGTAGCATGTGTTTTTGACTTTTGGCAGACCACTGCCATTCTGCATTGCAAGGGAGCCTAAAGCCACTATCATTCATACACACACACACACACACACAGCGCCACCTCAGCACTATTACCAAAACTGGACTCTTTCATTCTTTCCTACCAAAAGAAAGATTTTGTTCTATACTGACATATATTTCAACACCAATTCCTCTTACGTAAACTATATATTCTTTTTTTATTCTGCTTCAATCATATCACTACTTCTGCAAAGTCAACACAACAGAACACACCTCTGGTTTTTATATACTATAGTAATGGATTCTCAAAAACAAAGGCATCAACTTTGCATCACTGTGATTTCCCACTCCATTCCACCACACCTCCCAATAATAGATGTTTCTCACTCACGTAAAAGCGAAGAAGAGACTGGTGGCTCCTACTAAGAAGATTGCAGCAGCTGATACTGGGACATACTTGCTAGGTTTGAATCTCTTTCCAGATGCTGCTGGCATGTTGGAGCTCTGGTGGGTGATCTGCCCTGCAGCATAGCCCAGGCCCAACAGGAGTCAAAAAGGGTAAGAAAATTAGGGAAAGCAGCTTTCTAAAAAAACAAAACAAAACAAAGAAATCAGGGGAAAAGCTTAAATGGTTATCCAAGTTCTTGAAGTTGTCTGTTAAGAGCCAGATCAGATTTACAATTATAAATCAAGATAGAATTGAAAAAAAAAGAATAAATCTGGATAGAATTATGAAAGGAATAACACAGTATCCAATCAGGGGAATAATACACCTAATCCCAAGATTCCTCTTGAAAAATAAAAATGTAAAATTAAATTCTGGTAAAATGTAGTCGTCATGTAGCTTCTGGAGAGTGTCCTCTTCTGAAGGTGAAAAAAATAGTTCAGAAAGGCAGAAAATAGCAGCTGGATTGGACTTTTTAGTGCAAGAAGACAAGATGGGTTGGACAAAACTTCCAAGAAAGATGGTCTACAAGATACAAGTTCTCCAATGGTTTTTGATGTATTATTACTTCATATTATTTTCAGAAACCACAAAATAATTTTCAAGGCAGAGTTTTTCCTTTCTAGTCTGTTTTCAAGATAAACAATGCATTCTGAGTGATGTTTGGGGATAGTTACATTACTAGCAAATATGCCAGTCTAGAATACATATTTTTCTGCTTCCAAAATGTTCTTTTTTCCCAAGGCAAGAACACTGTCCCCTGATTTTATCAGGAACTAGGGTTGACTGGCAGTTGCTTGCATTTATTTTTCTCTTGAATGCTAAATCCTGGTAACAGCTGGTAGAAGGCTGAGCTGTAAATCCTTTTTGTTCAAGAGGAATTGTGGGCAGCAAACTGGAGGATTGGTCCTGTTTTAGCCTTCTTAAACCCTTAATAAATATAGTTTTTACTTTTTAAAATAGAAAGCAAGGTTTGCTTCTTTAAAGATGCATCAATTGTACATAGAGTAAATCCAGACTGGGAGTCTCACAATTTTCAAATAATGTTTTCTAAAAAAGCAATTGACAGAAAACAAAAATGCAGTCTTCTTCCACACCTATGTCCTACAACATTCCCGACTGATCCATTGTCACACTTCCATCACACACAATATTAGTCTTTATTTATTCATATTTGCTTTAATAATCTTCACATATTTTAAAAACTTGGCATCTGGAACTCTTCTCTTTACCTAGGAAAAACATAAAAATATTTTCATTTGTAACATTTTCAAATGAAAGCATGATTTGAAACAGGATTTCTAGCTGAGCCAAGAGGTAAGAGTTACTCTCACTGAAAGCCTAAAATAAATAATACTCTTTTGTGATTTGGTTTCCACATCTACAAATTTGGGACAATTCTGACTTTGTGAGATATGGCACACTTTGTATTCACATAGCCTTAAACATCCAATAATTCTCTTTAATTTGGATAAGCTTAATATTAATGTAAGTAATACTGAAAGATTATGCCTAACATAAATGGAAATCATTACTCTTCAAGTTATTCACTTTTCAAATGTTGACAATTGAAATATATTAAGCAATTATACAATATTACACATCTGGATTTCCCCTCATTCTTTCCCTATATGCTGAAAAATCTTTTTTAAAAATTGGAAGGTCCCACCAAAGCAGATATAAGGAATATACAGTGGGGAGGGGAAAAGGAAAGTGTTCTGCTAACTTATTTCTTCCATTAGCAGGCAGAAAGCATTAGATAAACATTATACTTCCAAACTACCTATTCAAAGAAAGACCAAAACCTTGTTGGTCAAGAATTCCATAAAACCTCTTGAAACCCACATTCATAGTTAAATCAACTTACTTTTAAAACAGACATAGACAATCTACTTCTCTTATCTGCTTCGTTTATCAACACTTTCCATGCTCTCTGTAACTACTCTCTACCTTTGCCATACTATATTTTCAATTGTAAGCTCTTCTCTTTTTTCCTCTAATCACATTATCCAGAAGTACGGAACCAAGAGATGATATAGTGGTGAGAAAGTCTGTGAACCTTTTAGAATTATCCATACTCCTGCAGTACCATGACTTACAATATGATCAGAGATTCATTTAAGTCTTATTAATAAAGAGATTTTAGTGAAACAAACACCCCAAAGAGTGTAATGTCTTTATTGAACTCATGGAGCCAGTATTAACTGCCTTTGTTAGAAAAAAAATGTAAAGACCTAGAACAGGCTTTCCAAACTTTTCAGTTGGTGACACACCAACGGCGGTGCGCAAAAACCCGGAAGCGCCGCCACTGCGGCGCTTCCAGGTTTTCTTGTGCTGCCGTCACGGCGCTTCCGGGTTTTCACGCACAGCGGCAGCGGCGCTGTCCTGGTGTGCCACATGAAAACCCAGAAGCGCTGATGGCCCGCCACCACTGCCGCGCACGGCGGTGGCACGCCATCAGCGCTTCCGGGTTTTTGTGTGGCACACCTGGGCCCTGCAGGTGACACAGTACTCTGTCACGACACACAGTTTGGAAAGCTATGACCTAGAATAATCAACTCTCTTAAGAGAGTGAGTTGAATCAGATGTTCCAATCAATGAGATCAGGTATGAGTTTGAGGGGCCCACTCCAGAACAAAAACAGATATTTTTTAATCACCACTGCAGCCTGTGCTTCACAGCAGAAGTTTGTGGAAATAAATCATATCCTGATCAAAAACAGTATTTGCAGATGGCAAAAATGGGCTATGCATATAAGGCCAGAAAGGACTATAAAACCACTGACAAAGATGTTGGCCTCCATCAATTCATGGTCCAACAGAGTACAAAAACGGAAAAAATGCAACACCATTGCTAATATTCCCAGAAATAGTCATCCAAAAACGTTACCTTAAAAGAAAGTCATATAATACTGCATAAATAAAGGAAAGAGGTTTGAAGGCCACTAAGTAATGGAACTCCAGAGTAATAGCAAAAGGTCTGCAGATCATTCTTATAATATCTCATGTCAGGAAAAACTGAAAAGGGAGCCATGCATGGGAGGATCCAAGGATTTGTCAAGTTTACTTGGCTAATCTAGTAAGCTATTGGAACAATGCTTTGAGGACAGATGAGACAAATGTGCAACTTGTTGGCATTAATGAGAAATGTTATACTTGAATAAAACACACTGCATTCCAACAAAATAAATTAATCCCAATTATGACACATGATGGTAGGACTATCATCATTTGGAGGTGCTCTGCAGGTTCAGGACCTAGACTGCTTGCAATCATTGAGGAAACAATTTACACTGGATTTACCAATTCTACAGGAGATGGTCAGAGCATATGTCTGTAAACTGAAGCTCAAAAGAATGTGGGTGATATAACACAACAACAATCTTAAATATACAAGTAAATCTACAACAAAATAGCTGAAAGAGAAGAAATATTGTGTTTTGGAAGGGTTGAGTCAAAGCCCTAACCTTAACAGGTGAAATGTTGTAGCATAACCTAAAGCAAACAGTTAATGCAAGACAGATCAAAAAGGTTATGTGAGTTGAAGCAGTTTTGCAAAGAGGAATGGGCCAAAAACAATGCTAATATGTGGGATTGATCAATAGGTAAAGAAAATGTTGAGTCGAAGTCAGTAATGCTAAAGGAAGAGGTCTACCAATTATTAAATCTTAAATTTCACATGATTTTTTTAACAAATACAACAAATGTCGGCTCAATGTGTTTAAGAAAAATATGACACAGTACACTGTATTTATATGTTTTTTAACCAGAATTTCTTTATCTATTAACAGGCCTTAGATGAAGTTCATATCATGCTGTAGGTCACAATACTGCAATATTGTGGATAATTCTAAAGGGTTCACAAACTTTTCCACCACTGCAATCTGCCTTCTTGGCTTTCTTTTGCAGGTTTGACCACAGAATCCTTATATTTGGGGCCTTACAGTGCCTAAACTGTGTGTCGCGACACACAGCGTGGTGTGTCGCCACACCACCCGGAAGCGGCGGTGCGTGCGTGCACGGCAGCAGCGGCGCGGCATCAGTGCTTCCGCGTTTTAGCGGAGGCTGCTCCCACTGCCGCCACCGCCCCATGCCCCCCCCGCGCCGCCACCGCACGCCCCCTGTGCGGGGGGGTAGTAGAGAATTTTTCTGTAGAGAATTTTTCTCTACAGCCCTTAAGCCCTGGAAATCAAGCTCTTCTTGGGGAGGATTTAGTTAAAATTAAAATTAAAATAAAGTATTTCTAAGCCATATTTGTCACTCAAAAGCAACCATCAACCTGAACCAAATATCACTATAAAATAATTTATATATACAATATATATACAATTTTTTTGCCAGCTAAAAGCATCACCTATAACTTATACTGGAGGACAGGTCAATCACAGTAGATGTTAGATCTAGAGAACATTGCATGTTGTCATTCTGTATGTCTGGTAATGTATTACTGAGCAACGTGAATGATCAATCTTGTAAATTATTCATTAGGAACAAAAGTTACTTCTGCTGGCAAAGGTGACTAACTATTACATATAAAATAATAGAACATTTTCTGAAAACCTAGCAATTTACATGGGTAGAAGCCAAAAGGCAGTAAACTATAAAGGATCAGAGCAGAATGAATGCAATTTCATTGCTGCGCCTTGTTATTACTGCAATCCTAGTCAGTTTCATATTCCCTAGTTTATCAGAACTTTTTCACTGCATCAAGCGCAGAGTCAGTGTCAGTATCAGTATCAGTAAAAATCTGTCCTATGTATTCAGGAATATTTTTGAAATAAAATACAAATACAGAACTTAAAATACAAACATAGGACAAAGAAATATCAGCACAAAGCATGAAAGCCATGTGAATACTTTGCTGAGTTAGTAATACTCTCAAATAAAGAGTCTTCTAGGCCTTTACAATAATAGGTATATGCTCCTACAGCAGGGCTTTCCAAACTTTTCCCGTTGGCGACACACCAACGGCGGCGCACGAGAAAACCCGGAAGCGGTGCTGCCGCAAAAAAACCTGGAAGTGTCGCAGTGGCGGTGCACAAAAACCGAGAAGTGCCGCCACTGTGGCGCTTCTGGGTTTTTGCGCGCTGCGGCGGTGGTGCTTCTGGGTTTTTGCCCGCCACCACCGCGCTTTCGGATTTTCACGTGCTGCAGCAATGGCGGCAGCAGTGTCCTGGTGTGCTGTGCGAAAACCCGGAAGCGCTGATGGCCCGGCGGCGCGCCATCAGCGCTTCCAGGTTTTGATGCCACACACCTGGGCCCCGCAGGCGACACAGTATTGTGTCGCGACACAGAGTTTGGAAAGCTATGTCCTAGAGGCCTAACTTTTGGTTTCATCAACTGGTGATTACCTGAATACTCTCCCAAATATTTTAAACAAGATTGCTGCAAATCTGATACTACTATGAACACTTACTGACAGCTTATAGTTGTTCCAAATGTATTAATTCTATTTTTAATTGAAATTATGAAGAGGAACACATGTGGGGAAAAAAGAGATAAAGTTAAAGAGAACATTTCTAAAGTTCTGTGTTCAGTTGTTTTATTTTGTTATATCGGATTGTGTTTTTAATTATCTCCTGTATGGTATTTAAACATAACAGTGCTTAAA
Organism: Charina bottae; assembly: GCA_023362775.1. Lineage (NCBI taxonomy): Eukaryota > Metazoa > Chordata > Lepidosauria > Squamata > Charinaidae > Charina > Charina bottae. The sequence goes on from JALMGJ010000001.1 coordinate 199,837,982, forward strand.
AATCCCACTCCTTTCCCATTATATATTTAAGTTGTATTTAAAAAATAATTTGAAATAACCTGGCCTATGAGTCATTTATTATACTGTCGTGGATTTTCTGGTGAGAACAGAGTTTCTTCTTACAGTATCCCTAGTTTCTATATAGAACTATTAAATATGTTTATTTTTTGTGATTAGAAAAAACAATCTTATTTGGAAAAATGAAAAAGTTACGATGTTTTCATTTTAGATACTTTATTCCATAAGAAAATATTAATATTTTTATTTATACAATTTTATATGTATGATTATTTATTTAGGTTAATAATTTTGAAATTTTAAAAATTCATTTCTGATTGAATTCATCTGTGATATAGCAAAAGCTATTTTAGTTTTGTTTCAGTCTATTACTAAATATATTCTCTTCTGCTGGTACTACTATATAAGGAGAGCTCTCTATTTTACAAATGATATTATTATTTAAATTCTCTTAAGAATTTGCTAGTATCTTGCTGAAATGGGAAAAAAATGAGGATCACTTTTTCCATCAGTCTCACTAAATTGTTAATATATTATTTCTAATGTATAGTTTATTTGTAATCTTAGGCCTACATCTTTGTTCTGAATAAACAGTACAGCTACATATAGTAGTTCCTTAGTCACCTGTCATCCATAACGTCTTAGAAAAGAGGGAGCTATATCCAGTCATTGGGGAAAAGCAGCAACAGATATACTAATCCCTAAACTGGAATCCCTCAAGTGCAAAATATTCATGGAGGAAAAATGGTGATTCCATTTTGGGAAGCCCTGTGTACTATTCTTTAAACAACATAGAATTTGCATTATATTATCATGAGACTTGATTGATTCAATTAAGAAAACTATGGAGTTAAGTTACTTGAGAAACCACATCAACAATCTTAAGGTCTACTTTGCTTTTATATACAAATATGATGGCAGAGTTCCTCTTTCAAAACAATGTGAATGCAGAAAGAATGTAGAGTTTTTAATTTTCTTCCTTTCTGTAAAATTTCCAGTTTTAAAAATCCTTCTGCACGTTAAACCTTCAGCTATTGTATTTTACCATGCAGACATCTATTTGTCTTATCTGAATCTTTTCCCGCAAGGGACATACATATGAGTTTCTGTAATGGATTTAAAAGGCTGAAAGGGCATACAGTATAGCTTCCTGATGAGATCTGAGTGTCATATATTAGGACTGCCTTTTAAAGATCTTTAATCTATACACCTCCCCCCCCAAGCAACATGGGCACTTTTACACTCATACACAAATTAAATTTCATTAAAAAATAGTTTGTTCTTTCCAAGCAGTGTGACAATTGAGAATTGGCACAATTGTGTTTTTTGGACAATGTAATAGATATCTCTTCAATGATTCTGAGACAGAGTACGGGGGGGGGGAGGGGGGCTATGTAGAAATATTATTCACCAAACTTCATGTTCTACTTTAAACCTTTGCACTTTAACAACCTAATGAATTTCACAAGCGCATGCATGGTTATATTTTCATTTTATATGCTGCTTGAAAGAAAAAGCTGCTAAGAATCCAGAAGGCAAGTTATTCTGTTTAAAAAAGGCAGAACTTGATGGTATAAAAGAATTGAAAACTTCATGGAATAACTATATTTATATAATGTGCCATCCCACCAAGATTTTGTTTTTGCGTCAGGTGTCATAGGCAACTGTATCTGAACTAGACAAGCTACTTCCAGAATATTTATTTATTTAATCAAAATTTTACATTATTTTCTGCATGAGTCCATCTTTCTCCAACAGAAAGCAAATAAATTCAGTGATTGTAAAAAAACATCCCTCTGAATATTTCCATATTAAGTTATTTCCCCTCTTTAAAATGGTATTTTGTCTCAATACATACAATTACTATGTTGGATTTCAATTACATATAAATACTCAGTAGCGTCTTTGGACAGCGCTGGCTCTTCGGCTAACGGACATGAGCACCGGCCCCTAGAGTCGGACACGACTGCACAAATGTGTGGGGGGATCCTTTACCTTTTACTCCTTAAATGGGGGGGGGGGGTTTGCCACCCTAACACATGCCTTGTTTCAATACCACTTGAGTGCATACATTGCAAATATATAGACTTCTAAGCAGGATAAGAATTTTTCAATCTTATTCTGCTAGTGTAGAAAGCCAAAAAGATAACTTTTTGATGAGGTTTCTGGATGGAATTTTATCTAAATCAACCTTCAGCAGTGATTTGCTTATTGTGTAACCAGCTACTTATTTTATAGGAGTTAACTTTAGTAAACACTATGGTTTTAAACCTTTTTATGTACTTTCCATCTAAAATTTGTGGGAAATCATGCCAGCTATCTTCAAAAATATGGTAAAAATTGTTTTCAATAGTCCAAAAATTTAAAATAGCTGGGGGGGGAAGGACATGTAATCTACAATTTGCACAATTCTACACAGGGTTCTTGTTATTATTTAAACTTGTATGCTGCCCAACTCTCAATGCCACCAGGTGGCTCACAACAATCAAAGAAATTACAATAAAATCAATAAAAGATAAAAGATGGCAAGTGCAATGAAGCAAGGGGTCTCACTCTCCCTACCAAAGGCCTGGGTGAAAAGCCAGGTCTTCACAACTCTACTAAACAACAGCAATAAGAATACATAGATTAGTTATCTTGAAATTATGCCATATTCTGTTTTGAAAATATATTAGATTTCACACTCTAAGTTCAACTAAATCAGATATCTAAAGTTATCATTTTATACTTTTGTGTTGCAGTAGATGAGAAAAAAAAATACTGATGCTTTAATTATACAGCTTACTCTTCAGTACATCATGCAAACTCTTGACATGTAAGTTGCTATTCCAGAATGGGAAAAAGGCAACCAGATGCCACTTAAATTTGGAGGGTCAAAACCACTATAGTGGCTGACCATCAAGTTAAATTAACTGGAACTTGTAGAAGTTGTAGTCTGAAATATTGAAAGGGCATCAGAATGCCTGCTTCTGTTCTAAGTGGAAAGCCATCCATCAATACTAATTGGCCCAAGAGCTAACAACAAAATTACCTAAAAGCAATCACTATTAAAGGCTTATCCACAATTTGTGTTAGCTGAGAATGGCAGAGGTAACAGATTCATCCCGGTAGCTTGCTCACTAGAAGGAACTAAAAACACAAATTCTGGAAGAAGTAAACATCATTCAAAATAAACTGAAGCTTGCAAACTTCTCCCAAAAAGTTAGTTAGGCCGTACTCACACAAAATAGCTAACCTGGTTTGCTGCTACCCTGGGGTAAACATTTACTCCAGCAACATGATGGCAAGCAAATGAGAAGCAGAGCAGCCATCTTTGCAGAAAGTCCAGCCATCAGGAAAGTGGCTGGGAAGCTGTCACTTCCTGCTTTATGTTCCCTAAGGAAAAAGAAAAAAAGAAAAAAAAATGTGGTGGCCTGATTAGGGCTGGTATAGGCTGGAAGGGAGTTTATGCATACCCACACCTTTTCTGCTACTGTTTTAACTGCCTCTGACCGCCAGAGGGGTGGGAGATGAAAGGGAGAAAGCTCTGAGATAAGGAGTACTAGAGGTGTACCATTTTTGTGGAACCACTCTAGGCATTCCTCTCTTTACTAGCAGCAGGAGGGGAGTATCAACACACTGTCAACTATCCTTCCTATTTCATGCAACAGAGGAAGGTTAGTTAATCCAAAACAACCTTCTCTAATCATAAACTGATTAGGTTATGGTGCTTGCATTATATGCAAACTACCCCTGACTTAGTTAAGCACTTCACCCAAACAGAGTTTTAAAATAGCTTTTATTTCTACTGTAACAGATTTGTTTTCTTCTAGTTTTTCTCCATTACTACATTACAAATAGCTACCAAAATCTTCCACTACAGCATGTAATTGCTTGAATACTTTCTATTACCTATTCACTTTCTTATCTACAGCAAAACAAGTTTCTGCTCATACATAGCCTTTTTATTACAAAAATCAGCTTACCGGCAAATGTCCTTATCTGTGTCTGCCTTCTGTGCTATATGAGCCAAGACTGCCTAACAACTGGATGACAGCTGGGAAGTATATACAAATATAACCTATTTCTTTACTTTATACTTCTCCTGACCAAAAAGCTCCCTTTATAAACAAATTGTGTTGGTCTCAGTTTAAGCATCATGCATATAAACTATTTAAATATATCTTGTTCTTCTAGAGTGCAAAAGCAAAATGAAATTCTTACATATAGGAGCAACAACATATTAAGTTTTAATTCATTAAAAATAGAAGTTAAAAATAATTATAAAGCTAAATAATTTAAAACATCTTAGTGCAAAAAAAGATAAAAATGTCAGCAGCAAAAATACTTCTGGGAGCAGAACTGTATAAATAGAAATCAAGACTGAGAAGGTTGTCAGAGCACCCATCTTAGCTCAGATGATAAAAGCAACTAGAGAAAAACTTCTAAAGATTACTCAAATGAGGAGACATGTTAATATGGAAAATTGCAGATAACTATGAATTCTGAATCAGAATTTGCATTGAGTAACATCAACACTGTACTCAAAAAAAAGAGTTCATGGACTATAGGACTAAAGCAAAAAGCATGACAAGAAAACATAATGAAGTATCATGAGTGAAAAAGAACAAGAATTAACAGAGACTAAAGAGGCTTGCACTACACAAGAACATGTATGAAACTTGGAAATAGGAAAAAAGTGATTAACAGAATATGAACTAAAAATAGACTAAGTTAGAAATATGTTCATTTTTCAAGATCAAAATATAACTCAAAAATATTTTTTGCATATCTACTCTGTTCTAATTTCAACTACTGAGCTGCTTTTTAAAACAAACTCTACTACAGGAAGGTCTTCTCCATCAATTACCAATGTGACCTTTTGTATAAAGAAATTATTACAACAAATTTCACTGAATGCAGACTTCCTTGGTGAAAACATGGGGTCCATTCTGCTATTTAGTTAGCATGCGAGATAAAGAAAGGTTCTCCCAAACAACCCTAGAGTAGTAACAAATACTCTTCATTTTTCTTTTATGTGGAAGTAAACTGAAACTGAGTTCAAATATGGAAGACTGTGTGCAAAACGCAGTATAAAATATCAGCAATGAAAATAAATACTCTAACAAATAGTACCCAACATCTCTACTTCTCAAGCATCTACATTAAACTGTTTAGGGAAGAATTATTGTAAGATAATATAATCTGCTTTTTATAAATAGTGGTCATACACTCCCAATACAAAACGCAGAAATTGAAACAGAAACACAATTTCCTATCTTTCAACGAAATACCTACACATCCCCCACACATCTCTAGATGTAGCCTACAACTGTGAATTCCACGCTTAATAGTACCTATAAGTTATCCTTGGGCTGTAGCCTTAAAAAGATTACTGGGTAAGTACCAAGGTTTATGAAACAGAACTCAAAAGGAGGGAAGGGTTATCGGAAAAGTTTGGATAAGTAACTTATCCATCCACGAGTTAGATCGGTAGGACAAACTACGTGTAGCAATAAAACTCGGAGTGGGGTGGGGAACCTTCGTAACTCAGAAGCAGAAGCAGCAGGCGGCGTCGGAACCCATTCGGGGTGTGACAAAGAGCAGCGAAACCGCCGAGAAAGAGGTGTGAGGCGGGTGTCTTATTCGTGGGAGAGGCCCTCAGGGGTGCTTAGCTGAGGCAGAAGTTACACTCGCGGCCCGAGCACGAGAAGGAAATGTAGAAGTTAAAGGAGGCAAGAACTTTTCTCGCCTCTCCCTCCTCTTGATCCCGATGAAGAGCCGAGAGCCGTTAGGCCCACGGAGCCGTCACCCCACGGTCGGGAAAAGACCCTGCTCCACGCCCGCCACTCCCTGAAGTGGAGACGAAGCTCTTTGCTGCCTTCAACCTTGGCACCTACCCGCGAGCGCCGTCCCTTCGGTAGCCGCGACTGGCTGCCGTTCCGGGAAACGAAGTACTCGGTCGGGCGGCCCAAGCAGTCACAAGAAACACCAGCACGGGAAGTAGGGCGCGCATGCGCGTTCTCAAACCCGCTCGGGCTCGCCGGTTGGTCAGGCTGCTGCCCGCAGGCGCGCGCGCAGTCACCCTCTCTCTACACCCCTCCTTCCTTTCCTTGCGCACTCCTGCGGACATGCGCAAGAAGCTACGTATAGGCGAAAAGCGAGAACGGATTCATTTGCGTAAAGGGGGCGGAAACGCACCACTATAAATCACGACTCAGGGAACGAGAGCGCAAAAGTTAGAGGTAGAAAAGTAGTTATACGCATGCGCATGCGCGACGTTAACCGTCTGGAAGCATTCGGACCAATGGTTCGTTTGATAGATTAGGAGGACAGGGACAGAAGTGCAGAATGGGCATGCGTGAATTGTAGATAGTTGGCGTTTTTATTTCACACTCGGGCGACTGCGGATCGCTGTGTGCAATCGTGTATTTTTGTTGCTAATGGAAAAAGTCTATAGCGCCATGGATTTATCGGGAAACTGCTTAAAGGTGCTGCGGTTTTAGCTTAGATAGCATACTTGTCATTACTATATATATATTGTAATTTCGTTTCTAGATTTATGAAGGTTTTTAATGTGTGTTGTGGATGTATTTTGATACGAGTTTATGAAAGAATTTGCAGAAAAAAATTCACCTGCAAATTAAACTGTTTAAAATGTCATGAGCAGGGTTTTATTTCTGATAGAGGACATTATATGTATGGAACTCATGTTTCTAGACTCTAAAATGTCCAAGATAATTTTGTATAGTCCTGCTATCGGTATGAATGAAAAGAAATACATCTGTGGCCTCTGGTATTATTTGCTTAGTTGTAACTCAGAGCTTTTAATTTTGTATGTATAACTTCTGAAAACCTGTATTATAATTAGTATTAATCCAAAAAGCCTAATAAGCATGATCATATTCCACCTACACATTTGGCAAGTTCTTTCCAATTAGCTATGAACATTAAAATACTTGCACTCTGCTTCTCTCTGTGCACCAGAAAAAACTCTCAGAAAGCTAGGAAAGGAAATCTGCAGAATGGTCGCTTGGCTTTCTCTAAACCAGGGTTTCTCAACCAGGGTTCCTAGGGTTCTGCGAGAGGTCACTAGAGGGTTCCCTGGGAGATCACGATTTATTTAAAAAAATATTTCAAATTCGGGCCACTTCACATTAAAGAGGTAAGTTTCATTCTTTATTTTTAGTTTAAGAACACTGTTAATGCATATATGCAGGCCTACCCATGAAAGGAATGTAATAATTTTGTAACTTCTGGCCTATATTTGAGCCTGAATGGGCAGGGGTTCCCCGAGGCCTGAAAAATATTTCAAGGGTTCCTCCAGAGTCAAAAAGTTGGGAAAGGCTGCTCTAAACTATTGTAAAATAATTCTCCTTTCAGGCTATATGTAGAAGCTGTGTTCTGCAAAGGATTCTGCATTTATAGAAAATTTTGCTAAGCTGTTTACCAGCTTGGACCTATTCTCTTATATATGGCTTATAATGGCATCTATACGCTTTTTGTTCCTCCATTCAGTACAAACAAACATGTGTACTTCCTAATGTATTTTTGTTTTTGAAGGAAGGAGAGGTGGTTTTTTGAATGGGGTCATGAGCCAGCATTTTCCTGTTAAGACAGTATCTAATTCCAGAATAAAGAGGCTAGGATTGTCTCTCTATACCAGAGCTTTCCAAACTTTTCATGTTGGTGACACACTTTTTAGACATGCATCATTTCATGACACACTCTTACAGGAGGGCATCATTTTGCAACACACTCTCACAGCAGGGCACAAGGCAGGCACTAGGACCTGCGCAGAATCACAGGTTTGGAGGCAGTGAGGCACAAGGCAAGCATAGGACCTGCGCAGAATCACAGCAGGTTTGGAGGCAGCCAGGCACAAGGCAGGCACTAGGACCTGTGCTGAATCCTGGCAGGGCTCCGAGGCAGCAGCAGTCGCGACACACCCAGACACTGCAGCCGACGCACTAAGGTGTCCGACACACAGTTTGGAAATCTCTGCTCTATACCATTCACCATTACTAGTGTATTGTGTTTCCCCTGTGTTAGAGGAGAGTATTCCTATTTTCAGGGGATGGGGATCTGTGTCTCCCTTTTCCTTGGTTAGAAAATAGGTTCCAATTCCCTTCACATCAGAGACATAGAACACAATGGAGTTGCTTGGTGATTAAGCCTCCAGATTCAAGGTTCAGAAATTGCCTTTTAGGCTAACAAAAGTTGATCTCCATACTAGCTGTACCCTGCTATATTGAAAATGCTGTTTACTACATTTTGCCTAGTATGTACCTACTTCTATATATAAGGTTGTAATTATATATAGATATAACTTCCATCACATTATAGTTAGTTGGTTTAAACCAAAGGTATGGCTAGATAATCTTGGCTTAGGGAGAAGAATATTGTTTAATGGGAGCAGATGTTAAACTGTAATTGTAAAGCTAATGACAGTAAGATTTTTTTTGCAGATACAATTCTTTCATGCTTTAGAACCCATAGTGTTACAAAATTGGTGTGCGATATGCAGATATGAACTACTGTTTTCAGAAAACTATTTTGTTCAATGATGTTGATTTTAGAGATGCAACTGCAGATATATGGAAAAATGCAGAAATGTATGGTGCAATTAATAAGTTGCAAATAATAAGGGGAAAGAAATGTTATTCTATGAATTTCATATCCCTAATGGTCTTTGGAGAAAAAGGAAGAATAATAAGGAAGTATTCCAGGGTTTTGCTGCACACGATTTTGATCTTGGCAGGGTTTCTAGTATCACCCATTGTATTGATTTACTTATATTCCATGTTAAAAATACTTTGTTATTGCAAAACCTTTAAACAGCCTTCTGATAATTGAGAATAGATTTGGTGGGATGGAAGACAGTGTCCTAAAGGAAGGAGGAATTCAGCATGTTATGAGGCTTTTGAAGCTTTAAAACAAATTGACCACTGCACCAATCTTGGAACTTGCAGATTGGAAGTTGCCATACTGTATATTTTACACATAAATGCAGGAGCAGTCTTGTTTCAAGAGCAAAACAGAATACTTTGTATTACAGCTTCTGTTAGTAGAAGACTAAGTCATAGGAAATACAGTTACCAAGCCCATAAGTGTAATTTCAGGCCCTGAAGTGGGCAATTCATGACACGATTTATAATTTCCTGTTTAGTACCCACAAAATGATGACTGATAACCTACTTGCATACATACTATCATTTGTAAAACTAATTTCAGTTGGCATCAGTGGACTGCAGAGTTATTGTTGTGCAATCTTGAGATTGTGTAGTGATCAGGCAGAGCAAATGTATTTGATGATACTATGAGAGGAGGAAGCAGAACCACAGGCAGAGAAAATTGCCCAGATATTTCCGAAAATCTAAAAGAACCCTACAGAATGAAACAGGTGGCAATGCCCGGCGGCCTTCAAGGAGGCGCTTGTGCACCCCCTCCTCAAGAAGCCGTCCCTGGACCCTACTATCCTGGGCAATTTTCGCCCAGTCTCCCACCTTCCCTTTTTGGGAAAGGTGGTTGAGAAGGTAGTGGCGTGGCAACTCCAGAGGATTCTGGAAGAAACGGATTATCTAGACCCCTTTCAGTCAGGTTTGAGGCCTGGTCATGGGACTGAAACTGCATTGGTTGCGCTTATGGATGATCTCTGGCAGGAGCAGGATGGAGGGAGTGCATCCATCCTAGCTCCTCTTGACCTCTCAGCGGCTTTCGATACCATCGACCATGGTATACTTTTGGGGCGGCTCAGGGAGTTGGGGGTGGGCGGCGTAGTTTTGCGCTGGTTCGCCTCCTTCCTCCGGGGCCGTTCTCAGTCGGTGTTGATAGGGGAGGAAAGGGCTGACCCGCGACCCCTGACTTGCGGGGTGCCGCAGGGGTCGGTTCTCTCTCCTCTCCTATTCAACATCTACATGAAGCCGCTGGGTGAGATCATCCGTCACCATGGGATGAGGTATCACCAATATGCTGATGATACCCAGTTATACATCTCCATCCCGGGTGAAGTAGGAGATGCGGTCGATGCCCTATCTCAGTGTCTGGAGGCTGTGGGGGTCTGGATGGGGAACAACAGGCTTCAACTGAACCCTGGTAAGACGGAGTGGCTGTGGATTGATGGCCCCTCTAAATCCGGGAAGTTGTCATCTTTGGTTCTGGTTGGGGTTGCACTACCTCACTCGGATCCAGTGCGGAACCTGGGGGTCCTCCTGGACTTGCGACTCCTGCTCGAAGAGCAGGTGGCAGTCGTGGCCAGGAGGGCCTTTGCACAGCTGCGAGTTGTGCGCCAGTTACGCCCCTTCCTGGATCGGGAGGCCCTCCAAACAGTCACTCATGCCCTTGTCATCTCCCGTATAGACTACTGTAACGTGCTCTACATGGGGCTACCCTTGAAGAGTATCCGGAAGCTTCAGCTGGTACAGAATGCGGCGGCGCGAGCAGTTATGGGTGCCAGGAGATCGGCACATGTAACACCTCTGCTTCGCGAGCTGCATTGGTTGCCAGTTTGCTTCCGGGTCCAATTCAAGGTGTTGGTGATTACCTTTAAAGCCCTATATGGCATAGGGCCAGGATACCTGAGGGACCGTCTCGGCCCGATAACGTCGGCCCGCCCCACCTGTGCATGCAGGGAGGGCATGCTCCGGACCCCCTCAACAAGAGAATTCCATCTAGCGGGGTCCAGGAGGCGTGCCTTCTCTGCGATAGCGCCCGCCTTATGGAACATATTGCCCCCGGAGGTGAGACTGGCCCCTTCACTTCTGGCCTTTCGGAAGGCCCTTAAGACCTGGCTCTGCCACCAGGCCTGGGACAACAGAGGCGATAGTGCCTCCTGGGGTTGGCTGGCACCGTAGCAATAGGATCTGTGCTACGATTCCCTACCCATCTTTGGATTTTATTTATTATATTGGTTGTATTTTAGATATTTTTAAATTGTATAGTTTTTAATTTTTTAATTGTTGTAACCCGCCCAGAGTCCCTTGCATGGGAGATGGGCGGGGAATAAATTGGAATAATAAATAAATAAATCTGCAAAGCACGTATCCAAATTCAAACTAACTTGCCAGATCACCAATCTCACACCATAACTTACCATTCTCAAAGCAACCCAGCTGAGAGTTTGAATCAGACTCTAGGCACTTAAGAAGCAGACAACACTACATAGAGAAAATATATACATATATAAAACCATTTGCGCATGAATATAATTGTACTAGGAATGACAGTATAGAAGTGTCCCCTTGTTTTTTAATGCTTGGAAGCCAGTCATTCTTAAAGGTAAAGGTTCCCCCCGCACATTTGTGCAGTCGTGTATGACTCTAGAGCCCGGTGCTCATCTCCGTTTGTTAGCTGAAGAGCCAGCGTTGTCCGAAGGCGCTTCCACGGTCATGTGGCTGGCATGACGCATGCGGAACGCTGTTACCTACCCACCGAAGTGGTACCTATTAATCTACTTGCATTTGCATGCTTTCGAATTGCTAGGTTGGCAAGAGCTGGGGCTAGTGTGGGAGCTCACTCCGTCACGCGGGGCTAGGGATTCGAACCTCCAAACTTGCGATCGACAAGCCTGGCATCTTACCCGCTGAGCCACCACGCCCCCATTCTTACCAGCTGATTTATACTTTGGGACAAAACCTCCAGGACTAAAGATAACTCATCAACAATGTGTGAAGAATTAAAAGTACAGATTGCATTACAGTATGTAACTTTTTACATTACAGTATTACAGATTAGCCATTTAACATGTGAAAAGCTTCAGCAAACTAATAGAAGGCAGCAAGATGCTAAAATACTTTGATTCACAATTGAATTCAGGGGTAGAGTTTTAGTATGTAACTTTAGTCTCCAGAAACACAAAAGCTGATGGGAACCAGTGGTGCATATTATTCTGAATCAACTGGATGAATATCTCTGAACATCTACCAGTGTGCAGAGTACAACAGGAAGACAAGAAAGGCTTCACCTAAATTCAACACAGTTATGTTGAGACTCTGAATTTATTTCATCATCTGAATGAATGAGTGTTCAACACAATCCTATTAGCAGTAGGACTAAAAAGCATTATACAGAAAAAGAACCAGTATCAGAATCCATGCAGAGTTCTGGACTAAACCCTTTAGTGGAAGAATTCACTCCATCTTCATACTTTGTAAGTGATTGTGATCAAGATGTGGGGAATGAAAAGCAATCTTGTTTACAGGAGGTGGTTCCATACAACTGCATAATGCCATTTGAATTAAAAGAAAATATTGATGTACCTTAAAAATCAAGCTAGGTTAAAGTCAAACCAGTTTAATGATTATGTTTTAAATGTTTCTATAACATATCAAACTGTTACAACAGTCATTACTGCACTGCAATCACTTTTGATATCATTAAATCTAGTGAGAGACTAGTGTGGGAAAGTATCCTTAAATAGAAGTGTGCTGTTGAGATAATGGTCTTTTAGTAGAGGAGACTGTAACCCTCCCCAAGTTAAGGTGGTGGTTGATATTTGTTGGATTTCACTCCCACCTGGGTGGCTAAATAAAATTATCTTGGCCAACAGAGAAGAATAGTGAGTTTTGTCTAATGAGAGGAGTGTTACACTATAGATCTAGGAAGAATCAGCATTTTGTTAAAACTTGTTTTAAAGATGCTGCTGAAGTTCACTAAATAAGAATTACCAGTGGATCAGCAGGGAATTTTTCTGGGTCATCTGATGATAGGATTTTTGTTACTATCAAGAAAGAAGGGACAAATGGGAGTAACTTGGCTACTTGGACACTGTGAAATCTGTGTTCTCATGTTTCTTGCATGTAAAAGTTATGTTCTCTATTATAAACCCCTAGCGCAAAGGCAAAGTAACTTGCAAGATTTCTTTTGTAAATTCAGTTCTTGCAGGCCCTAGAAATCATAGTGTTACATAGACAGGGACACAAATATGAAACTACTCACATTTTTGGAATTTACTGAAAGACAATAGCTTCAGGCTTAAAAAAAGATCTGTAATGTGAAGGGAACTGGGGATCATAAACAATGCCCCAACCTCCTCAAAACAATGGAAAATAACCTAATTTAAACCACAATTATAGTTCTTAAGAACTGGAACCTCAGTGCCATTGAAGTTCCTAGTCCTGTACAATTTTGAAATTATGCAAGCAGAATGCAAATACATCTATTCTTCAGATATTCTCCATCAATATGGGGAGGTCAGAGATAGAGGGATAATTCAGAGTGTACATCCCTAACTACTTCCATGCTTACACATTTTGGATGGATGACCATGTTGGGCAGAATCCCAGTTTCAAAGAATGAAAACATAGAGGAAAAGAGAGAGAAACAAAAACACAAGCCAAGTAGCTTGCTAGCCCACAACTCTTTTATCCATTATAGTTGTTCATGAGCCAAAATCTATGAATCTTCTCAGCTTCATGTTCAAGAATTCTTTCTAATGACTGATAAAACAATAGGATTTTTTTTCTTTCAAATGATTCACCTTGTACAGTACTCACTTCTTATGTCTCTTTTCTGTCAGCTCCATTCTGTATGGCAATTATTCCATTTAGGATTGTAATTTTATTTGTAAAGGAGCTACCATGGACCTGGTGGAGTTTTTCCAGTCTGGACACTACTTGAGATCCATGAAACGAATGTCCATGATGAGCAGGAAATTCTTTGGCAATGGGCGAGGTGCTGGTGAAAGCACTGTGAACACCTGGCGTTCCAGATCTACTCCAGTTACCACAATGAAACCAGCCACACTGGTCTCAGAGATGTTCTCATCAGTGCCATCAGCAGTACTAACACTTAATAGGTGGTGAACCATGTCACGGCCGGGTGTAACTGGTACTAGCTTGAGTTGATTGTCTTCTTGTGACATGCCCAGAGGCAGACACGAGTCAGGGATGGTGGGAGCTCCCACTTTATATATCTTAACATCAGAGAACTTGACATCAAAAGCATGTGGATAGAAGCATCCTCGGAAGCCATAGAAGTATTCACGTATGCGGTCATCACGAAACTCCCGCCGGAAATCTTTAGAGCGCTCCACTACTCCACCAGATTTGGGAAGCAGCACAGTTCGAACAAAGTGAGGCAGGTCTCGCTTCAGTTCGTTGTAGAGGCGTTCCTGATCCAACACTACAACAACATCAACTTCAAAAGCAGAAGCAGCATGTACAAGTGCCTGATACCCAGATCCCTTCACCCAGCCACAAGTATTGATGATACAGCCACTGATTGAAGCTCTGCGGTTCACCTCACAGCGCTGATTAAACACATCAGCCAAGCGAGATGTGATCTATAGAAAAATAAGAAACAAAGGGAAAAAAAGGGGGGGAAAGTTAAGCTGGCCCTTTTTGGAAGCCTCAGTCCTTAGAAAGTTCATACTTGTTCATCAATGGTTCATTTTTAAAGGTGGAGAGGGGTTTTATAAGATATGACACTGCCTTAGGCAAAGACCCTTAATTTGTCACCATAGCCCATTAGAGCCTAATTTGGTTTCTTAAGCCCTCATGTCTTATTCACAATACTTTAGCCAAAGACTAAAACTCATGAGCCAAAATAAATACTTTCGCATTAAGGTATAATCCTTTCCCTCTTCTTAACAATTCAAAATAGTTGCTTCCACAAAGATCCTAAAAACACTACTCATATTTCAAATCTCTACTCATGATATAATCTTAGATAAATCATTACTCCTCATCCTGATATATTCAGGGCCACCAAAACTGCATTCCTAAACCTCTTTATCCTGAATATAGCAAGACTTAACCTACAATTATACTTGTAAAGGATTGTAATATAGAATAATGCTGTTCTAAGGATTTTGGATAAAAGAAGGGAAGACCTAAATTCAAATAGTCTTGATGTGTTGATAAAAACCTTCACAGTAAGCAAAAAGTTGACTCACTTTATAAACTTCAAAATATACGTGAGTGCAGCCAAACCGCCCAGGGTCCCTCCTTGTGGGGGAGATGAGCGGGATATAAATGTAATAAATAAATAAATAAATAAACAAACAAACAAACAAACAAGCAAGCAAGCAAACAAACAAACAAACAAACATAGCATCACTTATAAAATGGGAAGACATTTAGACTGAAGAAATCAAAGATAGAAAAGCTTAACTGGATACTGAAATGTACTTAGAAGTAACTTAGGAAGACAAGTAGTAACATTTTTCTCTTGGATACTTCTCTTTGATTAAGGCAATTTTTAAACAAATTCTCTAGTTTATTTCCTAATAGGTGGTGCTACCCCATCTAAGATGAACAAATATTAGATGAAAGCAGAGATACTGTACAGAAAACTCAATCTTTTGTTGCCATCTGGTGGTTGACTGGACTTTTGCAATGAAGATCTGGCAGATTTGTTTCATGTTGCTCTTGGTGTCAGAGATTTTTCCCATAAATTCCAAAGCCATCTCTTTAAACAGATATTCAAAATAGTTTATGTGATAACCATGGGATTCAATCTGAACTCTCCATTCCAGAGATGCAAAATACATGCTCAAGAATTCAGCTACCCTCCTCCCCTTTATTTTTTAAAGTTGTTTATCCCCTTTTTTTTAAAAAAAAAGTTATTTTATTCTTATTTATTACACCTACTGTACTGCACAACATGCTCTGGCTTTACCAATTATGTATTAGCAAGCTTCTGTAAAACATTGATTATGCATCAGAGACAGAATTCTGCAAAAAAACTGTGAAGACTCCATAAGTTTTGCTTCTATACACTGCTTGGAGTCTCTTTGAAGTGTATATATATTTATGAGTAAATAGTCTAGTAATGGATCAAAGAGATTATTCTAATTTTTTTCTTTTGCTTGGTATTTCCAAGTTATAATCACTATGCTTAAAAAGAAAATAGGTCTGCCAGATTTCAGCAGCAGAAATGAGGGTGACCGCTAGACAGCAGCAAAGTTAAGAGTTTTCTGTGTTTTGCTGCTTTCTTTGTGCATCCCGCATAGGATAGTTCTAGGAAATAGGGAAGTTACAAGATTTGCCTTCATCAGAGATAAGTACCTTATCCAAGACAAAAACATTAACTAATTGTCTTACATGTATTACTTCTAAGTAAATTTCTGTATCCAATTTAGCATATTTTGCTTTTCTGTCTGATTCTCCAAATCATTATCTTTTATATAATGATGAAATTATGTGTCCATGGTCAGCTGAGTCTTGTTATAAGTATCCAAACCAAATCAATGATGCTAGGCTGTCCAAAATCAGGCTTCCAGTTAATCACAGTATGATGAATCAGATTAACATGATTAATTATAAATAAACATTGATTATGGATTAACAGGACTACTTTTACCTGGTCCTATTCTCAATAGATACAAGCTGTGTTTACATAACATAGTAAACCATAATTCACAGCTAACAAACCACAACAACTATGTTTCCTATAGTATGCCTGAACAATCTATTGTTTCTTTTTTTAATTACACGTGCAAATCAAGTAGTCAAAGCATCAAAGATGAGTTTTCATACCTTTTCAAAACTTTAGTTAATAGTTATCTAAATAGTTTCTACTCATCAGCTCCAAAATTCAAGAAAGAAAAGTTCTACTCTTTCCTCCTCTATGAGTGAGTTTTGTATTCATCATGGTAATTTCCCTCTCATAAGGATATACTATGTTAGCACAGGCTACTTCTCTGATAGTGGCCAGTCACAGTCCAAATGGAATTCATAAGCGGAGCAAAATGATTATAGTCATCTCCTGTTTAAATATACCGTTCGGTAATCAAGGGAATGAAGAGGTTTGATTTATAATTTTCATACCTTTTCTCCATTAAATGAAAACACAAAAAGCTATTCCATAAAAGTCCAAAGAAACCAAACAACGCTGCAGTTAAAAATGGTGCCTAAAATTTATACCCCAAAGTTCTATTTTGAGATCACTTCTGGAGCCAAACTTTATGCAGAGATTCACCATATCATACCTTACTCCAAACATATGGTACTTACTTTGTTATAGAGTTTGATGTTTGTGCCAGGTGTGGTGGACCCAAAATGATAAACCAGCGGGGCTTGAACTGAGAATCCTTCTTCAACATCTGCAGGTCGCTCAATATAGAGTGCTCCCATAGTGCCTGGGATTGAGATTGAGCCCTGGCCTACATCCAGCTCCACAAAAGTGGGTCGGCGTCCAAGACGCACAGCATAATTCAATAACAGGCGGCAGACCGTTGACTTGCCTACATCTGTGGGGCCCACCACCATCACCCGAGGTCCCCGCTCATCTTCACGCTCGGCCTGCCACCGCATCTGCTCCAGAGCTGTATGGGTGTTGAGGTAGAGAAGCATGGGCGTATCTTTGGAGACATAGGCTACTTCAGTCCGACCAGTCAGTTGCACAGAACAGCCATGCCAGGTAAACACAGCAACTTTAGCACCAGCATCAAAGGTGAATTTCTTGTTTCGTGTCAGTTCAGTTCCAAAGATTTCAGCCATGCCTGTCATAAGTTCCAGCTGGACAGTTTGTGAGGCCTCAACTTCAAAGCGGAGCTCAGTCTCTCTCTCCAGCTCAAACTTGGCAACCAGTTTCTTTTCATCTCCAGCTTCCTCTGCCATCTTGTTTTATTCACAAATTCTGAGGACAAAACATAATTTAACAAAATCATTTTTAAAACATTTGTTGGATGTCATTCAGAAATATTAAAGATTCTTTCAAAATCTCTTTTATATGAAGCAGTGAAAGGGATTTCCTCCCCTAAATATATTCTCCAAAAGGTGAAAAAAAATTGATTTCATATTTATGGTCTAATTTACTATTCCTAACTTGGATCTCTTTTTGTATGTTGGATTACAACTCTCATCAGTACCAGATACTGGTGGTGCTGGTTGAAACTCATGGGAACTTTAGTCCCAAATATCTAAGAGAACCCAGTTTGGAGAGATTTGGGATAACTAAATATATTTGGAAATACATAGGAAATTTTCCCAAGAGAGAGCAACCATTTTCTCTGGTGGCCAAGATGTTGGCCTAAACCACTTTGATTGCTTCATTATGCTATTCCTTCTAATTTAATGACCACATGAACAAAAACAAAACATTCATTCCTCTTTCTGGAGCACATGGTAAAATGGAGACTGTGTATTGAAAACTTGCATATAAGTTTAATATAGTATTATTACGATTATTATTTAAAGAAACTCTAGAGACACTGTGGGCTTATGTTACAATCAGACAGCTGTTCTTTTCCAAGTACAGTTCTAGTTTCTGAGGCTGCAGTTAAAGGTAAAGTCTCTTGCTGACGACTTGACAAAAATGCAGAAATAGTTTCCTACTGCAGTCTTCCAGGATGCAGTCTCGATTACAACCCTGAGATTTTGTAGTGGTCTCCCATCCAAGTCCTAATCAAGAGAGATCATGCTTAGCTTTTCGAGATTGGTTAGGGGTTTGCCACGCAGCTAAAAGCCAGATTTGGTCCAAGGGATGAAAACTGCTAAGCCTTACGTTAGTTCCAATCAGTTACATGATTGTTGCTTCAGTATCACAAAAACTCATGGAGAAAATCTATCTATGTGGTCGCTACGAGTCGACAACGACTTGATGGCATGTAATCAATCAATCATAAAAACAAATCACTGGAAAAAAAAAGTTAAGGATTATAGCGTGAGGCTGATAAAAGCTAAGAGACGCCTCTCCCAAAGGGATTCCGATCTCCATCCCATCGTTTCAGCGACTACCAAAACATCATACAGGAAAAAGCGAGACTAAGGCAGGGCTAAGAATGAAACGTTCCCCAGAAAGAAAGAAGCCACCCGACAGACGGAACGGCTTAAAAACTGAGCATCCCTATAGCAACGGAGTCAGGGCCGTGAAGAAGCCACCCACCGATTAAATCCACAGCGATCCAACCGCGCTAAACCCGATCGGACTAGGCAACGGAAGTGTCCGTTGCTCCGGAACTGAGGGAAGCATGTCGGTTAGCCAACCACGTGATATCCGCTTGTTTCAAGACCACCTCCTCGCCCAGTGGCACAAGGGAAATGTAGTTTATCCGTGTATACGAATCAAAAGGCGAGTGAGGAAATCCTGTTCTCGTGCTCCTGGGAAATGTAGTTTCTTGTCGCCAAACGATTAGAATAACAGAGACAGCCAGCCTATTTCTTTCTCTTTTTTTGTCAACGCCACAAAGAACACTTCAGGATGTCATTTGGTTAGATATTTTAATATACTGATGAACTAAGATATGCTTTTTTCGCCATACCAGAAGTGCCGTTGTTGGTGGATCAGCACGAATTAGTATTTATCACCAGTCAAACTGGGGTACTTCTGGCTTTAAGCACTGCCACTCAGGGTTCAGATCTCACGGCCTCCTAGTATAACAACGCTAATTCTAAGCATTTAAATCCTTGAGACCGTGAAAAATTGATGTTGCTTTTGATAGCAAATAATAAGTTCTTTGATTATCCAGTGATGAAGTTAAGCTAGTATAACAAACAGAAACATGCAGTCTTCTGAAATGTCATAGTCAGATTAATTGTGGCATAAGATTTCATGAACTTCAAAATGTTAATACCATGCAAAAGGCTTTTTGAATTTAAATGTGCCACCGATCACTATTTTCATATTATTACCCATAAATAAATGCATTACTGGCTCCTTGTATTTGTGGGGCATTTTTATGTGATATTTCTACAAAAGGGAGAATGCTTCTAACTCCATGCTTCTATATTTAGTAGTCTCCTCTGCTTAATAAATATTACTTGGTGGTTTGGCCCTTGCAAAAAGCATACTTATTTCTCTATATTGCTACATTACGACTAGCTGTGTTTTTGAAGGGAAGAGCTGCTGAACTTTCAAGTTCCCAGTACTAAAAGAGATTCTACCTGCTGCTTTCTATTTTACAGTGAATCAGTAGAAAAAATGTGCAAAAACCAAGTAACTGTCTAGTAAGAAGTTTCACATTTTTGTTCTGTTGCTGTTGTACTCCACAGCAGAACCTTTTGTGTTTGGCATCAATAGCAGCACAGAGGACATAAGATGCCAGAAGGATACCACTTACAGCAGAAGCTTGTTCACTCATAAGTAAGCTATATTGAATGTAATGAGGATTACAAGTTAGTGAGCATAAGATTGCAGTCTTATGCCATGTCCTCATTTTCATCTAACCATGGCACCAACATGCTGGTGAAATATAGCTTGGCTGTAATTTTCATCTTGGCCCAACACGAGTGAGATAAGCTTAAGCTGTCCTTAGCTGTACTGCTATATGGGTAGCCCTAGTTTAGCAACCACAACTGGGACTGGCAACTCAGTTGTTAAGTGAAATGGTCACTAAGTGAAACTGCTACTGTGCTTATGATCTTACTTCAGCTTTCCGTTGCTTTACAGACCTGCGAAGCCGTAAATGTGAGGACCAGTCACAAAGTTACTTTTTCATCACCGTCGTAACTGTGAACGGTTGTTGTACAAGGCAATCGCTAAACAAGTAATAGAGACAGAATAGAAATTGGTAATAGGGACAACAAAGTTTCTATTGAGTGACTGTAGGGGGAGGCTATTAGGAATGGGAATATGAATTATAGATTTTTTTCCCCAAAATTGACTAATGTCACTTTTGAAGGTTATTTTGCTTCATTTCCAGATTTAGCTGCAACTGCCCTGTTGGATTAAAGCAAAGGCCTCTCTATTCTGTTCATTCTATCCCTCCAGTAGCCACCCAAATGTTTCTGGGAAAACCCACAAATGACATCTGTGTAGTACTGCCCTTTGATTCATATTGGCTAGTGATCAGTATTCCTGTAGTACTAGTCATGATTGGTAGCCGCTGATAGTCTTATCCTTCATGAATTTGTCTAGTTTCATTTTAATGCCATCAAATTTAGCATCATTACATCTTAAAGTTGCAGTTTTCATCTTACCTACATGCTCAAGATCTTCTCTTTAACTAATTCCCATCTTCCATCATTCAGCTTTAGTCACCAATTTTAGTCCTTCTGTTTATCCATCTTCTCCATTCCATGTATTCATTCTGATGAAGTAAGCTGCAGCTCACAAAAACTTATCCCTTTTAATAAAATATTTTAATCTATCAGACTCCTTTTGATTTTTGGCTTTCCGTGTATTATCTCTCTCTCTCTCTCTCTCCATCCATCATAAATAATAATAATAATAATAATAATAATAATAATAATAATAATAATGTCTTATATTTTCCCTTATTCATATTTCTTTTAGATTGAAAACCCCCAAATGTTATTTCTTCCCTCAGGAAAACTATTCCTAGATCATTGTAGTTATCTTATTCTGCACCTGTTCCAATTCTGCATTACTTTTTTTAAAGTGTGGTGACCAGAACTGTAAACTATAGTCAGTGAGTGGTTGCAGTCACTCACATGTATAAAGACATTTATGTTATCATTTTAGTTCTTTTCTTAATGATCCCTGATTGCAGTAGGGGAACATGTTCCACTCAGACAACATGGTAAAAAAAAAACCTGTGACAAGAATGGGAGAGTCCGCTATGACTGTAGAGTTAAAGTTGAAATAGACCAAAGAGTCTGTTTCCTAGAGTTAAAAAAGAAAATGTTTAGGAGATAAGCAGAGAAACTAAGTATAAGACAATAGAAGAGATTCCTTTGTTACAGCCCTATTATATCCTGCAAAAACAAAGTCATATTTGAAACACTTGCCAGTGTCAGAGATAGTTGTTCCTGTCAACATGAAGGATGGGTGGAATGATAAACAGCTTCCAGTCATTTCTATGTCCAGCATGACTGATGAAGGCCATCGAAAGAATTTTTTTTTGGAATGGCAGTCTAAATATTGGGCTAGTGATTTAACTGTAATATCAATGTATCCCCAAAGGAACATTTTCCACTATTCCATTATCTTCTAAATGTGAATTACTAACTAGAACAGAGCTTTCCAAACTTTTCATGTTGGTGACACACTTTTTAGACATGCATCACTTCGCAACACACTCTTACAGCAGGGCATCATTTAGTGACACACTCTTACAGCAGGGCACAAGGCAGGCACTAGGACCTGCGCAGAATAACAGCAGGTTTGCAGGCAGCAAGGCACAAGGCAGGCACTAAGACCTGCACGGAATCCTGGCAGGGCAGGTTTGGAGGCAGCCAGGCACAAGGCAGGCACTAGGACCTGCGCGGAATCCTGGCAGGGCAGGTTTGCAGGCAGCAAGGCACAAGGCAGGCACTAGGACCTGCGCGGAATCCTGGCAGGGCAGGTTTGCAGGCAGCAAGGCACAAGGCAGGCACTAAGACCTGCGCGGAATCCTGGCAGGGCAGGTTTGGAGGCAGCCAGGCACAAGGCAGGCACTAGGACCAGCACGGAATCCTGGCAGGGCAGGTTTGCAGGCAGCAAGGCACAAGGCAGGCACTAAGACCTGCGCAGAATCCTGGCAGGGCAGGTTTGGAGGCAGCCAGGCACAAGGCAGGCACTAGGACCTGCGTGGAACCCTGGCAGGACAGGTTTGGAGGCAGCCAGGCACAAGGCAGGCACTAGGACCTGCACGGAATCCTGGCAGGGCAGGTTTGGAGGCAGCCAGGCACAAGGCAGGCACTAGGACCTGCGTGGAACCCTGGCAGGACAGGTTTGGAGGCAGCCAGGCACAAGGCAGGCACTAAGACCTGCGCAGAATCCTGGCAGGGCAGGTTTGGAGGCAGCCAGGCACAAGGCAGGCACTAGGACCTGCGTGGAACCCTGGCAGGACAGGTTTGGAGGCAGCCAGGCACAAGGCAGGCACTAGGACCTGCACGGAATCCTGGCAGGGCAGGTTTGGAGGCACAAGGCAGGCACTAGGACCAGCGCGGAATCCTGGCAGGGCAGGTTTGGAGGCAGCCAGGCACAAGGCAGGCACTAGGACCTGCGCGGAATCCTGGCAGGGCAGGTTTGCAGGCAGCCAGGCACAAGGCAGGCACTAGGACCTGCGCGGAATCCTGGCAGGGCAGGTTTGGAGGCAGCCAGGCACAAGGCAGGCACTAGGACCTGCGCGGAATCCTGGCAGGGCAGGTTTGGAGGCACAAGGCAGGCACTAGGACCTGCGCGGAATCCTGGCAGGGCAGGTTTGGAGGCACAAGGCAGGCACTAGGACCTGCGCGGAATCCTGGCAGGGCAGGTTTGGAGGCACAAGGCAGGCACTAGGACCTGCGCGGAATCCTGGCAGGGCAGGTTTGGAGGCACAAGGCAGGCACTAGGACCTGCGCGGAATCCTGGCAGGGCAGGTTTGGAGGCAGCCAGGCACAAGGCAGGCACTAGGACCTGCGTGGAATCCTGGCAGGGCTCGGAGGCAGCAGCAGTCTTGACACACCCAGACACTGCAGCTGACACACTAACGTGGCGTGACACACAGTTTGGAAAGCTCTGAAGTAGAAGTTAGTACTGATTAAAGTAATATTTATTTATTTATTGTTCAATTTATATCACCGCCCATCTCCCCCCACAAGGGGACTCTGGGCAGTTTGGTGTATGCTAGTCAAATTGTAAAATGCAGTAACAATTCAACAGCAGTATGGCAAAGGTTCAAAATGTGCACATTTCCTTTCAGTCTTAAAATCAGAAGGAAAGACTGAGTTGTCGGCAATTTAATGAATAATAGGGTAATCCTAGAATATTATAATCTAGCATAGCAATTTAGAGTTAGGCCTACTTACATGAGTTTCATCCTGTGGCCATCAAGGTTTCTAATAAACTCTTATTAGTTCCAAGATGTGCTGTCATGGTTTTTAGTGCCAGGCATAATGGTAGCCTCTCAAGACAAGCATATGAAAGCAATTGGTCAGAAATAATGAGTGATGCATATGGGGAATGGACTTGCTGATTGTAGAAGCCCTTACAACAATCATGAATGCAAAACCTGTGCTGAAGACCGGTATGATGAATTCTGCACTACTCTTTTGTTGTTGTTCAGTCGTTCAGTCGTGTCCGACTCTTCGTGACCCCATGGACCATAGCATGCCAGGCCTTCCTGTCCTCCACTGTCTCTCGGAGTTTACTCAAATTCATGTTCATTACATCGGTGATGCTATCTAACCATCTCATCCTCTGCCGTCCCCTCCTCCTTTTGCCTTCAGTCTTTCCCAGCATCAGGGTCTTTTCCAGTGAGTCCTCTAAAGCCAACATGAGCTGGTCAGTTATATCATTATGGGGAAAGTATGGCTCTGTTGAGTATTTTGTGCCTCAGTAATGTAGTTCATGCTTGCAAGAAGGCAGGCTTGGTATTTTGTTTTTTGTTTTGTATATATTTATTGATAAGTAAAGGAAGGCTTGTTAATCTCTATAATGGGATCTGATTTTTCTTTCTGCTACTCAGTAACATAGTAAATGATTGCAATTCAGTGCCTATAGATATCAACACCTAAACTCCTGTGCCATGTTGTGGGGCCAAAATCATATACCCAAGCAATTGTTTCTTTTTGAACTCCAAGCCCACATCGGTTTGAAAAATATGTTCTCCTTTGGGATATCATAAAGCTGCGGACCTAGCCATTGGGGGATGTCGGTTTGGAGGACGAGAGAGGAGGGTTGAGCAATGGCGAGGCTGGTACGAATTCGAAGCCGAGGAGTGCCAAATTCTGGGGCTTCGGGTTTTCATATGATGAAGTATCACACGCGCCAGAGCAGGAGGCAATGAGGGTCCTGGAATCATTTCCCCTAAGGACGGGGCATGTTGGGGTCGGGGGTTGGTCTGGATGAAGCGCCTCGAAAAGCGAGATTGCAGATTTCCAGCCGGCGGTGACCCTTACGCTGCGTCTCTCTCCCTGCGTCAGAGTTTGCCCCAGGCAGCAATGGAGGGGAGAGTGATCCCTGCACGCCTTTCTCCCTGTCAGGGCTCCCGCTCGCCCGCCCGCCCGCCCTCTCTCAGCCGCCCCTTCCCCCCGCCGCCTTTCTGCCCCAGAGTGCCGCGTGCCCTGCCGGGTCGCCCTCTCCACCCAGCGACCCTGTCGGGGTGACTCCAGCTTTTCCCCTCCCTTCTTGATCCGTGTCTCCGACCCCGCTCTGACGTAGCGGGAGACTGAGGTGGGGGGGAGAGGAGGAGGAGGAGGAGGGATGGATGACTCACAATGTTATGATGCGGTTCCACAACACACCGCCACATTCGGCTACAGACGGTGCACAAAAACAACCCTTGGGCTGCTCTGAAGCTGCTGTCCCCTTGGTACGACCCCGCGCAGAGCGACAGCCGGAACAGGCAGGGGCGGAGAGTGTCCCCCAGGGAGCAGGTTTCAAGGTGAGCAGCGAAGACGGCAGAGCAGGCGCCGCCGCCGCCGCCGCCGCCGAAACTTTCCCTCCCCTCCCGCGGCGTCTGGCGGTTCCCCCGCCTGGCCTAAGAACCATCTTTCACTGGGCAGAGAAAAAGCCGAAACCTGATCCGTCCTTCCATCCTTTCACCAATATTCCCTCAGGACCAAGTCCCGGGGGGAACTTCCCCACGCCGCCTTTATTTTCTTTCCGCGCAGGCAGCCACGTGAGTCAGACTCTGCGGTGATTAACGCGGTTTGTCTTCGGGCTCCTCCCACTTCACTTATTTTCTCGCCCCCTCCTCATTTCTTCTCTCCCCTCCGTTCATTGCTCCTTCTAGGGAAAAGGAAGCGGACGGGAACGGGGGAGAATGAAAATCGACGTAATACAAGTTGTACGGGGTGTAGCAAGATGATTTTTACTGCGTTAATCAAAATCCGAGCGGTTAGGAAGCTGGAGTTGCTGACAGACTTGATCCTTCCCACGTGCGATTCGCCGCGGGACGGAATTGGGATCGCGAATAACACGGGGACAAACACGCATACGTGGGGCTCGTGAAAAGTCAGCTTCTGAGGTGTAAAGCCTCTTTCCTACCGGCAGGGGGCGAGCTCACGGAGTTGGGAGCTGTCAGAACTGGGGAGTAGGCGACTATGAATGAATGTGCATGGTGAACCATAATATTGAGTCCCTGGAAAAGGACTTTCACAAGCAGAGATGATAGAGGGAGGGAACATTTAATAAGTAGGAATGTATTGGGAAAAGATACATTATTAGTAGTTATTGCTAGCAGCTACTCAGGAGACCTTTAAGAGGGAGGACTGTACATTACAGTAATTAAACTGAGTGTTGGGTTGTCATGTGAGAAATAATGTGATGAAATGTTACTCAATGACTGTATTGTCGAAGGCTTTCACGGCCGGAGTTCAATGGCTGTTGTGGGTCTTCCGGGCTGTGTGGCCGTGTTCTGGAAGTTGTGGTTCCTAACGTTTCGCCAGCATCTGTGGCCAGCATCTTCAGAGGGCAGGAGCACAGATAGAAGCAAAATCTCTGGCGAATGCTGAAGATGCTGGCGAAACGTTAGGAACCACAACTTCCAGAACACGGCCACACAGCCCGGAAGACCCACAACAGCCATTACTCAATGACTGCTTGATGGCTTTCGGCAGGTCATATTTTTATGTATGACAAGAACTTACTTCAATTTATATGGCTGCCCATCTCAACATCATGACTGATATCGATGATACTGGGTTATGTGACATAATGTCTAACAGCATATGAATGTTAGTGTGGTAAAGGACAAAACAAACAGAAAAGCTGTTTCTAAATCAACTGGGCAATTAAGATGAAAAGAGTAATACTTTTAATTCAGGTAAGGGATCTGGTACAACCCAAATCTGCAGTATTAAGCACACTTACTTAGAGTAACTTAGTGAGTTGTAGAAGTTTGGACGTTTTTTAAAAAAAAGTATACTGTATTGTTTTTATAGTCCTTGACAGAGAAATAGTTCATTTTATGGCAGTTGAGCATCTATTGTAAAGTTCTTGGACCGGGGACAAAAGAAATCTAAATAAATTTCTGTAATTTTCTTCACCTTGAAAGAATTCTTGAAACTGATCTTGTAGAACAATAATGTGACTTGGGGATTTCCATTCGGCCGACCCAAATCACTTGATGCAGTTTCGTTGGGTGCACCCTCAACTTGAATGCCCATTTGGAACCTGAATGACAGCAAGGCATGTTCCTTCCTTCCATTTCCTCAGCATCTGATTGTACTGGAAGGCAAATTTCTGTGCATTGCTCCTTTGCTTATTTCTTCCCCTTTTCTCTCTATAGGTGTCTCCCCTTTCGGTCTGGTTCTCATCTGGGGGGGCCCTGGCAGCGCAGCCCCCCCAAACTTCATTGTTTTGAAAAACGGCTCTAGCCAACCTGCTTCGCTGCTTCACTTGTGACCGCTTGTGTGGGGGCTGCACAGCACCAGCTCCCCCACCTCGACAAGGCATTGCCCTCCAGCCTGTCATGCCCAGCTGTGAGCCAGGGCCACCAGCCGCCTGTCTCCCTACCAAAACTTTCCGCAGTTACCTGCCCAGGTGCCACCGGACTTACAGCTGTGTCCACTGCAGGGCACACTTGGCCAAACATGATGAGCTCATCTCCAAGGTATGTGTACTCTCGGGATCACAATGACAAGCTTAGTTATAGCGATCATTGCCATCATGGCCCAGCCAGACTCTGGCATTGTGCTTCCTCACAGCATTGCCTGTTCAGGGCTACCTAACTCCAGCCCCTGGGATACCCCAGCAATATCAGTCTGTCTAGGAACAGTTTGACCTGTCTCACAACTTGGGATCTCTATGAGCGGTTGGGTTTGGGAAGGGGATTCGATAATCTTTTAAGGGAGAGGACGTAACTCTTATACTTTATTTTCACAGTCCTTCCAGGGAAGTCACGGTCGCGCCTATCTTTTCAATTCTGTGTGAGTGTCCTCCTGCAATTGGTTTTATTTGGTGGGAATGGGATACAGGTGAGCAGCATGCAACAGTGGAAGTAGGCAAACATGGTTTTGCCTTAGAATGGAAGAAAATAGCTTTCTTGCATCTTTCCTGCAAAAGAGGAGAGTCTTAAATATTGGAGATCTATAAAAAAAAAAGTAAGGCTATTGGAGTGAGAGTTATAATCCAGTATTCCTCCAAATAATAACATGTATATGACATATATCCATCATATCTCACTCAGTATCCCATGTAACACAACATTCTTACAGTTGCAGCTCATCTGCCTCCAAGGCTAATTTGACTGAGTTCTGAAATAGAAGTAGGGAATAAAACACATAATAAATCAGCTTTCCAGCACACACACACTGGGAGATTTCTATCCTGTTTTTGTTTTTGATGTGTTATTGTTCCCATTCTTTAACTCAGCAGTGGTCCTCCGATATCATCATAGCATTTATTGGGCTTTATAATGGAACCCAACATATTGCATTGTGCCACTAGAATTCTTTCTTCCACCAAGAGTCTTCTCTTAGCCCCACCACCCAGAGGAGGATACATTCTTGACCTTCAAGGTTGGTCTACTCTTAATTCTAATTATTGGACATGAGATCTCTCCTTTCCCTCTGATCTATGTATTAATCAGTTCCTAGAAAATAGTAATTTTCTTACCATTTCTTTTTCCTCCAATATAACTCCCAACTGTCCATTCCTCTGTTCTTTAGAAGAGACATTTAATTGAAAATCCACCCACAAAGGTTGATACGTGATTACTAATGCTCCAATACACGGAGATAGACTAGAAAACTGCTGATCCTCCTCCCGACTTCTAATTCTGATTTTTGTAATGTATGCCAATAGAACCTACAGTGCAGAAGGCTTTGACAAACATATCACTTTCTTTCATTCTCTTTATTTCTAATTGGCCGTCAGCAGGAGGAAGCTCAGCTCCAAGTCAGTGAGACTTGAGTCAGAGATGTAACATACTTCTGTCGTGGATATTGACAGCAAATTGTTCTGGAGCAGATTCCTTTGGCCCAGAAATAATCACTCTTCTTTAGGTGATAGGAATATATGGGCCGGCAATAGCAAAAGATCTGTTTGGCTAGGCCAAATTCACAAGAGTCAGGGAAATGGAAATGCACAAAATGAGCAGATTCCCTTGTTTCAGTAGATTAAATAGAATTGTCCAAGTTATCTATTTCTGTTGGAAATTACGAACAATCTATATACTCATGTTTTAGACAGTCCTGATGAATTTCCTGCATTAGTTGTTGTTTAAAAGCTGACTAGTAAGCAAGTGATGGTTACATTGCTCCTGTGATGATAGCATACCTTAGAGTTATATTCTCATCTGCTTTTGCCCTTAAATGTGGAAATGTGAAATGAATCTAAATAGAGTATCTATTATTTCTTCCTGGTTGATTTTCAAATAGTTGTGTTGCAGAGTCTCCATCCTTATACATAGCTCAGCATAACAATAGTTAGAAATAGAATTATGGTACCTTTCACCTCAGGAAGGTGAGATCAATAAAGCAGTAGAACCCAAATAACTGAGGTAAGAGCAAATTCAACTGTAGATAACAATATCTAATTTTTCTTTCTACCACAATGTCCTAATTCCACTTTACAGGATAATTTAACTACCTTCTGGATGTATATTAATTTGAAATAATCAAACTATTTGTTTCAACTGTATAGACAGACATGCATGAAAATGTAAGCAACGTTTTCATGTAGTTTGTTTTTAGCCAAATTCACAAGTTAGGAAAATGAGAAATGGGAATGCAAAAAATTAGCAGATTCCATTGTTTCAATAGATTAAATAGAATTGTCCAAGTTATCTTTGCCTGGGCACTTGTACCACTGATGTGCCCCAATTCTTACATTCTAAGCACAATCTACTGTCTGTAGACCCTTCTCCCTGCCACTGGAGGCCGCTGTGAGGTTAAATTTAGAATCCATCTTCTATTCCGTGTTTGGTTTCCAGATTTCCTAGCAAAATAGGTTTTTTTCTTTATAAAATATAAATACACAGTATAATTATTGCAAAATGCCTGCATTGTAAAAATCTATTCACTGAACTGTGATCTGGAAATTGAAACTATTGAACTATCATAGCCAAGTAAATAAATCATGGTTCAGTTAATGTATCTTCGTGAACTAGTCACTTGAAAAAAAAAGTTTTGTTTTAAAAAACTTTCTCCTGTACAAGTACTTCAGATGTCTTAGGACAGGGACATACACCCATCCTAGTTTGTTGAGAGCTGCAGGCAGAACAGAACTGGGGCCATAACCATGGTAAAGATAAATTGAGATGTTGACTTTTGATTTCTTTGATTACAGGGTTAATGTGGGCTGTGGCCCAGCAGAGCAACGCCTTCTGCTCACTGGTCTCCATTCAGTTGCTGATATATTTTGTGAAAGCTGCAAGACTACACTGGGCTGGAAATATGTGAGTAATTTCCCTTTGGAAATGTAATTCTAGCCATCTTGTGGGAGATACGGGAAAGCAACCTTTGTGATGCTACCCAATTTGAAAGACTAGCTTTTCTATGGCCTCTCAAAATCATGGTGCTGTGCATTTATTTATAGATGCCATTTGTCCCAATGGAAATGTGATTCCTAGGGCTTTGTTATCTTTCACCTGCTATTTCATCTCATGATAGCAAAGTTGTATTTTGTGTTGTAAGGTTTTAGAGAGGGGGAGGCCTTGTCTAAAGTAGGTGGGTTTATATCCAACAGAAGAGAATTTGAGTTTGGTTGTTTGCTTGCAGACGTTTCATTCCCTGACCAGGTAACATCATCAGTGCTCAGTGCTGGATTTATGTCTCCTATTTCCTTCTTTGCCAGGAACAAGCCTTCGAGACCAGCCAGAAGTACAAAGAAGGGAAGTACATCATTGAGATGTCACATATGGTGAAGGACAATGGCTGGGACTGAGAGGGAAGTCTGGGTTCACACCCTCCTGCGTAGCATGCCTCGCCCTTTCGTGACCCCATTGCCACAAGTGGCATCCCAGCACAACCAACCCAGCTACCCTTCCATCAATCTCCTGCACAGCATCACCCGGGGAGTGGAGCTTCCAGGATCTTACCCCCCCCCAAACCTCTTTCTGAAATGCTGGATTCACTGTTTGGAGGACCCTACCTGTCCCCTAGAGCAGGAGAGGAAACATGCAGGTGGCGGGGGTGGGGGGAGACTAACGTGGGAGATTTTGGACTGGTTTCTCCTTGGCCCGTGTAGCTTACGTTACATCCACTGTTAGCACTTGTTCGGGTAAAACTGTGGCATCCAGAACTGAGAGCCTGGAATCAGGTTTGAACTTTGCAGCCCATTGCGTAAGAAGAACAAAACACTTAATGCAATGTGACAGCAAGGGCTCTGACATAGGGTAGCTTTGGGGGAGGGCCAACAGATCAGTTTCACGTGTAAAAGCTGAAGAGAGAGCCTCCAGTATCTCCAGCTTAAATAAAGATGGGCTGTGACAGAACCTCAACCATGGGCCTGGATAACTGCTGCCAGATGATGCCGACAGTGTTGAGCTGGATGGACTAGTGATTCAGTTTATTGTAAGGCAGCAGCTTCTCCTTTCTGAGGAGAAATTAAAAGTTGTACATCAGCCTGCTGATATTGGGCACTGAAGGCTGGATGGAGTAGATCCTACTGGGAGATAAAAGATATCCTGAAGGTAGGGGACAGAGGAACAGTCTCTCTCCAAATGGTAGTTACCGTTCCCTTTCCCAGACATTGTGATGGTATTTTCCCCAGGTTTATTCTATGGAGTCCATAACTTTAGGTTTGAATTACTGTGTGCTTGCAATCCCTGAGCACTTTGGCCCCTCCCTCAACTCCCCTACCATAAATGAAGGGTGGGGCGGTGGGGGGGGGGCAACACTTCAGCACTGTCACCAGCGCAGGAATTTTTTTGTATAATAAAATTGTTTTATATTTTAAAACAAACAACCCATACTACCAATAGTTTCTGTCATCCTGCTTCCTTTTCAGATTCAGGACCAAGCCAGAAGTTCTGTTGACAGGACATTAGCTTTCTGCTGGTCAAAGTTTCCAATAGGCATGGAATCCAGAAGTATTATCTGACTACATAAATTAGAAATCTTTACACCAAATCATGCAAAATACGAACCAGTATGTTTCTCCCTATGATAAAACTGTACATTCAAAATTATCATAATCTGTAAATTGGCTCAGATCATCATCTTCTCAAATCAGATGCCTGGATCTTCCTTGTTTTATGTATAAAAAGATGAGCTTCCTTTTCCATAGTCTTTAGCCATCTTCTAGAACGCAAAAGATACCCAATATAGGTGAGCAAGTAATATTTATTTGATGATAGGTTGCTGAACTGCCTCAGAGAACAGAGAAATGACCAATATGTCAGCTACTGTTTGGATACCAAATCATGTTGGTATCAAATTTATCCAAACCCAGCAATTGAGATTGAAAACTCCTCTGAAAGGAGTGAATTGATAGCTCCTGTCATAGAAACCATTGTTCTAGCAGGATAGTCTAGTGGTTAAGGCAACGGGCTAGAAACCAGGAGTCTGTGAGTCCCGCCTTACGCATGAAAGCCAGCTGGATGACCTTTGGCCAATCCCTGTCTCTCAGACCTAGGAAGGAGCCAATGGCAAACCAGGAGACAGAGTTCTAGTCCCGCCTTCAGCATGAAAGCCGGCTGGGTGACCTTGGGCCAGTCCCTCTCTCTCAGCCCAACTCACCTCACAGGGTTGCTGTTGTGGAGAAAATAGGAGGAAGGAGTATTAGGTATGTTTGCCGCCTTGAGTTATTTATAAAAATAATAAAGGTGAGATAAAAATTAAATAAATAAATGAAGCGAGGAAATAATATATGTTTTCTCCATTATGCCTCATGTAACAAGTCTCCAAGCCTAGCCTTTCAACTTTACCAGCAATGGAGGTATACAGAGTTCATGCTGCTGTGGCCACCAACCCAATGCCCTTTTTACATTGCACTGCTTGGGTTGGGCTCAGTAGCACAATGTGAAAAGAGCCCCGGGCAGGGGCCGTGCCCAGTGCATCCGAAGGCCCTCTGCTTTCTCCGCAGGAACACGAGAATTACCTTCTCATAATATCACTGAAGGGCGAGAAGGATCACACGAGAACTGGGATTTTATCAATGCACTTTCTTTAGAAGGCCCTGTATAGAATATTGGACTGCTGCACGGTACACATCAATCAAACCATTCTCTTTTGTCTTCTTCATCCAGCAGCAGGAGTATCCAGCTTTATGTTTCAAGAAGACTGTTCGGGAATTCCACCTAGACGGGGGAGGGGAAAATAAAGGCAAATAATTTGCATCTACCATCAACACGGTTTTCTTACGGCACCACAGTTCCAACCCTAAAGCAGTGTAGGAGTTAATTTAATTGAGGCTGTCTTGGAACAGCATTACACAGGATAACCTGTTCTCTTTACAAGATTTTAAACATTATTTAAAATTCCTAGTATGAGCCTGTATTCAAACGAAATAGCCTTAATTCCAAAATAAGTAGTTTCTCAGTTCCTTAGCCAACCAAATGAGAGGTACAAAGCCTGAATCCCCAAGGTCACATATGGCATCCCCAAAACTTTGACTGTACCCTCCAGAATTCTTCAACAATTGCCACTAAACTGTAATTTGCAGTATGACAATAGAGGGATATATTAAATACATTAGGATATTTAATTTTAATTCAAACAAATTTAGCTTTTGAGCAGCTGCAGGCCACTTTTTATGGCTCTGACCACTTAATAATGTGAGACCTCCAACTCCTCAAAGGCAATATGTGGCTCTCTACTAAAGATTGTGTAATGTTGTGCTAATCAAACCACTAGATCCAGAAAGCTAGATTCTACATGTCATTACATTTTCCTTTGTCTGTGTACTCTTTAAATCCAATCCCTCCACAGAGGGATCTGCATCAAGATGAAAGTTGCAGGGGTTCTCAATTTTTCTTATCTGAAATTCCACCAGTCATTTTATTGAATAATCTGGATCCAAACATGATAAAACTAAAACCCCGCTTCTTCTAAAGATAAGCATTCATATATTTACAGACATTTATTTATAGTAAGTTTTAAGACCATTACAGTTGACTTAAGTGACTTACCCTTTATCCCATCTAGACGGAAGTAGTCTAGAGTCCCAAACCACCAGCTTGAGAATAATGAACATAATGAATTTATATTTTTTTCAATGTAAATTATTTTTTTCACATACAAGTTCTGCCTCTACTTCACATCTCTCACATTCAAATGTGGAGGACCAAAAACCACTCATTTCTATCATATGGCTGAAAAACAGGAAAAGAGCAAAGAGAAAGCCAACACCCAAGCCTATTTCTCAATTCTAAGCTATTATAGCTATGGGGCATTCACGGGAGGGGGTGAGCACAAGGAACATTGCACGGATCATGTCACTATGTTGTTGTTGTTGTTGTTGTTGTTCAGTCGTGTCCGACTCTTCGTGACCTCATGGACCATAGCACGCCAGGCCTTCCTGTCCTCCACTGCCTCCCGGAGTTTACTCAAGTTCATGTTCATCACATTGGTGATGCTATCTAACCATCTCACCCTCTGCCGTCCCCTTCTCCTTTTGCCTTCAGTCTTTCCCAGCATCAGCATGTAATGACATAATGATGCATGCAACGTTGTTTCGATATACAGTGCATTCGGAAAGTATTCAGACCACCTTCACTTTTTTCAATTTTGTTATGTTGCAGCCTGATACTACAATCGTTCAAATGCATGTTTTGTCACATTAATCTACACTCAGTACCCTATAATGACAAAGTGAAAACAGAATTTCAGAAATGTCTGTAAATTTATCAAAAAGGAGAAACTGAAATACCACATGTACGTAAGTATTCAGACCCTTTACTCAGTACTTTGTTGAAGCACCTTTGGCAGCAATTACAGCCTCGAGTCTTTTTCGGTATGATGCGACAAGCTTTTCACACCTGGATTGGGGGATTTCCTGCCATTCTTCTTTGCAAATCCTCTCAAGCTCAATCAGGTTGGATGGGGACCGTTGGTGGACAGCCATTTTCAGGTCTCTCCAGAGATGTTCAATAGGGTTCAAGTCAGGGCTCTGGCTGGGCCACTCTAGGACATTCACAGAGTTGTCCCTAAGCCATTCCTGTGTTGTCTTGGCTGTCTGCTTAGGATCGTTGTCATGTTGGAAGGTGAACCTTCGGCCCAGTCTGAGGTCCTGAGTGCTATGGGACAGGTTTTCATTGAGGATATCTCTGTACTTTGCTCCATTCAGCTTTCCCTCAACCTTGACCAGTCTCCCAGTCCCTGCTGCTGAAAAACACCCCCACAGCATGATGCTGCCACCACCATGCTTCACTGTTGGGATGGTATTGGGCAGGTGATGAGCGGTGCCTGGTTTCCTCCAGACATAACATTTAGAATTGAGGCCAAACAGTTCAATCTTGGTTTCATCAGACCAGAGAGTCTTGTTCATCACAGTCTGAGAGTCCTTCAGGTGCTTTTTTGCAAACTCCAAATGGGCTTTCATGTGTTTTGCACTGAGGAGAGGCTTCCGTCTAGCCACTCTGCCATAAAGCCCAGATCGGTGGAGGGCTGCAGTGATGGCTGTCCTTCTGGAACTTTGTCCCATCTCCACACAGGCACTCTCGAGCTCAGTCAGAGTGACCATCGGGTTCTTGGTCACCTCTCTTACTAAGGCTCTTCTCCCCCGATTGCTCAGTTTGGCCGGGCGACCAGCTCTTGGAAAGGTCCTGGTTGTGCCAAACTCCTTCCATTTGAGAATTATGGAGGCCACTGTGATCTTGGGAACCTTCAGTGCAGCAGAAATTTTTTTGTAGCCGTCCCCAGATCTGTGCCTTGCAATAATCCTGTATCTGAGCTCTGCAGGCAGTTTCTTTGACCTCATGGCTTTTGCTCTGATACAGTATGCATTGTCCGCTGTGAGGCCTTCTATAGAGAGGTGTGTGCCTTTCCAAATCATGTCCAATCAATTTAATTTACCACAGGTGGACTCCAATCAAGGTGTAGGAACAGCTCAGCAACGATCAAGAGAAATGGGAGGCGCCTGAGCTAACTTTCGAGTGTTGTTGCAAAGGGTCTGAATACTTACGTATATGTGGTATTTCAGTTTCTCCTTTTTGATAAATTTACAGACATTTCTGAAATTCTGTTTTCACTTTGTCATTATGGTGTACTGAGTGTAGATTAATGTGACAAAACATGAATTTGAACGATTGTAGTATCAGGCTGCAACATAACAAAATTGAAAAAAGTGAAGGGGGTCTGAATACTTTCCGAATGCACTGTATTGTGGCTTCTACTGGATGTCTTAAATTCACTATATTGTTCAATACACAAGAACCCTCCTTCATGTGCATACACAGCTTAGGTCAATCATTTATGTTGACTTAAGACCACGTGCTGCATTTCTCTACAGTATTACTTTCCCCAAGCAAAACCATGAATTCCAATACAACAGCCCTTGCCCTCCTGCCAAGTCTATAATACACATCTGAATCACCATGGGAGCAGGGACCACAATATACAGTATTACTATTTAGTTGGAATAATTTTAACATCCAGAGTTTTTGTTACAAGCAGTACCGAAATCCTGAGTAACAGATACCCTTTGACTGGAAAAAAAATCAAGTAAATAGATAAGCAAGGACATGATAGCAAATAGAGCTTTAAGCATGGGGGCTGATATTCCAAAGCAATGGTCAGAGTCAGCTAAAGCGAGAAGTCTGTCATAGCGCTGCCTTCACTAAAAGCCACAGAGTCTGTCATGTCACAAGGCCTTGGTTTTTGATTCATGTAAACACCGGGAGACAGTGGAGGACAGGAAGGCCTGGCGTGCTATGGTCCATGAGGTCACGAAGAGTCGGACACGACTCACGAAGAGTCGGACACGGCTAAACGACTGAACAACAACAACAACAAAACACCCAGTAGAAAAACTAACTCAGAATTCCCTTCCCCAGGACCAAAGCTTACCCAATTGATTTGCCAAAAGGGCTCTAATAAACAGCTGAGAGAATAAGAATAATTGCATTATTTAACAAAAGAAAGTACTGCCTGACAGTTGCTTCCAGCTGCATGGTGGTTTAGCTGGAAGCAGCAGCATGACAGAAAGGAAAATAGACTGTTTATCACCCAGAGTTTTGGGCACTGATGCAAATGGATGCCCTTGTTTTTCACTGAGAGGTCATTCACCTATCAATGGTGTTGAACCTTATCACTAGATATGAAGGAAATGGAATTCGGGAAATAACAAGTTTCTAGAGCAAAGGGAGAACAGAACCAGCTATCAGATTTAGACAAGAAGTGAGACTGCAAAATCACTTAAAATCTTCTCTCTTCTGTCCTACACCAATTTTTTGAGGGTGGGAAACTATGCATTTCAATTCCTGAAGATCTTTTGTTTGATTGCTGGAACCAGCTTTCAACTGCAAACGCACTGATCAGAAATTACAGCAAAGAGCTAACCAAGACATAAACAAACAGCAGCTCATTGGACTGCTGAGAAACAGTTCCATGCCATTAATATATTTCTGATAAAAATACCTTTTGGAAAAAAATGTTATGTTAATGGAGTATTCACTCAATCTCTTGTCAGTATAATCAAATTGTTAAAGGTTAAAAATCACGGATAAGAATAACGAGGCAGAAGCAAGCCATAAATCCCTGGAAAGGAAAATTATAAAAGATTATGAAAGAACAGCAGAATTCCTATAAAGGCTGCAAAAATTACAATAGCAGATATGTAGATTTAAGTATGAAACTCAGATTGATCTAAGTAGAGGAGACAGAAATACACATAACTTTGGTAACAGCAATTCAACTTGAGCATGTTTCTACTGATTTCAGATATGTTCTTTTTATAATTGGACATGTGGGAAAAGAAAAGACAGCAAAAAATAATAAGCATAGCATTTCTTGGTTCTCAGTTCAATAATGAAAGAGGAGGGCAGGCAAACAAAAGAGAGAGTGAGAACTCCCAACTGCAAGTAAAAAATATTTTATTTAGCCCAAAGCGTTTCAGAAAGTGTATTCGTTTTTCAAGAGCACTTCTGAAAAGTCTCTGAACAACTGCTCTACTCTGCAAAACTAATGCTGTCAATAGCAAGGATATTATTTATGAACCATTAAGAAAAAGGCAAAAGTATTCGCCATGTAGCTGTTTTCTGAAAAATGAAGATATCCTCACGCCATGAAGAAGTGAATACTATACTCGCTTATAACATGTAACGCATGTGGCAAATCATTCGAGACCACTGGAATGATGAACATATCCCATCAACTCTTGCTTAAAATGAACACATGTCTGATTGCTTAACGCAGATCAAACTAAGTCTTCCAGTATCATTCCATGAAATTACATATATGAATTGTGGCATGAAGACATCACATAGCTGTAGTTATTTTGTGGAATTATATAACTATAATGTTTCACACAAAAACAACTTTGGTCCAGATTTATCAGATACAAAAGGTGCATGGATTGAGGAAAAATGTACAAATACATTAAAACATGTATAAAGGATGGACTAGATCCTAAAACTAGGTACAAAAATTCTAATTCAGTGATTTTTCCATGTTAAAAAAATGAATGTGAGGAATAAGTATAAAGACTGGAAAAAGACTGCCTCAGAAGCAAATAGTCCTTGGAAACAAATATCTGTATATAGCTTAGAACATGAAACTAAATATACAAACTAAATAGAAGTATGCTTATTAGTCTTCATTTGATGCCTTAGCATTCAGAGGCAAGCTGTGGATTCTCTCCTCTAGCATGTACAGAATGTCCTAATTCTCTTCTTACACCTAAGTGGTCCCACTTGGGTTTAAGCATGTGGATCAACAGCTGTTCTCTACATATAGCTGTTTCATGATGGGAAGTAAGGGATCAATACTGGGTAATAATGGCTTTCCACATCTATAGCTCCTTATGGTATTTTAAGCTTTCAGGTCAAACACTGATGCAGTGTTATATTTCCATCTGAATAAGCTTTGTTTATTTAGCAAAGGGATAGCAATTTGTTATGAGATACTTAAAGTGTCACTAACATTTTTAATCTTACTTTTGGATATCCCAGTGTTTCTATTTAATTTCCTTAAAACAGAGAATACAGACTTACATTTTCACATAAAATGAAACAAATGACTGTGTTGGTCTATATAAATCCTTGACCTTGCAATAATAATTAGGCTGAAAAACTTTCTAATAGTAAGAGCAGTTCAGCAGTGGAATAAATTACCCAGAGAAATGCTTAGTTCACAAGAAGTGTTCAAGCAAAGGCTGGACAGCCATCAATCTAGGATATTTTAAGTTGTATTTCTACAATGAACAGGGAGTGGTCTTAATGGCCCCTGCCACCTCTATGATTCCATTAATTCACACATTACAGTGTGTGAATACATATTTATTAACCTAATAACCGACAGCTGAAATAAGCTGAGAAGGAAAAACTGCTTTAACTCTTTTCTTTTTAGCTACTACTCTGGATGGAAGGATGGACAGAAAAAAAATACAGCAGTTTGTTTTCTAGTTGATTGGCAACCCTCTTTTTATACAGTCTACATTTGCTTATTTAGAAGCCTGTCCTATCACAATGCCTAGTTTAGAGCATCCACTGTATTATAATCTGAATATTAACTAAGCCCATTTCAAAAGTTGCATAATCTTAGTTCAGACTCCTTTAAGAAATATTTAGCAAATTGAATAATTCTTTTTGGATTTTAATTTCTGCAAATTATAGTCATTTCCCTTTGTTTAAATTGAAAACTCTTTAGTGAAAACTCTATTATGTTTAAACTGAATTTGCATTAGAAATGATTGGATGCTGTGTAGTTCAATGTGATTGTAACCACTAGTACGATAAAACTTGTAAATTGTTTTTGAAAACAGTAACGTGTCACAACTATTGTACTTTGTCTGGTTCCATGCAAGGCAATGAGAAGTCACTTAGGCTAGGGTTAATATTCTTGATTTTTAAAAAATCAACATAGTGCCCCCCTCCTTTTTTTGTCTATACATCCTGAAACTGTCTTTCTATGAATAGATGCTATAGCCATAAGATAAATTGCAGAAAACTCAGCATCTCATCAGGTGGATATGACTACTAATCTCTCCAGACTGAAAAATAAATTACAAACAAAAGTACATGTTTATTCCTTAAACAGGAATCTTTTGTCTCCGATGCAATGATGCCACCATAAGGAAGAACTTTTTTTCACAGACTGGAATTTTCAACAGGTTAAATTATGTAAACTAAAGAGAACTGCTTGGCTGGAAAAGTTTTGCAGCTCTTGAGCGCTATAGGATTTTGCAGGCACTCATTGAAAGATACTGCAGAGAAATTTCATTTTCAGAATACTGAAAACTTGCAGAAATCCTTCAAAGGCTTCACACTTTGATGTAAATACTATTTCTCTATGCAGTATTGCACTCTAGGCAGGAGTATGCCCACAAGGGAGCTTCTAATGATTCTGGTTCAGTGTTTTTGTGGTAATTCATAAAGTATTATCAAAGGAAAAGATGGGAATTGTGCAAGCCATGGTATTCCCTGTGACACTCTATGGAAGCAAAAGTTGGACTTTAAAGAAGCAGGGTAGGAAGAGTATTGATGCCTTTGAACTTTGGTGTTGGAGAAGACTCCTGATACTGTGGACAGCCAAGAAAACAAAGCAATGGATCATTGAACAAATCAACCCAAAGTTCTCACTCGCGGCACAAACGACCAGGCTCAAATCATCCTACTTCGGATACATTATGCAAAGACCCAGCTCTCAGGAAAAGGCTCTAATTCTGGGAAAGGTGGAAGGAAAGTAACAAGGTGGACCAGCAACAAGGTGGGTGGACTCAGTTATGCTGGCGATGAGTGCACCATAGGGAGACTTGAAAGAACAGATTAGGGATAGATCGTCATGGAGAAGATCTATCTATGTGGTCACTAAGAGTCAAAAACAACTTGATAGCACATAATCAATCATCAAAGGAAAGGAACTATGACAACTCTTAAGTTTGTGTGTTTCCATTAGTCCTTCCATCCCGTATGTAATTCAGAAATCCAGTTATCTTGACAGAGAAGCAGTATACTTATTGAGAGTATGGAAATTATGATGCACGAGGGCACACA
This sequence comes from Charina bottae, assembly GCA_023362775.1. Classification (NCBI taxonomy): domain Eukaryota; kingdom Metazoa; phylum Chordata; class Lepidosauria; order Squamata; family Charinaidae; genus Charina; species Charina bottae. The sequence goes on from JALMGJ010000001.1 coordinate 199,878,828, forward strand.
AGATTCTCTCCACCTTCTACAACTCGTAGATATATTCAAGGACCTTTTGCATTTCCTGTGCCAAGAATGCAAATATACACACATGGAAGGTGTACAGGTTACTATGTTGGGTTCTACTGAATGGGGCTCAACTCCTGGTCACTGCATGACAAATACTCCCCATCTACAATGTACAATAAGCTTGGAAACCCTCCCATTTTCTATCTTGCATTAACCTTCATTTGTGAGCGTAACTATTATCCAGAGTCACACATGTACTAAACCATAGTATGGTTTGGGTTTACTCTATTGTGTGAACCTGGCCACTATGGTTTGTAAACCATTGTTTGGCTTAGTGTAACATGTGAATCCAGTGAAATGAGATTTACTCAGCAAACCATGCAATATTATACTGTATGGGGCTAAGCACTGAGGAGAAAAGTGCTTTGAATACCACCAAGAGGAGGTTTGGGAATACTATTGGGAGACAGCCTGAAGAGGCTCAAAGAAGAAAGACTGGTCTCACCATGGCTTTGGCTCCAGGGCCAGGACCACTACCCCGACTTAGGCCACACCGGGACAAGAGCCCTTAAAGAGAATCATCAAGAGGACTCTTGCCTACTCCCAGTTATACAAGCAAAGGCAGGAAGTGCTGGAGAGCGGTGTGAAAGCCCTTCCCCGGACTCGTATTTTCGGCCATTCCTCACACCTCTTCTACTCCAGGGCGTCGTCGATGGGACTGACCGGTGTCCGAGGCGCCCAGCCGGTCGCCCCCTCCCCGTGTCTCCAGCAGCACTCTCCCGCTTTCCCTCTCTCCTCAGACTGAACAAAAACTTAAGCTCTCCTGAATCAAACCCGCGCTTGAAACACGTTTGTGAAAGGGAAACAGGGTCGGGCGAGGCGCCTTTGCCTGTGCTGGAGGGGCACCCCTTTGTGCCCAGGAGCGAGGCCATCTTTACCCTTTCAGCAGTTCTCGGGCTTCTCCTCGTCTCTCGCTTGCCCCCGTGGCAGAGGTTAAAACTTTACAGTTTCCCCCCGCTTTTCCCGGGCAAGAAAGTGGCGGGCACTAAACAGCTCCCGCTTCTCTGCATTCCCCTCCGTCCATCTTGAATACTTGAGATTCTTGAATGGAGCCTGTGGGATCCGCTCTGCGCGGCTCTGATTGGCTGTTCGTTAACCCTTTGGAGGGGCCTTCGCCTTCTCATTGGACGCGGTGTTTCCTCTCGACCACTCCTTCCCCCCCGCCCCCGATTTCAGCGCCTCCCGGGCAAACGAATCTCTGTTCTGCTATAAGTGTTCCTTCTGCTCCGCGGCAGGTTGTTCGTTCATATTTCGGTAAATTATTGGAGAAGCTCGCGTAGGACGAATTTACGCGAAGGAGATCCATGACAATCGTAAGCCGCAAGACCCCAGCCTCTTTTTGTGGCTTACCTCCTCTGCACACAAACACATCTTGAATGCAACCTCCGACACAGGAATAGGACTCTGCATGTAAACACGGCGGACTTATTTTGTCTAGTTTAACCTGTTACTCCCTTGGCTGTCAGTGGCTGCTTATTATTACTTTTTTTTAATGTTTGCGTTTGTATCCCGCCTTTAGGGAACAGACGTGTATAGCATGTGTGAAAGGAACACTTCACTTTAAATTTACGGAAGACTAGTTACGACCTCTGCTCCAGGCCATCATTTCCTTTTTTTTTAAAACCAAACTTTATTTATTAAAAAGTATAATTGCATATAAAGAAAATTTACATAATAAACTACATATTACAAACAATACAATAAATATATCAAAATACAACAAAATCAGAAGAAAATACAGAAAAATAAAAAACTGTATTTATATGAAAAAAGAAAAAACAATATATAAATACATAGACAAAACAAAATTAAATTAAATTAAATTTAGAAATAAAAAAGTGACTTCCGGCTATCCCAATTATAGATATACTTAAGATAATTATAATCTCTTACCATTAATTTAATCTATATTCTATATTTATCTATCTACATTTATCTATATTATTTATATTCCCATTATTTCTGTCTAACAAACTCACCCATAATTATGGTGCAAAACCCATAATCATAGCTTCATCTTTTTCTGTCATTAGCAGATAATCTAGAAATGGTTGCCAGAGATCTGTAAATTTAAAAATAGTTTTATCTCTTATCAATTCCGTTAATTTTGCCATTTGTGCCAAGTCCATTAGTTTTATTATCCATTCTTGTACTGTTGGTATTTGTGGTTCCTTCCATCGTTGTGCATAGAGTATTCTTGCAGCCGTTATCATGTGAAGAAGCAAATTTCTGTACTTCTTCACTAATTCTTCCTCCATTAAACCTAAGAAAAACAGTTCTGTTTTTTTTTGTAACATTTACTTTAAGGATTTTTTGTATAGCATTACATACCTGTTCCCAAACTTTTTTTGCTTTCTCGCACATCCACCATAAGTGATAGAAGGTTCTTACTCCCTGTGAACATTTCCAGCACACATTTGTTACATTTTTAAACATTTTCGATAATTTATCAGGTGTTAAATACCATCTATACATCAGTTTGTAAAAAATTTTCTTTAAATTGTAACTCAATGTAAATTTTAAACCTTTTGTCCACATTTTTTCCCATTGATCCATCATAATGTTATATCCAAAATTACTAGCCCACTTTACCATACAGTCTTTAACTTGTTCATCCTCCAGATTCATTTGTAATAGCATCTTGTACATTTTAGTAATAGTTTATTTTACTAGTAATAGTAAATAGTTGCATATAGTTAAACCAGTGACATAAATAACCTTCGGTGTCTAATTTTTCTCTTGTCTTAAATGTAGGCTTACCTTCTTCAAAAATTAATAAATCTTTATACCTTAACCATTTTATTTCTCCAACACTTTGTCGTCTTGCAAATGCCTCCTGTGGTGATATCCATAAAGGTACATTATATGCCAATCTAGTTTTATATTTCTCCCAAATCCTTAATATAGCCTTCCTAATATAATGATTATTAAATTCCTTATTCATCTTAACTTTATTGTACCATAAATAGGCATGCCATCCAAATCTTAACTCATGCCCTTCAAGTCCTAACAATTTTTTTATTTTCTAAAGTAATCCAATCTTTCATCCACATGAAACAACATGCCTCAAAATACAGTTTTAAATCTGGCAGCCCCAAACCTCCTCGTTCCTTAGCATCCTGTAACAATTTATATCTATTTCTTGGTTTTTACCTTGCCAGATAAACTTTGAGATATCTTTTTGCCATTGTTTGAATACGTCATTTGACAAAATTGGAATTGTTTGAAAAAGAAATAACATCCTAGGCAATACATTCATCTTTATTACAGAAATCCTTCCCAAAAGTGATAAATGTAAATTTTCCCATCTTATCAAGTAGTTTTGAACCTCATTCCAAATTTTATTATAATTATTTTAAACAGTGCACTATTTTTAGTTGACAGGATCACTCCCAAATATTTAATATTTTTTTCGTTTTTAAAACTGGTCTTTCTCTCCAACAATTCTTGCTTATTAATTGTCATATTTTTAATTAACATTTTCATTTTCTGTTTATTTACTTTAAAGTCTGCCAAAGATCCATAATCTTTCAATTTTTTCATCAGATATTCAGCCGAATCCAATGGGTCTTGTAGTATTAAAACTAGGTCATCGGCAAATGCCCTTAATTTAAAAACCTCCTGCTCCATGCCATCATTTCCAGAAAATAAGTTGTATTTGTTGGGGATGAGGTTAGGTACTAGGGTAGGATATATTGTTTGGATATTATCCTTCCTTTCTCACGTAAGTGAGATTAGCAGAGTATCGCCCCCCGGCAGCATAAAAAGTTGGAAGCTGAGACAAGGTTGGTTTAACCTTCTGGAAAATAATCCAGGATGCTGTTAGGCAGACTGGATTATCCTGGCATTACCCCTTTTTATCCCTCTTAAAGGAACAACCACACAGTTTTGTGGAGTAATAAAAGTAATCTTTACTCACATAACCTGGTTCTCAAAAAATAACAGTTGCAGTAGTAGAGTCAAGGCAGGTTTAAAACATACTAAGTTACAAGAATAGAAAATATAGGCTTTAGCATTCTGTCTGGGCTTGGAAAGATAAGACAACGTGTCCTTTCAGTTCGGAAGCATGGTCGGAGAGTCTCTCTGAGAGAGTCTCTGAGAGAGTCTCTAAGGAAGAAGAAGGAAGTGACCTCACAGAGTTCTCTCTTCAGGAAGCTACTGCGAGTCTCCGCCCTCTTCATGTCCTTATATGGCGAGATATGAATTGTTAGTATGACTGCCATTATTTTTCCACAAACCCCTTCTCAGGCATACAAAACAAGTTCATACAAACTTTAATTAAACCACCCAGAGTCCCATTTTGACTCGAAGGTTCTCGAAACTGTCTCTTGGTAGAGGCTTGCTGGGAATGTCCGCAGTCATCTCTTTGGTATGGCATCACGCACGAATTGGTACTTCACCCTGATGTGCTTTCTTCTTGCATGGAACTTCTCCATACTGTTGACTGAGTCCCTGTGCTACAAGTCTTGCTTTGTAGCGCTGTACTTTCCCTTCTGCATCTTGTTCGAGGGGAGATCTTGAGGTGGCTCCATTATTGCTGTTAACAGCTATTCTCTCTTATGCCTTGTGATTTTTTAATTTTTTAAATAATGTTTTTAATATGTTTACTGTTTTATAACTTTGTTGTATGCCGCCCAGAGTCACTTTTTGTGAGATGGGCAGCCATATAAATTTGATAGATGGATGGATGGATGGATGGATGGATAGATAGATAGATATAAATAAATAAATAAATAAAATTTTCAATGCCTATTCTCAAGAACTGTTAATAATAATATGAATTTCTGATACTGATAAACTAATTAACACATGGAGTGGGCGTAAAACCCATTAGTTTGATTTAGACCATAGATAATAGGATTGCACTTCATGATTAATTGGAATTCAAAAGCTTCACATTAGAAATCCATCTGTTCAAGAATAGACAAAAGAAAACAATTCCTGTCAAGTGAAACAGCAAAGGCTACTCTTGGTTTTTCTCTGGAAGAATTCAGTGTTGTATAAACTACACTGGGAAACTGAAAAATATCCTAGAATAAGATAATGATGAACCACTTCTGTATTGCCACCTCCCCAAACCCTACATGGATGTATCTATGGGGTCTGCAGGAACTGACTTTAAGTTGCTAGAGCCTTTACTACATAGCTTTCCAAAGTGTGTGTCGCGACACACTACCATGTCGCCTACGGTGTCCTGGTGTGTCGTGTGCAAACCCGGAAGTGCTGTGGTGGTGGTGCTCATTGGCAGGGGTGCTGCTTCTTCCGGTTCCCCCCATCAGCGCTTCCAGGTTTGCGTGCGACACACCAGGACACCGCAGGCCATGCCGCCGTGCTGCCGTTGGTGTGTGTCGCCAACATGAAAAGTTTGGAAAGCTCTGCTTTACTAGTTGAAGTCACATGCTAGCAAAATAATACTTAAAATAATCCAACACAGATTGGAGCCCTACAAGGAAAAGGAGATGCCAGATGTTCAAGCTGGCTTTAGAAAAGGCTGAGGAACATGAGATATTATTGCTGATGCATGCTGGATAATTGAGAAAGCCAAAGAATACCAAAAAGAAGTCAGTGCATGCTTCATTGATTATATGAATGCCTTCAATTGTGTTGATCATGTCAAGCTATGGAATGTGCTTAGAACAATAGGAATCCCAGAACATCTCATTGTCCTCATATGAAACCTATATGCAGATCAGTAAGCCAGAGTATGGACATAACATTGGAAAACAGACTGGCTGCAGGTTGGCAAAGGAGTGAGACAATACTATACTCTCCCCTTATTTATTCTACCTATATACTGAATATATATTTGTCAGATTTCATATTGGGTTATATGAAATTGGAAATTGGGTTTCTCTACAAAGCAAAAGTGTCTTGGCAAATTGCATCTTTTACAAAGCACAGCCTTTTCACGGTGACGTGAAGTGCAGGTGCAAGATAGCAACGGTCACGTGTGTATTGTTTTGACTAGATTGCATGGGAACAAGGTCTCCTGAATCCTTCTGTGGGAAGCCTGCTCCAGGGAGGGAGCAGAGGGAGGGGGAAATCACGTGCTCGCTTAGATGCAGCACTGCCATCCAATAGCAGGTCATGCTATGTGCTTTGAGGCCTAGTGTGTGTGTCACAGCTAACTTCCAGCCAATCAGAGTGCTAGAAGAACTGAATATACAACCATGCAAAATGGTGTTCTATGTCTTCTTGATTTCTAGTGTCTTTTAGTCATGTAGTTCTTCACGTGTTCACTTCCCGTGGACTGGGCAGAGTGAGCTATGCCTGGCTTTGGGTATAGGCCATGGCAGGAACTCTGGCCCTGGGATCAATACACGGAACTCTGCTTATAAGTTTGTTTTTGTTTTTCCTTTTACAATGCTGTACCATGTATATTCATCTTTTTCATTGTTGCGATAATGTGATTGTATCTGCATTATTGCCTTATGCCTATCAGTAAACACTGTTGGCCCTAACAAGCTGCATTCTTGTCTGTTTATTCTCAAGCCTCGGTTTTTCCCCTTTAAGCCAGCATATACCCCATCAATATTAAGGGAAGCAGGATTGCATGAAGAAGAGCATGGTTTTAAAATTGGAGGAAGAAACATCAATAACCTGTGTTATGCTGATGACATTGATAGCTGAAAATACAAAGGATCTGCAAGCTCTAGTAATAAAAGTCAGGGAGCACCATAAAAAAATGGGACTAAAATTAAACATAAAGAAGACCAAACTAATTACAACAGGTACAATTATCAGCCTCAGAATTGACAACAAAGATATTCTAGTGGTAGATAGCTTCTGCCTTTTAGGATCAACCATCAACAGTAAAGGAACAAGCGGTCAAGAAATTTGCCACAGACTAGCACTTGGTAGAGTAGCCATGAAGGTCTTGGAAAAGATATTCAGAGGCTGTGATGTTTTTGCACCTACAAAGATCAGAGGAGTGCAGGCAATGGTATTCCCCACAACACTCTACAGAAGCAAAAGTTGGATGTTGAAGAAGCAGGACAGAAGGAGTATTGATGCTTTTGAAATTTGGTGTTGGGGAAAACTTGTTCTCAGCTATGACATATAGTTTACTCACACTTTGGGGCACCTGTTATTCTCCTTTTCCTTGAGGAAGAAAGCCCAACAGAAGCTTTAATGCTAGAAGATATCCTAATCTTCTGCTATAAACTCCCGTTCCTCCAAGCTGATTTCACCTTTACAGAAGAAAACTTCTATCTTTTCTTCACCAGCAATTTGAAAAGTAGCTAGATGGGCAATTATAACTGGGAAAAAAACATAAGGGAAAGCACACACAGAGAAAGTATACTGATATTTCAGTTCAAACTGCAGTGCCAGCAATTATGTGGTGTTCACGAAAACAAATGATCTGTCTAGTGAACTCTGGGTATTGGGCACTGTCCTCAAATAATGACCTCAGCTGACCACAAACTGTTGTTGTTCAGTCGTTTAGTCATGTCCGACTCTTCGTGACCCCATGGACCATAGCACACCAGGCCTTCCTGTCCTCCACTGTCTCCCGGAGTTTACTCAAATTCATATTCATTACATCAGTGATGCTATCTAACCATCTCATCCTCTGCCGTCCCCTTCTCCTTTTGCCTTCAGTCTTTCCCAGCATCAGGGTCTTTTCCAGTGAGTCCTCTCTTCGCATTAGGTGGCCAAAGTATTTGAGCTTCAGCTTCAGCATCTGTCCTTCCAATGAGCAGTCAGGGTTGATTTCCTTTAGGATTGACTGATTTGACCTCCTTGCAGTCCAAGGGACTCTTAAGAGTCTTCTCCAGCACCACAGTTCGAAAGCATCAATTCTTCGGCGCTCAGCCTTCCTTATGGTCCAACTCTCACAGCCATACATTACTACTGGGAAAACCATAGCTTTAATTATACGGACCTTTGTCGGCAAGGTGATGTCTCTGCTTTTTAATATGCTGTCTAGGTTTGCCATAGCTTTCCTCCCAAGGAGCAAGCGTCTTTTAATTTCATGGGTGCAGTCACCATCTGCGGTGATCTTGGAGCCCAAGAAAATAAAATCTGTCACTGCTTCCATTTCTTCCCCTTCTATTTGCCAGGAGGTGATGGGACCAGATGCCATGATCTGAGTTTTTTTAATGTTGAGTTTCAAGCCAGCTTTTGCACTCTCCTCTTTCACCCTCATCAAGAGGCTCTTTAGTTCCTCTTCACTTTCTGCCATTAGGGTGGTATCGTCTGCATATCTGTGGTTGTTGATATTTCTCCCGGCAATCTTAACTCCGGCTTGTGATTCATCCAGCCCGGCATTTCTCATGATGTACTCTGCATATAAGTTAAATAAGCAGGGTGATAATATACAGCCTTGTTGTACTGCTTTCCCAATTTTGAACCAATCGGTTGTTCCAAATCCAGTTCTAACTGTTGCTTCTTGACCCGCATACAGGTTTCTCAGGAGACAGGTAAGGTGGTCTGGTACTCCCATCTCTTTAAGAATTTGCCACAGTTTGTTGTGATCCACACAATCAAAGGCTTTAGCGTAGACAATGAAGCAGAAGTAGATGTTTTTCTGGAACTCTCTTGCTTTTTCCATGATCCAGCAAATGTTGGCAATCTGATCTCTAGTTCCTCTGCCTCTTTGAAACCCAGCTTGCACTTCTGGTAGTTCTCGGTTCACATACTGCTGAAGCCTAGCTTGTAGGATTTTGAGCATAACCTTGCTAGCATGTGAAATGAGCACAATTGTACGGTAGTTTGAACATTCTTTGGCATTGCCCTTCTTTGGAATTGGAACGTAAACTGACCTTTTCCAATCCTGTGGCCACTGTTGAGTTTTCTAAATTTGTTGGCACATTGAGTGCAGCACTTTAACAGCATCATCTTTTAGGATTTTAAATAGCTCAGCTGGGATATTGTCTTCTCCGCTAGCTTTGTTGTTTGTAATGCTTCCTAAGGCCCACTTGACTTCACTCTCTAGGATGTCCGGCTCAAGGTCAGTGACCACACCATTGTATTTATCAGGGACATTAAGATCTTTCTTGTATAGTTCTTCTGTATATTCTTGCCACCTCTTCTCAATCTCTTCTGCTTCTGTTAGGTCCCTGCCTTTTTTGTCCTTTATCATGCCCATCTTTGCACAAAACGTTCCCTTGATATCTCCAATTTTCTTGAAGAGATCTCTAGTCTTCCCCATTCTATTGTTTTCCTCGATTTCTTTGCATTGCTCATTTAAGAAGGCCTTCTTATCTCTCCTTGCTATTCTCTGGAAATCTGCATTCAGTTGGTTATATCTTTCCCCTTCTCCCTTGCCTTTTGCTTTCCTTCTTTCCTCAGCTATTTGTAAAGCCTCATCAGATAGCCACTTTGCTTTCTTGCATTTCTTTTTCTTTGGGATGGTTTTAGTTGCTGCCTCCTGTACAATGTTACGAACCTCCATCCATAGTTCTTCAGGCACTCTGTCTACCAGATCTAATCATTTAAATCTATTCATCACCTCCACTGTATATTCATAAGGGATATGATTTAGGTCATACCTGAGTGGTCTAGTGGTTTTCCCTACATTCTTCAATTTAAGCCTAAATTTTGCGATGAGAAGCTCATGATCTGAGCCACAGTCAGCTCCAGGTCTTGTTTTTGCTGATTTTATAGAGCTTCTCCATTTTTGGCTGCAAAGGATATAATCAATCTGATTTCGGTATTGACCATCTGGTGATGTCCATGTGTAGAGTCGTCTCTTGTGTTGTTGGAAAAGAGTGTTTGCTATGACCAGCCTGTTCTCTTGACAAAACTCTATTAGCCTTTGCCCTGCTTCATTTTGTATTCCAAGGCCGAACTTGCCTGTTATTCCGGTTATTTCTTGACTTCCTGCTTTAGCATTCCAGTCCCCTATGATGAAAAGGACATCTTTTTTTGGTGTTAGTTCTAGAAGGTGTTGTAGGTCTTCGTAGAACCGGTCGACTTCAGCTTCTTCAGCATCAGTGGTTGGGGCATAGACTTGGATCACTGTGATGTTGAATGGTTTGCCTTGGATTCGAACTGAAAGCATTCTGTCATTTTTCAGGTTGTACCCCAGTACTGCCTTTCCCACTCTTTTACTGACTATGAGAGCTACTTCATTTCTTCTAAGGGATTTTTGCCCACAGTAGTATATATAATGGTCACCTGAATTAAATTCGCCCATTCCTGTCCATTTTAGTTCGCTGATTCCCAAGATGTCAATGTTCAATCTTGTCATCTCATGTTTGACCACCTCCAGCTTACCTTGATTCATAGATCTTACATTCCAGGTTCCTATGCAATATTGTTCTTCACAGCATCGGACTTTCCTTCCACTTCCAGACACATCCACAGACATTCACTCTTTCTGGAGCTACTTGGAATTGCCCTCCGCTCTTCCCCAGTAGCATATTAGACACCTTCCGACCTGAGGGGCTCATCTTCCGGCGTCATATCTTTTAGCCTTTTGATACTGTCCATGGGGTTTTCTTTGCAAGGATACTGGAGTGGGTTGCCATTTCCTCCTCCAGTGGACCACATTTTGTCAGAACTCTCCGTCATGACCAGTCCATCTTGACCTGACTTCATTGAGTTCTGCAAGCCCCTTCGCCACGACAAGGCAGTGATCCATGAAGGGGGACCACAAACTAGAGCACTGCTTTCCAAAGTGCTGCCATTGGCGACACACCAACGGCGGCAGTGCGGTGGCACGCGGTGGGGTGCACACGTGCAAGGTGGCGGCGTGGGGGGGAGCATGGCAGCGGCGTGCTTGGCGGTGGTGGCAGCAGCGGCGGCCTCGCTAAAACGCAGAAGTGCTGATGGCGCGCCACTGCCGTCATTGCTGCCGCTGCCGCTGTGCACATTGCCGCTGCCGCGCAAGCCCCCGTGCCACCACTTCGCGACACACTAAACTGTGTGCTGCAACACACTAAAGTGTCGCGACACACAGTGTGGAAAGCTATGAACTAGAGGAACAAGGCAAAACACTATTGAGAACCAGGATCTTGCATGAAGTAGTAACACATTTCCTCAGAAAACCCAACCTGTCAGCAAACCAGTTGGGATACATTGTATTTACATCTAAGTAATAGAGCATTGCCTCATAAAACACAAACTATTAGCAAACCAGATGGAACACTTTGCATTTACAATATTCAAACTAAAGGCACCTTGGAGGCACTCTGAACGACCCATCTATGAGGCAAATTTCTGTATTTTCATTTGTCTATAATTGAATGCCAGCATCTTGATCAGTGATCTATATGGATTTGCATTTACTGTACTGTGGAGATGCTTCTTTATTGGAGGGAAGGGTTGTTGTTTTTTTCCTTCTCTTCCACTGGAAAGTTACTTCAGTCTTTGCTAAAGCCAGGGCTGATGAAAGAACACTGAACCAGGAGTGAGTATGTGTATGTTGTTTAATTTGCAGTTCAAGGTCCACATCAGACTTCGCTTTTGTATGTTGAAGACTGTGCCTTGAAAGTGAGTGGGGACAGGACTAATTTTGGGTGAGGCTTGAGGAGTTTTAAGGGATGAAATTGATGTTTTTAATTTTTGCAAGACTTAAGGCACCATTTTGCCCCTTAAAACCTACCAAATTAAAAAAAAAATCCACATTTTAGCTTCATCCAGTCTTTTGGAAGACTCCAGGATTTCTAGAGCCAAATTAGGTGGAATAAACCATTTTGTTGTTATTTGAAACTCTTGCCAATCTACATATAACCATTTAGAAATCTACAAAAAATTCCAATCAGCCCTAGGAAATATGTGAGAGTGGCTATGTTCAGGTAATACTTATTAGTGACTAATTTACTTGTGGCTCACTCAATCCAATTTTCTGGGTTCATATAATACACTTACCTATAAGCGTATTATTATTCAATTTTCTGGGTTCATACCAACACAGTAGACTACAATGTGATTTGTTCATTTGTGGATCAGTCTGCTATGCAGATACAGTCACTGATAATAGCTTATCTCATAGCTTTCCAAACTCTGTGTCACAACACTTTAGACACTTTACGGTGGTGTGGGGGTGCATGCGGGGGCGCGCTCGGTGGCAGCGTGCACGGCGGTGGTGGCAGTGGCGTGCCATCAGCGCTTCCACGTTTTAGCGAGGCCGCCGGCGCCGTACACGCCGCCGCCACCTCTGGTGTGTCTGATAGGATGTACGCTGGCTTATAGGGAAAAATCAAGGCGTGAGAGTAAACAGACAGAGTGCAGCTTTTATGAGCTATGAGATCTTTACTTGTGATAAAAGCAAAGTTGAATATACATGGTACAGCATTGCAAAAGGAAAAACAAACTTACAAGCAGAGTTTCGTGTATTGTTTCCATTGACAGACATGAAGGGGCTCATGCCATGGCCTACACACACAGCCATGCATAGCTACGCACTTCCCAGTCTTCAGAAGTAGAACACACACACAAACATGGCTAAAAGACTGGACAGAAGTCAAGAAGCATAGAACACCATTTTCCATGGTTAGATATTCAGTTCTTCCAGCTTTCTGATTGGCTGGAAGTTAGGTGTGACACACACCAGGCCTAAAGCATAGGCCATAGCACATAGCATGACATGCTATTGGGTGGCAGTGCTGCATCTAAGCAAGCATGTGATCCCCCCCCTCCCTTGCTCTACACAGAGCAAGGCTTCCCACAGACGCATCATGGCAAACTGTTCCCATGGGAAGGTTTAGAGACTAGACGGAAACAATACATCACATGGTACCTTCTAGCTTCATATCTAATGAAGATATAAGCGAAGCCATTCAAAGCTATGGGAAGGCTTTGTTGTTATCTGGCCACCTGGCGTCACATCATCGTGAGAAACTTTTGCTTCGTATAGAAAACAATTTGCTAATTTCATATGAGAAATCTGACAGTGTCGCCAACGGCGGCAGTTTGGAAAGCACTGGCCTATCTAAACATATTTAACCAAAAGACCAGCCTTTCCAAATCTAGTGCTTTTTCTGGTGTATTAAAGTTCAGTTCCTATCATTCCCAGCCAGGAATAGGAATCAACACATATGAAAAGTAGCATATTTGGAAGGCTGACGTTTATTACAATTTTACAACCTGATGCAGTTGTGAAATTTTATCCATCTCTTTCATTGCAAGTTACATTTAAAGTTGTATTGCCCAGCAATCATATCCATCCTGAGCATGTGTCAGTACATTGCTTAAACATCCTAGTGAATGGGGATGTGGGCAACAATTAATTGGTTTCCAAGAAGTCTAGCCTAAATGTCCTAGTGTGCACAGAATAGCATAAGCATGTTTGAAATAAAACTGAGCTTTAGTTGTGCTTGTTGTATACTGGCTAAAATATGCCCAAACTGATCAGTGCTGTACTTATTATTAGCAGGGAATGCTACATGTAGCACTGGTGCAACTAAGGCTGGTAACTTAGTCTACACCTTTTCTATCTTACTGAAAAGAATTAAGTGAAAGCTTTGATTGGCCAAAACCCATAATAAGTGGTGGAGCTCAATATCTATGGGCCCATTTGTTGATAGCCATGACATATGGAAAATTGCAACTTGGAATGTGAGAGGAGTAAGTGATAAAAAGTATGAATTAATGAATGAAATGAAAGAAAGAAAAATAAATATACTGTATGTTAGTAAAGCTGTCAGACTTCCCACCAAACCCAGCAATGAATCTCTTCTCTCCAGAAATTTGACCACACGCTTAATAGCTAACTGCAGAAGCTTCAGGGACACTCTATGGCTAAATAAGTAACTTTTATGGTAGATATGAAAGAAGTCAAATATACACAGAAGATAAGGCTACTGAAGAACATAGGAATCAAGCCCTGTACATGTCAGATCCAGGGTTTAAATCCTAGGCTTTTTCCCCCTGACTTTTTGTATCAATGGATTTTTAGCAGTATTTCTTTTTTTATTATTAGTTTTTAATTAACTGAATACAAAAAACAAAGAAAATACACAAAATTATAAAAAAGGGTAAAAAAGCTGAAAAAAGAAACAAAAACACACAAGATGCATATTTACACATGTTTCTTCCAGCGATTTTAACTCCAGCCTTGGATTCCTCAAGCCCAGCACGTCGCATGATGTGTTCTGCGTACAGGTTGAATAGGTAGGGTGAGAGTATACAGCCCTGCCGTACTCCTTTCCCAATCTTAAACTAGTCCGTTGTTCCGTGCTCTGTTCTTACCGTTGCTACTTGGTCGTTATACAGATTCCTCAGGAGGCAGACAAGATGACTTGGTATCCCCATACCACCAAGAACTTGCCACAATTTGTTATGATCCACACAGTCAAAGGCCTTAGAATAGTCAATAAAACAAAAATAGATGTTTTTCTGAAACTCCCTGGCTTTCTCCATTATCCAGCGGATATTGGCAATTTGGTCTCTAGTTCCTCTGCCTTTTCTAAACCCAGCTTGTACATCTGGCAATTCTCGCTCCATGAATTGCTGGAGTCTACCTTGCAAGATCTTGAGCATTACCTTACTGGCATGTGAAATAAGTGCCACTGTTCGATAGTTTGAACATTCTTTAGTGCTTCCCTTTTTTGGTATGGGGATATAAGTTGATTTTTTCCAATCTGATGGCCATTCTTGTGTTTTCCAAATTTGCTGGCATATGGCATGCATCACCCTGACAGCATCATCTTGCAAGATTTTGAACAGTTCAGCTGGGATACTGTCGTCTCCTGCTGCCCTGTTATTAGCAATGCTTCTTAAGGCCCATTCAACCTCACTCTTCAGGATGTCTGGCTCTAACTCACTGACCACACCGTCAAAGCTATCTCCAATATTATTATCCTTCCTATACAGATCTTCTGTATATTCTTGCCATCTTTTCTTGATCTCTTCTGCTTCTGTTAGGTCCTTACCATCTTTGTTTTTGATCATACCCATTTTTGCCTAGAATTTTCCTCCGATGTTTCTAATTTTCTGGAAGAGGTCTCTTGTCCTTCCTATTCTATTGTCTTCTTCCACTTCTGCGCATTGCTTTTTTAAAAATAATTCCTTATCTCTTCTGGCTAACCTCTGGAATTTTGCATTTAATTGGGCATATCTCCCCCTATCACTGTTGCCTTTTGCTTTCCTTCTTTCTTGGGCTACTTCCAGTGTCTCAGCAGACAGCCATCTTGCCTTCTTGGTTTTCTTTTTCTTTGGGACGTTTTTTGTTGCCGCCTCCTGAACAATGTTGCGAACTTCTGTCCATAGTTCTTCCGGGACCCTATCTACTAAATCTAGTCCCTTAAATCTATTCTTCACCTCCACTGCATATTCCTTAGGAATATTAGTGAGCTCATATCTAACTGATCTGTGGGTCTTCCCTATTCTCTTTAGTCTGATTCTAAATTGTGCAATAAGAAGTTCGTGATCTGAACTACAGTCAGCTCCAGGTCTTGTTTTTACCGACTGTATAGATGTCTGCCACCTTTGGCTGCAAAGGATGTAGTCAATCTGATTTCGGTGTCGACCATCTGGTGAAGTCCATGTATAAAGTCGTCTTTTAGGTTGTTGGAAGAGAGTGTTTGTTATGCACAGTGAGTTGTCTTGGCAAAATTCTATCAGCCTATGTCCTGCTTCATTTTGTTCTCCCAGACCACTGAATAGTTGGGGCTATATGTTAGTCTTTCTGGTGCTGAACAGTAAGTATTTTTATTGTAAATCCATTTTCTTTGTCCAGCAGTCAACTCCCACGTGATAGAGATAGAATATAAACATCTGAAAATATTAAATCTCAAAGTTGAGTTAATACATATAATTGCTTCTTACCAAAATGGTGAAGCCCATTCAGCAGTCTGTTAGAACTACTGAAATGGAGCAGAGCTGCAAAGTTCATGTACAGAAAAAGTATATTGTTTAAAAACAGAGCCCATGAGCATATTAGAGAGATCCAGGTTAATCTTACATCCTCAGCCCACCCAAGCATAAAGAAACATGTGCTTAGACATGGCAGGTATGAAAAGTAAGTACAAAAAAGTCCTTACATTTATTAATTGCAGGTACAGCATTTTTGGTAGATAAATGATGTTCCATTTCTTCTTCGTTTCCCTAAACTTAATACCTCTTGCCCTGCTTGCTGCAAGAGATGCGTGTAGAAAGGGGGAAAAATCTCCTAGGCCCATCCATGGCCTAGAATGGAGCAGCACACAGCCATGTGCTTGCTCCCGGTCCAAGGAGGAGAGAGAAGAGAAGAGGAAGTGGGAGTGGCTACAAACAGCTTTCTCAATAGCATGGAGAGCTTGCATCCTAGAGCAGCCATCCATATGCTGATGAGGCATGCTGGATTTGCCAGGATCTCCAACAATATATTTAAATAAAGCATTAATTTTACTGAATCTCCAACAACATAAATGCAATAAGTTATTTCTAAATTTTTTTTTGAAAAGGATGTAATCTAAAAATCTATTGATTTTTTTTAAAAATCTCTACTTATCTAACCTTCTTGAGTCTGTTTGGGAATTCAGAGTGGGAGAAAATCTAATCGCGGTACCTGATACAATTCCCCATAGGAAGGTCAGAGGATGCCAAAGTCCAGAGAGCTTGTTGCTGTGAGGCTCAGCATGACAACAAGTGTGGCAAGAAGAAACATAGGCCTTGTCACAAAATTACAGAGAAGGAGATTGGTCATTTTAAACATTCCAAAATGTCCAGCTATAATCACAGAGTTGGAAGACTGCTTCCTTCAAGAGAAGAGGAACATATAGCCAGTCATTATGGCAGTCGTTATGGCATATGTATTTCCCCCTGTTCCCAAGAAAAAGAGGAATAAGAAGACAAGGGGGGACCTCTGAAGGTTACATTTCTGAGCCTGTGCATATGGGTCTTCTTTACAGATTTGATCAATTAGGTGAGGAAGTTCACAGGATGGTGCTGGTGCTCCAAAGTTTTCTAGGTGAGGAATGGGAGGAGGATCATAAAATAAAAAATATTCTGGTTTACATGATAAAGCATCAGCCTACTTGCAGGAAATGTTTAAGGTGCAAAATTAAAATAAGAATTATGTCACGTGACCTGGTGCTGAATGAGCCTATGAAAAGTCTGTATGTGTTCCAAATTATTGTGGTCAGTTTGGACCTCAGTAGGGTGCTTTGCTTCTTTGAGAAAATAGCACCAATGCTAAAAAGCTTTTTTGGTGACCAAAAGCTCCTTGCTAAAAATATAGTTCTGTTCAGCTGGCAGGAGATGCCTGGAACCCAATGTACAACAGAGCAAAGTGTCCTCAGCTTTGTAGCAAATTGTAAAAGCATCACTTTCAGTGTGAAATTGAAGACATCAGCCTATAGAACAAAGATGTAAGTTAGACTTGGATGACAGAAGATGGTCTGAGAAGGAAAGGTCTATCTGAGTACAAGAAATGTTTGTTGAGCATCACAATCCCATTTGAATGGACACTTTTTCTTGGTAGGATGAGTCAGTGGTGTGAGTGTAGCAGAATGAGGAGCAAGCTTATGGTAAACATCGACAAAGCTCAGAACAGTTGAACTTCTCTGATAGTGTGGTGGAATTTCCAAGACATAACAGATTTTATCTGAGTTGGATCCATCTAAATTCCTTCCAAACAAATGCAGTAGCCCAGTGCATGCAAATCAAAGGGACATTTCTTTAGCATAAAAATTAAGGCATAGAAGAACTGCCTGAACTTTTTCCACATGGAGAAGAGGTTTGTTAGACTAAATAGACAAATTGTCTAAATAAGTTATTAAAAAGGTCATCTAAAAGATTGTGAAAAATATGATTCATAAATTGCATGAAGACTGAGGGCACATTGATCAATCCTTAACCACTTAATGTGTATTCAAATTTAAAGAAAATAAAAGGCAATTGATTCATGACCCTTTTACACGTGAGTCAGATTGTAAGCATCCCTGAGGTCCAATTGGACAGAAATACGTACTTTTTGCAATTATTCTAAGAATTTAGAAATTGGGGAAAAGGGTAGAGATCCCTAAAGATTACAGAGTTAAGGACTATAATCATGGACCACATAATAGGGAGCCATCTTTCTTCTTAACAAAAAAGTTGCATTAGTGGGGAGAAAGAAAGGTGGGTAAAGCTTTTAAGCAAATTGTCATTAATAAACTCTTTTAGGTAGAACTCTTTATTTTTTTTAGATTTTTTTTCCTCCCGCCTTTATTATTTTTATAAATAACTCAAGGCGGAGAACATACCTAGTACTCCTTCCTCCTCCTATTTTCCCCACAACAACAACCCTGTGAGGTGAGTTGGGCTGAGAGAGAGGGACTGGCCCAAGGTCACCCAGCCGGCTTTCATGCCTCAGGCGGGACTAGAACTCCCAGTCTCCTGGTTTGCCATTGGCTCCTTCCTAGGGCTGAGAGATAGTGACTGGCCCAAGGTCACCCAGCCGGCTTTCAGGCCTAAGGCGGGACTAGAACTCACAGACTCCTGGTTTCTAGCCCAGCACCTTAACCACTAGACCAAACTGGGTATATACAGGGTAGTAGTGTTTTACTGTACAGGAATCTGAGCACCACAAGTAAGATTTATAATTACAGTCACAGAATCAATAGGAACAGCTTGATGTCTGTGCTTCTTCCTTTCCAACTACATCAGCACAGTCTGCATATTTGACAGGCAGGGCAAAATGTCATTCCTGCTGGAGATCAGTTGCAGCAGTGGCGGTGGGAGGCTTCAGGCCCTGAAGGCTGTGTGTTTTATATTCTGGGGAATAAAAAATTATGTTATCATTGTCCCAGTGAATATGTGGAATGTAAATCTGAAGCCAGTCCATTCCCAAGAACATTGGGAAATGTAATATAGAAGCTAAATAAAATTGCAAGTATTTCTGGTGATGGTGAACAAGAGAGATTTAGAAGACTTTGTGATGGGTCCATAGCATAAGAGCCAGCCATCAATACCCTCAGTGGAGTATTGAACAAAGGGATTAACAGGCTGAATGGACAGAGCATATATGTGTATCACCAAAGATACAATGAAGTTGCCTATGGCATCAGAATCTAGTCTGCCTGCAGCTGTATTTCTGAGTACACATAACTGTAAGATGGCAATAATTAAATTTTGGACCCATGTCTGGGCTCTGCTTAATTTCTACATGCCCCAGCCTCTGAGACCCTAGAGCAGGGTTTCTCAACCAGAGTTTTGTGGAACCCTAGGGTTCCGTGAGAGGTCACTAGGGGTTTCCTGGGAGGTCACAATTTATTTAAAAAATTGTTTCAAATTCGAGCAACTTCACATTAAAGAGGTAACTTTCATTCTTTATTTTTAGTTTAAGAACACTGTTAGTGCATATATGCAGGCCTACCCATGAAACGAATATAATGATTTTGTAACTTCTGGCCTATATCTGAGCTAGAATAGGCAGGGGTTGCCCGAGGCCTGAAAAATATTTCAAGGGTTCCTCCAGGGTCAACAGGTTGAGAAAGGCTGCCCTAGAGGCTGAGAAATAATCATTTCTCACTAGGCCAGATCTGAAGTGCTTAGGGCATAGCTTTCCAAACTGTGTGTCGCGACACTTTAGTGTGTCGCAACGCACAGTTTGGTGTGTCGCAACACAACCCGGAAGTGGTGGCAGGGGCGTGCACAGCGGTGGCGCAGGGGTGTGCGTGGCGGCAGCGGCGCACCATCAGTGCTTCCGCGTTTTAGCGGAGGCTGCCATCGCGCGCACCACCCCACCACCACTGCCGCCGTTGGTGTGTCGCCAACGGCAGCACTTTGGAAAGCACTGGCTTAGGGTATCTGCTTGCAAACTGACTTCTTCTCTGCAAGAACAGTTGATGTTTCAGAAGAGGGGGGACAGGATTCTTAGCTGGCCATTCATATATGAAATGGCCAGGTTTTCACAATATAAATATATATCTTATGTGGTTCTGTGTCACTTATTTTGGATGGATGCCAGAGCTCGCAGCTGCATAGATTTGGTATCTGAAGCTACTGGTAAGTGGGCTGGGAGGGGTTGGGGGAAGAGGTGGCAACAAAAGAAAATAATGGAGTCCTCTTTGATAGTTTATAATGAAACATTGGGATAATTACTGAAGGATACAAGAGTGGACCTTGAGAAAAATGGACATGGAATAAAAGAAAATGAGTGAAATAAATTAGAGTGAAAGTAGAATGATAGAATGATAAAAGGGGTGTGGTGGCTCAGCGGGTAAGACACTAGGCTTGTCGATCAGAAGATCACAAGTTCAGAGGTTCGAATCCCTAGCCCCGCATGACAGAGTGAGCTCCCGCACTCACCCCAGCTCTTGCCAACCTAGCAATTCGAAAGCATGCAAATGCAAGTAGATGAATAGGTACCACTTCGGTGGGTAGGTAACAGCATTCCACGTGCGTCATACCAGCCACATGACCACGGAAGCATCTTCAGACAGTGCTGGCTCTTCGGCTAACAAACGGAGATGAGCACCGGCCCCTAGAGTCAGACATGACTGCACAAAATGTGCGGGGGGAACCTTTACCTTACTAGAATGATTGCAGGAAGGGAAAATATGAGACCTATATAAAAAAGGATCTCCAAACAGAATGAATGGGAAATAGATATAAAGAAAGAAGATGTGGAAACTGCTTGGATTAGGTAGAAATAATTTGGTTGCAGAGTTTCACTGAAATGTGTGGAGTTACACTAATAGGAAAAAGATGCTTGGTGGAATGATTAAGTGAAAGCGACTGTGGATAAGAAAAACGTGTTGGAGATTGAAGTGTTCTGTGTGCACATGTGAACATTTCAGAGAATGGGAATCTGAGAGGAGACATTCAGCAAAATTTGGTAAATGCAGGGCAGCTTAATGAAGGGCAGAGGATGTGCAGATTTTTCTTTTAATGGGTCATGGAGAAATGTGTGATTAAGAGAAAGTTTATCCAACATTTGTTGATTTAAAGAAAATGTATGATATTTCTTATGGACAATTATGGAGGGTTTTTTGCAAAATGGAATTGGAGGTTGGTTGCTGAATGCAACACAAGCAATATATGATGGTAGTAAAACATGCATAAGAATAAAAGGAATGCTTAGCAAATGGTTCAATGTTGAGCAGGAAGTAAGGCAAGGATGAGCCATGTCTTCCTGGCTTCTTATTCTTAAGTATTTAAATTTCTTCATTATGAATTAGTGGTGGCTTGACATTGGGTCACAAGCATTCTTCCAGGACTACATAATCACCATTTTTGCAACAGTCCAAGGTTGATGTATCCAAAATCAGATTGAGAGACACCAGATTTTGGGATATAATTTTAAAACATTGACATCTTCAACTCTGAACTGTCTTCCAACTGTAGAAATAATATCTAACCCATATAAAATTACAAGGGACACATCCCTAACATGTGTACCAAAGTTCCTTCAACTGTATTACATCTCTAGCATAGAAAATCTTAAGTCATTGATTGGGCAATATAGTAATAATAAATTGTGGGTTTATTATCAATAAAGGCCTTCTCTGATACACTCAATGCCTTCAGAGCTTTGGAGGTCATGGAGGCCTTGGGGCCAAGGAATGTACATAACAAGTGTTTTAACTCTATGCATTTCCATATAGCCTTTTTATGTAAATTATACTCATCTGTAAAATCTCAAAAGTTTTAATGATATAATTGATTAATAGCTGCTTAAGGGCAATAATCCCATTTTCAGTCCATTTATTCCAAAAACAAAATGACAATAACAAATGTGTTAACAGCCATTTTTAAATAAGAATTGCTCCAAAGTGTCAAGTTCTTACAAGAGAAAAATAACATTTTCATTTTCTGCTCAATAAGATCCAAACATGTTTGACTGCCTTCGATGCTGGAAAACTAAAGAAATTCTTGCAATGATTAGAACCAAGAATTTGCCAGAATTGGAGGGATACTGAATTGTATTTCTCCTGTTAAACCCACAATGGTAAATAATCAATATGGTGTCCATTTTCAATGCCTGCTTGAGAATAACAAATAAGCCAATAGTCCTGTTTAAAATCAGGAAAATTAAAATAACTGTCAACATAAGAAAGGCATTGTAATGACTGCTCCCAACGATGTCCTGAAATCCCTTTCTCTAAAGGAAACCACGAACGCAGGTTTCTTAGAAGTAAAAGGATTTATTTGGGTACACAGGAACAGGAACAAAGACGTGAATGAACTAGCATGGCATGGTATATTACATTTAAACATTTCCCTCCCCCATTGCCCGTTTGAAGTTGAGGTGTGTAGTTCTTGGCTCCGGGGTACTCAGACAGTCTCTCCCGGGATGATGCGTTCCGTTTCACACCTCGTTACGGTAATTCTTGCTTCCGCGCTGGCTTGTCAGTTACGTGTCTGTTTTATCGTGTCTTACTGCACGTATCCGTCTGGTCTGAATGGCAGAGGTCTGCCAGAACTCTGACATGCCGCCCGTCCAAGAGACACCCCCCTTTCTCCCCGTAAGTTCCGCACGTATTTACATAGTCTACCTTCTGTTGTCTCAATTCTGTAACGACAAGATGCATTAGTTCTATTGTTTTTACCGAGGTTTGTCCGGAAACTCTTTGTGAAAGGTTCTAACTAAAGTTGGAGCTTGCACGTGTTTCTGGTCCACCCACTCTTTGTGCCCGATTGGCAGATGTTGCCATTTGACTAGGTACTGCAGCTGTCCTTTGTGTCGTCTGGAGTCTAGGATTCTTTCTATTTCAAAATGTGGTTCCCCATTGACTATTTCTGGTGTCGGCTCGGCCACTTCGGGGTGCCATTATGATGTGTTGTACCGTTTTAACAAGCTTATGTAGCATCTCAGGTACTGTTCTAGTATTGCATTAAGGCGTTCAGATGATCCATCCGTGCACGGATGGAACGCACTACTTAATCCTTGTCCGGAACCAATTAATTTTAAAAAAGCGCGCCAAAATTTGCAGGTGAAAGTACTGCCGCGGTCGCTTATTATGCGTTCAGGCATACCGTGAGCTCTGTAGATATGTTGAATGAACATTTTGGCGAGCTTATGGGCATTTGGAATCCCATTGCAAGCAATGAAATGTGCCTGCTTTGAAAATAGATCAGTGACCACCCAGATCGCCGTTTTTCTATTGCTTGTGGGCAGGTCCACAATAAAATCCATGGCAATTTGTTTCCATTGCTGTGTTGGATTGGCTACCGGCTGGAGCAGTCCTGTGGGTTTCCCCATTACTCGTTTCACCGTAGCGCATACTGGGCATGAGGCTACATATTCTTTTACATCCTTGTGCAGCGTTGGCCACCAGAATTTGTTTCTAACTAGGTGCAATGTTTTGACAAACCCGAAGTGGCTGGCAGTCTTGTGATCGTGGGTTTTCTCTAAAGCCCCCTTCCTTAGCCCTTCTGGGACGTATACCTTTCTTTCCTTCCACCACAGCCCATTGCTTTCGGTTAATGTGTGCTTGTTCTCCCCCCACCATGTGTCTATCAACATTTCCGCCCGTAACTTGGATTCGAACGGGTTTGCCTCAGTCTCTCTGGATTTGCTGCGGGTGAGTGCTAAATTGCCTTCAAACCTATTTGCCTGACCACCCGGAGCTAGTAGGTCTTCTGTCTGTGTCAATGTGTGCGCCTGAGTGGGAATGAGCATTTCCACGATCCCCTCGACTTTACCGTCATGTTGGGGAAGGCGGGATAATGCGTCCGCCAAGAGGTTCTTTCCCCCCGGGAAATACTGAAGTGTGAAATTAAATTTGCTAAAAAACTCAGCCCATCGCAATTGTTTGTGATTCAATTTCCTGGGGGATTTCAGTGCCTCTAAGTTTTTATGATCTGTCCAAACTTGAAACGGTACGGTCGCCCCCTCCAAGAGGTGGCGCCATGTGTCTAGTGCATGTTTGACAGCGAACGCTTCTTTTTCCCAAACATGCCACCTTTTTTCCGTTTCGCTGAATTTTTTGGAAATATAGGCGCATGGTCTCAGTTTTTTGGAGTCATCGAATTGTAATATAATCGAGCCAATTGCATTGTGGGAAGCATCTGTGTGAATTATGAATTGCTTCTCCACTTCCGGGTGTTTTAGGATGGGCTCCTCTGTGAACAGAGCCTTGAGTTTGTCGAATGCCTCCTGGCATTCCTTGGTCCAAATTATTTTAGAGCTGGGCGATTTCCCTTTGGCCCCCTTTCCTTTTGTCTTCAATAGGTCCGTCAATGGTAGCGCAATCTGTGCGAACCCCTGAATGAACTGCCTATAGAACCCCACAAACCCGAGGAACGCTTGAAGTTGCCTGCGGGTTCGGGGGGGTTCCCACTCTAACACTGCTTGCACTTTCCCCGGATCCATTTCAATACCCTTGTGTGAAATTCTGTAGCCTAGGAAATCCAAACTATCCTTGTGGAATTCGCACTTTTCCAATTTAACATATAGTTTAGCCTCTAGTAATTTTTCTAACACTTTTTTAACTAACTGGGTATGTTCATCCAGGTTGTCAGAAAATATTAAAATATCATCCAAATACACAATTACCCCTTGGTATAGAAATTCATACAATACTTCATTGATCAAGCGCATGAAAATGCCCGGTCCCCCCGCTATCCCGAATGGGAGAACCCGGTACTGATATTGACCCAAAGGGCAGTTAAATGCCGTCTTCCACTCGTCCCCTTCCCGTATGCGTACCCGGTAGTATGCCTCTCTGACATCCAATTTTGTGAAAATTTTGCCTTTTGCCAATTGCGCCAGCATATCTTTCAGGAGTGGCAGTGGGTACTGGTTTGTTACGGAGATAGCATTTAACCCCCTGTAGTCTGTGCATAGTCGTAGGGAACCATCTTTCTTTTTCCAAAAGAGAACAGGGGCTGCCAGGGGCGAATTTGCGGGTTCTATAAACCCTCTTGCCAAATTTTTGTCAATGAATTTGCATAATTCTAGCAATTCTTTCTGGGTCATCGCATACATTTTGGGTTTGGGAAATGGTGCCCCGGGGATGAGGTCAACCGTTGCGTCTGACAGTCTGTGAGGGGGTTCTTGT
The DNA here is from genome assembly GCA_023362775.1 of Charina bottae. Classification (NCBI taxonomy): domain Eukaryota; kingdom Metazoa; phylum Chordata; class Lepidosauria; order Squamata; family Charinaidae; genus Charina; species Charina bottae. The sequence goes on from JALMGJ010000001.1 coordinate 199,903,748, forward strand.
TCACATTCCTTTTGGCTAAACACCTTTGCCATGGGGAGGTATTTCTCCGGGATTGTGTCTAGGAGTGTGCTACTCTCCTGGTCATGATCCTCTTCCCATTGGTCCATCCCCCCTAGCTCTGTGCCAGCCGCCCCCCATTCGGTACTGTTTACCCTGGTTGTGTCCGTGACTGCTTTGTACGTCCCATCAAAAAAATCCATTTCCCCGGATGCCCAGTCCACCTGGGGGTTTCTTTTCTTGAGCCATTTAAGCCCCAGCACAATATGTCGCGTTGCAATAGGTGCTACGACAAATCGTAGTGTCTCTACATGAGTCCCCACAGACATTTGTATGTCTTCCGTGGTATATTCAATTGGCCCACCTTTCATTTCCGACCCATCCAATTGGCAAAACGTGATGGGTGTATTCATTTTGAGCAGTTTAAGTTTCAGTTTGTTTGCTACTTTCGGGTGCATCAAACATCTGGAGCACCCAGAGTCCAGCATGGCCACCCCCCACAATTGCCCCGACCCATCCAATTTTTGTAACTTTACCTTGTTGTTCATTGCGGGGCATTTGGGAACACCATCCCCCCCATTGCGCCCGGTGTTGAAGGCCTGTCCTGCGGCGCACTTTAGAACAGACCATTTTCGTTTCCCGCCGGCTCGAAGTCGTCCTCAGAGGAGTCAGAGTCGGTGTCCCAGTACTGCACACACCTTCTTTCTTCGGTTGCTGCTGCCGCTCCTTTGTATTTCGCGTGCGTTGTTTTGGTTCCTTTGTCGTCTGTCAGCTTTTTTGCGGGGGGTTTCTCCTTAGGATTGGTCTTTGTTTGGGGGCAATTGCTTATCCAATGTCCCGCTTTCCCGCAACGGAAGCAGAGTCCGTCCTTTGTGCGACGTTCCTTCTCCTCTTCCCAATTTTGCTACTTAATGGGTTTTCGGGGTTGGGTAAAGGAAGCTCCCTGTTTCTTCCGCATGGAGTGGAAAGTCCTGATATTCTGTAGCTGCAATTTGCTACTTTCAACTTTCTCTGCTAGCTGGATCCACCCCTCTAGTGTTCCTGGGTCGTCTCTCTCTATGGCCACTTCTATCAAATCCTGTCTCAGTCCATATTGAAAATGTTCTATTTTAAACGATTCAGGCCAGTCTGGTAATTTTGACAAAAGTTTTTTGAAGTCCATAGCGTATTCCGCTACTGTCCTATTGCCTTGTCTTAAGTTCTGGATCCGAGCCCTGGCTGATATTTTAGATAGCGTATCCTCAAATCTTTTCCTAAGGGCGTACATGAACTTCTTAAAGTTCATCAGCTCACAGGCCCCACTATCGTGTAGAGCCACCAGCCAGTCGCCCGCCTCCCCTTCTAAAAAGCTGGAGACGTACCTCACTTTACTCTCCTCCGTTCGGAAGGTGTGCTTGAATTCCCCCATAAACCCTTGTACATGTGTTAAAAAGCATGCAAGTTTCTTAGGGTCTCCATCAAATTTTGTCTTTAATTCCCCTATGCCACTTGGTGCGGTGGCCCTCAGAGGGGTCCTGTAGTGGTCATAGATTGGGGTCACAGGCGGTTGGCTGTAGGGCAGCTGACTGTAGGGGTGAATTTCCTCTTCCCCCTCATCACTTTCCCCACTAGGCTCCATTATTTCCTCCTCCTCATCTGAGGTTCTCGGGCTTACTTCCGTCCCTCTGAGTCCCTCTAAGTTTCTTAGTAATTTTTCCATGGCCGCCCCCATAGAGTCCAACTTTTTATTCATAGTTCCTACTTCTATGTTCAGGTGTGCCATCTGGTCTTCCAGGACCTCGATGCGTTGGGTTGGGGTGACCCTCTTCTTGGTGCGTTTCCCCCCTTTCTCTTCTAGTCCTTTACCCACGGCGACGGACCATCCCGCCAATTTAGGCTTGGTAGAATTGAGGAGGGTAGGGGTTTTATTTACCTCCTTCTTCTTCTGAGATTTCTTTCCCTCCTGCCTGTCGATGGTTTCGGTAGAGCTCCCTTCCACTCGCTGAGTGGTTCTCTCCATCTTCTGGATGCCTGACGAGCTGGGTCCGGCTACTTCGATAGTTTCTGCCGCCTCTACCGATTCCATTCCGTTCCATGAGGATGAGGGTTTTCTGGTTGTGTGACCACTTTCGACCGGGGAGCTCACCGATTTCTCGGGATAGTCCTCAGGATGCGTGGTCAGTGGTGATTCACATCTTTATGTAATGACTGCTCCCAACGATGTCCTGAAATCCCTTTCTCTAAAGGAAACCACGAACGCAGGTTTCTTAGAAGTAAAAGGATTTATTTGGGTACACAGGAACAGGAACAAAGACGTGAATGAACTAGCATGGCATGGTATATTACATTTAAACATTTCCCCCCCTATTGTCCGTTTGAAGTTGAGATGTGTAGTTCTTGGCTCCGGGGTACTCAGACAGTCTCTCCCGGGATGATGCGTTCCGTTTCACACCTTGTTACTGTAGTTCTTGCTTCCGCGCTGGCTTGTCAGTTACGTGTCTGTTTTATCGTGTCTTACTGCACGTATCTGTCTGGTCTGAATGGCAGAGGTCTGCCAGAACTCTGACAGGCATAGCTTTAAAGATGTATGCTCTGGTTTCTCTTTGAATTGTATACATAAAAAAGGTAAAGGTTTCCCGTGCACAGTCGTGTCCTACTCTAGGGGGCGGTGCTCATCTTCGTTTCTTAGCTGAAGAGCCAGCGCTGTCAGAAGATGCTTCCACAGTCATGTGGCTGGCATGACAAACATGGAACGCTGTTACCTTCCCACCGAAGTGGGACCTATTTATCTACTTGCATTTGCATCCTTTCGAATTGCTAGGTTGGCAAGAGCTGGGGTGAGTGCGGGAGCTCACTCCGTCATGTGGGGCTAGGGTCTCATACCGCCAACCTTCTGATCGACAAGCCTGGCATCTTAACCACTGAGTCACCGCGCCCCTTATTAATTGTATACATACTTTGCTTTAAAGATGTATGCTGTGGTTTCTCTTTGAATTGTATACATACTTTGCCTGTAACATCAACTGGGATGTGCTGATTAGAGGAAGTAAACACCCCCAAACATACACCTTCCCTTCCTGAGTACTTTTCTGACAGAAATGGAACCAGGCTTGCAGTAAATTGGCTGGAGTGATGATAAGGTAGGGAAGAGGAGAGTTCTGTTCTCTTGCCATTCTGTTAGTGTTGATATTGTCCTCCTCCCACACCTCAGTGTTATAATGGACTAGGACAGGGAGGCCAAGGTTCAGGTCTATCCTCAGCAATGAATCTCACTGGGGGATTTGAGACCAGTTACTCTCTCTCAGCCCAACCTACCTCACCCAGCTGTTGCAAGGAAGGCTTGGAGGAGGGAGTGTTATGTACAGTATGCTGCCTTGAGCTCCTGGAGAAAAAGTGGGATCTAAATCTAACCCATAAATAAAATAAAGCAAGTGTGAAGCAGGGAGGTTGGTAAATAAACAGATGCAACCAATTTGCTCCTGAGTGTACTGAGTGGAAGAAAGCAGACGTGTTACCTTGCTTGATGATGATTCTGGAAAACTCAAATGTTGCACTCTTTTCTGTGCCAATACGTTTGGACCTAATAAAAGTATTTTCCAACTATGGATTTTAATCTTTTCTTTCCTCAGGGATCAACACTTTATGTTTTTCAATATAGGTGAGGCTTACTTTGTTTGATCATCTGGCAAAGCTCCATGTACAGAAAAATCCTTCAGGCTGTGATTACTTTTGAGTTGACAAATGTGGCTATACCATCGCAAGGTGATTATTCCTTCCAGAGAGTCAGCTAACAGTCTCCAAGCCCTCAGAAACAGTGCAGCTGAGGTGCTTCATGTTACCATCCTATTCTGAATCCATCTCTTATTTATTATTTATTTATTATTTGAATTTATCCCCGCCCATCTCTACCATGGTAGACTCTTGACACCATTGCCAATGGTTCACGTTTTACTCCTCTGTGATGTGAACATTTGAAGTATAATTTAAGAAAGCAATAAGATACTTTCCACTTAGATTTCCTGTTTCACTGGAAGGAGTAAGAAGATTATGATTGTACAAATTGGACCACAAACAAATGGGCTCAAAAGTAGATTGAGCTTTAACAATAGTAGAAGAGATTTCCAGATCTGGTCAAAAGCACTTTCATATTTTGGAGAAAATAATTTCCTTGTTATATATGCTGGGAAAACTAAACGCTCACTTCCATTACGTCCCTGCAAATCCCTCCCACAGGCATATGCCTACACAAGTAAAACAATTTCCCACACACAATCCTGATGGTTTACAGTAAGAAGCAGCCTCAAGCAATGCTCCTGCTGCCTTTCCTATTAGGAAGGAAGCACAGGAAATAGCAGGAACGTGTGAGATCCGCAGCAACACTCTTTGAAGGGGACGCAATCATTCATGGCTAGTCTGGGAAAAGACCTACAGGGTAAAACCTAAGAAATCTGGCCATGCAGGGCTCATTACATTAACAACAATGACAAAAGCACAAACTAAAAAAAGTAATGAACATGTTTAGATGCCCATAATTGGCCTCAGAATTATAGGAGATATTCTAAAAAGGGGTAGATCTACAGGGATCAAGCATGAACCACATTGCCCAATCTAACCTTGGTGGCATGCTGTTACATTTAATGAGACTGAAAAATCCCTTTTTAAAAAAATGTTGGTGATCCCTTCAAACTAACCCTTTGATTTCAAGATGAGTTCAAAAACCATGCCTTGTTCTAGCCCCTCGTCTAGCAATGAGTGATTTGCATTTTATTTATTTTCCTCTGAATGTCGGTAAACTTGAAGTGGGATTAAGTGCTTGGGCAGCTAATGAAATAGTATATGTAAATATATCAATACATACCACAGTATTCCCTTTCAGGTTAAGCAATGTTATAGAAAGTGTAGAAAGAGACTAAAAACTTGTAAGCCAAAGAAATTAGGGCATGAGGGAAAACAAGAGAATAAAATAAAGTTAAAGGTACTCTATACCAATACCATGCAAATACATCTATCCATACTTTTTATCCTTGCAAACCATTCTTGTTTCTACAGTACATCCATCTACCAGTTTATACATTGCCTTTTGTTCTTTAAACTTCTCTCCAGTTCCACCCAACTACAACCTTCTTGGTCTTCCCTTTCCCTTCCCCGTTCACTTGTCATTTAAATACTTTTCCCTACAATTTGATCCTCATTTATTCTCTACCACAGTATACTGTTTTGTAATGGTTGCTCACTTTTGTACTTAATCCATATTCATTCACTACCCATTCATTCTTGGCCCTATCTCTTCTTGTTTTACCACACATTTCTTAAGTTTTTTGCCATTGATGTTTAAATTGCAATTGCTCACTTGATTTTCCTTGTCAAATGCAACTACCTTGTACTTTCATATATTAATTTTCATCTTCCCACTTCTCATTGCATCATTCAAACTATCTAACATTCACTGGAAATCATTTGGGTTCTCAGCCAAAGCATGGCATCATTGGCATACAAAAGTAAGCTCACATCCATATCTTAATCAACACATCTCTAACATTACCACAGCATTGCCTATTCATTTATCCACAAATAAATTAGATAATCAAAGGGACATTCCAAGTCAAATTTTCCTTATGCCATAGTAGTCACAAAGAGTATTTGTGGGCAGCGGCCCCCATGCCGCCGCCAGCACCAGCGTTGGTGTGTTGGTGTGGTTGTTTGGAAAGCACTGCCATAGGCAAACCACATCCATAGATTAACCTTTCTCCTGTCACATCTTCTACACTTGCAGCTTTACTATATTTCAGCATTCTTACAGCAGTTATTTTGTTCTCATCAGTGCATTTTTGGATGCTAATATTTATAGCATTATTTTCAATTCTACTTTGTTTGCTGTCATTCCCATATCTCTATAATGCTTGTTCCAGTATTCTTGTGCTTTAGTTTCATCCGAAATCATTTTGTCACTTATATTTTTCCTTATATCCCTTGTGTTGGAGGCTCCTGATTTAGCCCTCTTTACTCCTCCTAGCTTAAAAACAATTATTTATTTCCATAAAAATTGTTCTGCATTTTCCTTACTTCTTTAATCTTAACTATTCCTCCAACACAGGCTCTCTTTGCTTTCATCCTGTCCTTTTCCTTTTTCTCTCTCAATACACATTATACAATATATTTGTCTTACCTTCATTTTGCACAAATCCTACTCTTGTATACACTTCTTTCTCCTCTGCAGCCACTTTCACTTAAACGATCTATCAAGCATCCATTTTTATACAGAACATCCCACTAGCATAACTTGACACACTTCTGTAACATAACTCTTTTCACTCTGTTCCAAGCAATTTTCACTTCCTATTTCTTTACATCCACTTGGCATTCTTCTGTTGGGAGATTAATCTATCTTCTAATAGGTTTTCTTATAGCACTCATATTTTCTTTTCTTACAATCATTTAACTTCAACTATACTTTTTAAAAACTTCTTTCCTTTTCTACATGACCATTTTGTCCAAAAACCAACTCTACACTTCCTAGTCATCATTCTCATTTATTCGTTAGTTTCCAAAAAGTGTACTTTTTCTATATGCTGACATCTTGTTTCCACCCCTCCACTTATGTTGCCTAACAGAATATTGCACATTCCCCCCCCCCCAAATTCATCTCTAGTTCTTCCATTATCACCATTCACTGGAGCATAATATGTGACTATCACAGATCTATGGATTCCTAGTTTCATAACCATCTGCAACCATTTTTTAAAAATCTGTTCAGTCGTGTTTGATTCTTGGAGACTGCCTGGACAAGTCCCTGCAGTTTTCTTTGCACGATTTTCAGAAGTGGTTTGCCATTGCCTCCTTCCTAGGGCTGAGAGAGAGTGACTGGCTCAAGGTCACCCAGCCGGCTTTGTGCCTAAGACGGGACTAGAACCAGGGCCGCAACTAGGGGGGCAAGCGGGGCATGTGCCCTGGGCGCCGTGCTGGGGGGTGCGCCAAAATGACGCTGGGGGTGCGCCAAAATGACAAAATAACCAATGGGTGGTTGTTGTTGTTGTTCAGTCGTTTAGTCGTGTCTGACTCTTCGTGACCCCATGGACCATAGCACGCCAGGCCTTCCTGTCCTCCACTGTCTCCCGGAGTTTACTCAAGTTCATGTTCATCACATCGGTGATGCTATCTAACCATCTCATCCTCTGCTGTCCCCTTCTCCTTTTGCCTTCAGTCTTTCCCAGCATCAGGGTCTTTTCCAGTGAGTCCTCTCTTCACATTAGGTGGCCAAAGTATTTGAGCTTCAGCTTCAGTATCTGTCCTTCCAATAAGCAGTCAGGGTTGACTGCTCATTGCATGGGGGGCGGGGGGGCGGGGCGGAATCCATGTTTGCCCCAGGTGACACAGACCCTAGTTCCATCCCTGACTAGAATTCACATTCTCCCAGTTTCTAGCCTGATGCCTTAACTACTACACCAAACTGGCTCTCTGCAACCATTTACATGACATCAATATATACTTCCTGACACACATTTCATACATGCATATATTTTAGGCTGACCATATTTCCTTCAGACAAAAACGGGACTTTGGGATGGCAAAACGGGACAGGGTCTTATGCCTCCATGCCGGCCTCCAAACCCCGCCCCCCAGTCCACGCAATTGGCCGAGAGAGGGAGGAGAGTCGCTGCTGCCACTGCCGCCGCACAGGAGAAGCAGGAGCCGGCTGCGCTGGGGGGCTTCAGCTGCACCACTTTGACCCTTGGTGCCCGCGGGGCTGCGGGAGCTCCCACAGCTTGGCGGGTGGCAAGGGGCGGCATGGTGCAGCTGAAGCCCCCCAGAACGGCCGGCTCCTGCCGAGGACGCAAGCCCACCACTGCCCCGGCCCCCTCGGGCTTGGCCGAGAGAGGGAGGAGAGTCGCTGCTGCCACTGCCGCCGCCACCGCCACCGCGCAGGAGAAGCAGGAGCCGGCTGCACTGGTGGGCTTCAGGTGCACCACTTCGACCCTTGCCCCGGCCCCTTCAGGCTTGGCCGACGGAGGGAGGAGAGTCGTTGCTGCCGCCGCCGCCGCCACCACCACCAATGAGCAAGAGAAGCAGGAGGCGGGCGGCAGTGCAGCACGATGAGGTTGTGTTGCCTCATGAGAGAGCGGTGGAGGCGGTGGGGAGAGGGACGGTCCCAGGCAGAGGCGCTCACGGAGGGGCCGCTGCCGGGCGGGGGAAGCAGCTCCTCGGGCCTCTCATGGGGAAAGGCAGCACCATGGCTCAACTGGGCCCTCCTCTCCCTCCTCCGCCACGGCGCCTGACTATCCTCCTCCAGACATGGTTCAGGCTGCAGCCCAGCAGGTGCACGTATCCCAGCCCCGCGGACCCCGCAGCGGCCGGCGCAGTGTCTCTGCCCCACCTCTCATGCAGCGCTGCCGAGCCCCTCGCAGAACGCCACCCCACCGCCTGGCTTGGCCGCCATCCCGCCTCCCCAGCGCCATCTGCAAGGCGAGACCTGGAGCGTCTTGCAGGCAGGATTCTGAGGCAGGATCTCGGCCTTTTAAGGTTGGAATCTCGCACCGTTTGCGACTGGGACCCAATTGGCCAAGCAGCGCGCTGATTGGTAGAGGGGCTTCTTGTTCCAGGCTGCCTCCAATCGGCAACTCTGGTTCGGACCATGCCAGCTTCTTCCAGAGGTCGGCTCATCTTCCTCTGACTGAGTCCGAATCTGGCATGGCGGCGGGGGCTGACCCACTCCTGTCAGGCTTACTCCTGACTCAGATTTTGAAAAACGGGACAAAATCAAGATTTTGACTATAATGACGGGACGCTCCAGAAATGGTGAAATAACGGGACAGTCCCGTTCAAAACAGGACGTATGGTCAGCCTAATATATTTATAATAAAACATATGCCTTCACTTCCCACATTTTCTTCAAATCCATTTCACAAGATCAGACCACCTTTATTCAGAACTATTACATCCTTCCCCTTTCACTTAATTTCACAGACACACAATGTATCATTCTTTCTTTCATTTCATTTGTTAATTCATACTATTTACTAATTATTACTATTCTTACATTCCAAGTCAAATTTTCCTTAGAGGCCTGTAGATACTGATCTGTGCCACCTATCATGACTTTAGTCAGTCGAGACTTTAACAGAGTACTTTTTTGTAAGATCAATAAATGGTGGACTTTGTTTCCGGCCTTGGTTGTACCCATACCACATGTAGAATACCACACTAACAATAAGGACAGTACTGGTCACTTTTGGAACATTTTGGCCAATATTTATTTATTTATTTATTTATTTATGTTTCAATTTATATACCGCTCCATCTCCCCGCAAGGGAACTCTGGGCGGTTTACAATACACAAAAATTAAAATCCGACAATTAAAACAACCCAATAAAACCCAATAAAACACTCTAATATATTAAAATTAAGTATAAAAATCCAAGATGCGGTGGTATGATGTGACAAGTGCAACCAAAGCCCCCTTTTCCCCCCAAGCACACCCACGGTATTCTGTGCAACCTACAATCTTTAATCTAAGGATTATATTATAACACAGTATACTGTTGCCGCATATTCCACCAACTTGGAGGTACAAGCAGTGTGCTGACACACACTCAAGGTGCATGAATTCCAATAGTTCCTTTTCTTATAAAAATCAACTCTACTTTTTTAATAAGAATTTTATTAAGTTTCAAGCAAAGATAAAAGTTACAGAAAAACAAAAAACTACAAAGAAAAAAAGAGAAAAAACTAAAAAAGTATAGAAACACAAGAGAAAATTTTTCAAAATTACAAAAAGAGGCGACTTCCAACTTTTAACAGCAAGGATATACAACAATTTTCCATAATCAATCCCTTACTCTATATTAAATCAAAATCACATTATTTCTATAAATCATTCCATTGGCACATTATAAAAATCACTAAATACAGTTGCTCCCTCCCCTTATATTACAAGAAAAAAAAAACCCCTCCAAATCAACTTCCCCCCCAAATATAACATTTATTTAATTATTTCCTTCCTACTACTATTCTATACATTACTGTCTACTATAATAAAGATCAAACTAAAAACATATAAATTGTCTGCCATTGTACTTAATACAACAATTTTAATAATCTTAATCGTATTAAACCCAAAATCACATTATTTCTATAAATCATTCCATTGGCACATTATAAAAATCACTAAATACAGTTGCTCCCTCCCCTTATATTACAAGAAAAAAAAAACCCCTCCAAATCAACTTCCCCCCCAAATATAACATTTATTTAATTATTTCCTTCCTACTACTATTCTATACATTACTGTCTACTATAATAAAGATCAAACTAAAAACATATAAATTGTCTGCCATTGTACTTAATACAACAATTTTAATAATCTTAATCTTATTAAACCCAAAACCAGACATTTATTATTATTTTTATTATACCTTAATAATCTTAATCCAAATCGTTAAAGATAAATGAAATCAGCCAAACCCTAAAAGCAATCCAGGTAAATATTCTTAAACCCTTATCCCACTTCAAAATAAACCAGAGCATTTACTATCCCCACAATGCGCACAGAGCTTTTTTCTTTAAAAAATTGAACAGCCCAACTGCCCCCCTCAAGAACCTCGACTTCTCTTCAGGAGACCTCCCATACATAATAACCCCTTCTTTTCCATAGCGTTCCATCAGAAGATCAATTTCACTTATGGCTTGCAACTCGATCTCTCCCTTTAATTTCTTCAACTTGACTATCCGATCGTCATCCAGCATTTCAACAGAAGTCCCGATCTCACTCTTAGAAGAGACATTTTTGTCGCTGAAAAATTCCTCTGTTTCATCCACGACATCCCCAACCAGATGACACATTTTAGACCTCATATTTTCCACAATGTCCTGAAAGCCTTGCATAAAAACGTGGTAGGAATCAGAAATAATCTGTTTAAAATCTTGTTGGAAGTCAGAGAAAGTCTGTTTAAAACCCTCCATGTCTCAAGCAGTAGATTATGGTGCCTCCTAGGAGCTTAACCAGCGAAAGTTGAAGATATGAAAGAATTCCAAAATGTGTTTACATAAGCGAAAGTGAAATATTCAGACAGTTCCCCAGAGAAAGTAGAAGCAGAAAACTGAAAGTTCGAAACAGCTGATTAAATGTGTAGGAAAATGCTAGTATCTTCAAATTTAGTAGAAAAATAATAATAGGGAGACAATTATTTACTCTCAATCTTCCTTAATATTTGGATGGAAAACAAAGTCCAAAACTTAAAAAGAATTTTTAAAAAAATGATCCCAAAAATAACGATAAGCACCAAGAGAACCCGCTTCTCCTTGCTGTAGAAAGCCTCTCTTAGGGTACCGTACTTAAAAGAAACATAAATTGGGTGATTTAGAAATGGGGTGGCCAGTCTTAGTTCCCTTTAAGGCTACAGCGCGGCTTGGAAATGGTGACGTCCCAGGCTCCCGGCTAGCTCTTACCAGTCGATTGCGAACGCTGTTCGCCATCTTCTGGCTGCAAGCAGCCGTCTGGAGGACAGATGGGATGATTCCAGGTGTTTTCCTTTTTCTGGAAAAACACTCCTGGGCTTCAGGAGAAACCTGCCTGAGCCCGAAAAAGCTGCCGCGTTGTCAGTTCTGCCCGCTGATCCTGCGGGCACAGCTGTTCAGTCTGCCATGTCCCCACCGGAAGTCCCAAAATCAAGACTCTATTTGTATAAAATTGTATAAATCACCATGTCCAGTTTACATGTTATTTGGATGAAAGTAGCTTTACTGTTGGAGAAACAGAGCTATTAGTTATGTGGTTTGAGGACCTTTCCCCACTTGCACCTAACAATGTCACAGATAGCAGCAAGATGCCACCGCAAATGGCAGCCTCGGTGAAACACTCTCTGGGGGCTTTGATGTTTTTTTTAGTATCTTGCAGCTCATTGCAGATTACATATTCCAGGAATTAACTTTTAAACATCGGACAGCTTTTTGCTTACACTCCTCCTCCTGTTTTTTGTGATTGTGGGAGTGCTACCGACTTTTTGATTGCGGGGGCGGTGGCTCCTCTCGGTCTTGTTAGCAGTTTTGTTGGTAGCAGCTTGGGATTTAAAGAAAGATATGTGAGACGCAGACGAAGGGGAAAGCAAGCTGGAATCTTGGTAAGACTTAGAAAGCAAGAAACTAGAACTCCTCTTCCCTCGATATATTTAACAAATATACGCTCATTAGCTAACAAAATGGATGAGTTACTCATTTTAAATCGGAACAATCCTGACTTTTCAAATGCTGCAGCCCTTTGTTTTACTGAAACGTGGCTTAATCACTTAATGGAGGACGGATTTTTACAACTCTCAGGCTTTCATCTTTTTAGAGGAGATTGAGTTACGGAGTCATCGGGCAAACAAAAAGGAGGTGGAATTTGTTTTTATGTGAATATTCGTTGGTGTAAAGATGTTAAAATCCTACAGTATATAAATCTTGCAGTATGCATTTAGAGACTTTAGTTATTAACTGCAAACCATATTATGCTCCATGTGAATTTTCTTCATTCATCTTGGTTGGAGTTTATATACCTCCTGTTTCCTCAAACAGCACAATAAAGACTCTAGCAGACCAGATAATTGGTTTAGAACAGAAGTATCCGGATTCTTTACTCATTGTTTTAGGAGACTTTAATAGTACTAATCTTACATATGAGCTGCCTAGATATATACAACATGTTAGTTGTGCTACCAGAGCAGGGCTTTCCAAAGTTTTCCCGTGGCGACACACCAACCGCTGTTGGTGTGTCGCCGCGGGAAAACCCGGAAGTGCCACCATTGCGGCAGCGCGCAAAAACCTGGAAGCGCTGCTGCCGCTTTCGGATTTTTGCGCGCCGCGGTTGGTGTGTCGCCGCAGGAAAACCCAGAAGTGCTGATGATGATCAGTGCTTCCGGGTTGTGTGGCGACACACCAGACTCTGTGTGACGACACACTTTTGTCGCGACACACAGTTTGGAAAGCTCTGCGCTAGAGGCAAGAGCATATTGGATCATTGTTACACTATATTAAAAGGAGGTTATCGCTCTATATCACATGCAGCAATTGGACTGTCTGATCATTGTATGATTCATCTCATTCCCACCTATAGGCAGAGACTTAAAATTGCAAAGCCTGTGATAAAATCAGTGATGATACGGTCTGATAATGCTAAGTTAAATCTACAGGCCTGTTTAGAGTGCACAGACTGGACTGATTTTGAAGCCGCCTCGGCAGATTTGGATGAGTATACTGATATTGTGACATCATATATTAGTTTCTGTGAGGGCGTATATGTGCCCACAAAAAACATACGTATATATAACAACAATAAGCCATGGTTTACAGCAAAGCTTAAGCAGCTGCGCTGTGACAAGGAAGAGGCTTATAGGAATGGGGATAGGATTATGTATTATGTAGGGCTAGGAATGTACTTACCAGAGAGGTTAAGGCAGCAAAGAGGAATTATTCAGAAAAGCTGAAAAAGCAGTTTTCAGCTAATGATACTGCAACTGTATGGAAAAGCCTGAAGAACATCATCGGCCACAACAAACCATCTCTTCCGACTGACGAGAGTCGTCAATTGGCAGACGACCTTAATATGTTTTACTGCAGGTTTGAGAATGAACAACTATTATCAGCTGCTTCTCATTGTATTTCAGATACATTGTTAGCACCAAATTTCCCTATATCCATTTCCAATTCTCTAGGCTCCTCACCTCTGGTGATCTTGGAAAAAGAAGTGCGAGATTTATTTCAAAAACAAAAGATTAAAAAGGCTCCAGGCCAAGATGCTGTGACTCCCTCCTGTCTGAGAGCTTGTGCGGAACAATTGGCCCCTATTTTTACATAAAAAAGTAAAAGGTAAAGGTTCCCCCTGCACATTTGTGCAGTCGTGTCCGACTCTAGGGGCTGGTGCTCATCTCCTTTTGTTAGCCAAAGAGCCAGCGTTGTCCGAAGACGCTTCCACGGTCATGTGGCCGCATGACACGCGCGGAACGCTGTTACCTACCCACCGAAGTGGTACCTATTCATCTACTTGCATTTGCATGCTTTCGAATTGCTAGGTTGGCAAGAGCTGGAGCTAGTGCGGGAGCTCACTCCGCACGCAGGGCTAGGGATTCGAACCTCCGAACTTGCAATCTTCCGATCGACAAGCCTGGCATCTTACCCACTGAGCCACCATGCCCCTCAGTATTAATAAATCATTGGAGGTGTGTTATGTTCCTTCTTGTTTTAAAAGTTCTATAATTATTCCAGTTCCTAAGAAATCTTCCATTAATGAGCTGAATAATTACAGACCTGTTGCACTGACATCTGTAGTTATGAAGACCTTTGAGAGGCTAGCGCTGGCTCACTTGAAAGCTATTACGGATCCCCTGTTAGATCCATTGCAGTTTGCTTAAAGAGGAAACAGGTCAGCAGATGATGCTGTCAACATGGCTTTATTCTGCAACTCATGAGCAACTCATGCTGCAACTCATGAGCGTTTCAATTGGAGGTCAGCCTTTATTAATGGTGCTATGGACTTTGAAGAAGCACGAGTACAGGGCGAAAGGGAGAAAAGAGCTAAAAGGAAGGCACGTCAGGCAAACCCTCATCATGACCGTCTCCCACCCGGAAACCTATGCCCTCACTGTGGGAGGTTGTGCGGATCCAGAATTGGCCTTTATAGCCACTTACGGATCCACTGTTAAAACTTTACCTTTGGAAGACAATCTTACTCGGCTATGAGTGATCGCCAATGATTCTGCAACATCTTGAATCTCCAAAGTCTTATGCACGAATCCTATTTGTAGACTTTAGTTCAGCATTTAATACCATTGTTCCAGGAATTCTTTACAACAAATTGATCCAGCTCACTGTGCCTGACCTTACCTATAGGTGGATAATCAGTTTTCTAACAGATAGGAAACAACATATGAGGTTAGGCAAAACTATATCCAGCATTCGGTCAATCAGCACAGGTGCCCCTCAGGGATGTGTGCTCTCCCCGCTGCTTTTCTGCCTCTATACCCATGACTGTACTTCAAAAGATTCTTCTGTTAAAGTCTTGAAATTTGCAGTTGATACAATGGTCATTGGTCTCATTCGGAATGGTGATGAGTCAGCATATAGATGGGAGGTACAACAACTGGTCCTGTGGTGCAGTTACAACAATTTGGAACTGAATACACTTAAAACTGTAGAGATGGTTGTGGATTTTAGAAAGAACTCCTTTAATTCCCCTTTCCTTACTATACTCGATGGCCCTGTATCAGTAGTAGAGTCCTTTAAGTTTCTGGGCTCCATAATTTCTCAAGACCTGAAATGGATGCTTAACATAAGAACTATTATCAAAAAGGCACAACAAAGGATGTTCTTCCTGCGTCAACTTAGGAAGTTTATCTCAGGAGCTTCTGGCACAGTTTTACAGAGGAACTATTGAGTCTGTTATCTGTTCTTCTATAACTGTCTGGTTTGGCTCTGCAACCAGGCAGGACAGACATAGACTCCAATGGATAGTCAAGTCTGCAGAAAGAATTATTGCAATCCGCCTGCCCTCTATGGAAAACCTGTATGTTGCAAGGGTCAAAAGTAGGGCGGAGAAGATATCTGCAGGCCCTTCTCACCCTGGATATAAACTGTTTCAACTTCTTCCATCAGGACAGCGTTATAGAGTACCGTATGTCAAAACATCTAGACATCGAAACAGTTTTTTCCCTTGTGCTATTGATTCAACAACTCCTAATTAATGTAGCATGATATAATGATTGATAATGTATGCCATTGCTCTGTTGAACTTTTAATTAATGTAGCATGAGATGATGATTGATGATGTATGATAAGACATGACTGCTAAGACGTGACCGGTAATGCTCTGTTATATGTGAACATATGCTAGATAACAGATGCAGTATTATTGTCCCTTAATTCTCCCTTTAAATATGAGTATGTGTTAGTTAAATAGCTGTAGTATTATTATTTTTCTTTAATTTTTCTTTTCTTGATTGTATAATTTATTATTGTTTACTTTTTTGATGTTAGGTAAATACATTGAGAGCTCTTGCACCGAAGTCAAATTCCTTGTATGTTTAGTCATACTTAGCCAATAAAGTATTGTATTGTATTGTATTGTATTGTATTGTATTGTATTGTATTGTATTGTATTCTATTCTATTCTATTCTATTCTATTCTATTCTATTCTATTCTCCTTGGCAATCTATCATTTCAGAAATTTATTTATTTATTTATTCGATTTTTACAGCTGCCCATCTCAAACAAGTGACTCTGGGTGGCGAACAATCATAAAATCAATTAAAAACAGATATAGAAATGTTCCCATGGTGTTGCCTTCATCTCATCCTTGGCTGCAAAGTGAGACAGGCTTAAGTCATTTCTAGCTATATTTGTGATTATGTCTGTAGCTTGAATCATGTCAACTGGATTTCTATTTTCTCAGTGGAAACGTTTCGCTCCTGAGAAACTTCACTGAGAAAATAGAAATCCAGTTGACATGATTCAAGCTACAGACAATTCCACCTGGATGACTGAGAACCTTCATAGACATATTTGTGATTATGCTTTCTCCCAAAGCAGTCAAGACGTTATTGCAACTTTATTACTGATATAGTCTGACAGGTTTCTTCAACCATTTTCTTGGTTTCACTATCAGATGATCCCTAGGGGGTGAGATTAGCCCAGCACCTACAGTCTACATTAGGCTGGAGTGGACATGTCCCTCCCCCCCCCCACTCCCAGGGCTCTTCATTCAGAACTATAATGGGAGAATCTGACAATCATAGTCAGAGATCTCTTAAGGTCTTAAGAAGCCTTGTGGGTCATAGATTCTTATCTTGTTATCTTGGAATAGTGGCCTTTTGTGAACCAGGCAACTGAATCCAGTAGCGGCTCAAAAAAAAAAGAAAGAAAATAATTTCCGAAGGCCGTGAAAGCCTTCGACAAAATAATTTCCCTTTTCTGGGCAGAAACGTTGGATATAGCACAGTTTCAGCTAGCCTAATGTCAGCTCAATAGGCCTCTTGGCCATTTTAGAAACTGGCTTCCGTGGTTGCAGCCAACCCTAGACACGTTATCTGGGAGTAAGTCATTTGAAAGCATTTTGACAGGTTGCAGCACCGCAGGCTAAGCATTAGCTATACATGCAAATGGATTACTTGGGAACAATTTGGGAAAGCTTCGGAAGAACTCATCAGTAACCACAGGATGTTATCACAGAAGCCATTGCTGCCAACAATGAGCTCATAATTCATCCTGGGACAAATAATCTGGAAATCTTGCTTTTCCCCTTTCTCCCCAAAGAGTTGCTTTCAGTAAACGGAGAACAATGGCAACTAGTCGGCCACACCTTTTCTGTGAGTTTTCCCCGACCTCAGTACTTTCCTAGAACTCTTAAAGTTTTCCTCCATCAGCTCATTGAGTAAAAGATCAGTTACGTCATGTTTCTCCATCTGCAATATTCTTTCATTCATTCATCTACCATTTCCTTTGCCCTCTGGGAATCTCTCAAATTTCATAGTGTGTTCATGTTGTCTATAATGTCTTGTGCAACATCCCCATGAGCTCAAGCCCACAGCTATTGCATATTTTGGAATGTTGTCTTATTTACATTTTGAATCGCTAATGAATCCTTTCCTCTTAGAGCAGGGCTTTCCAAAGTTTTTCCCGCAGTGACACACCAACCGGCGTTGGTGTGTCGCTGCGGGAAAATCCGGAAGTGCGGCAGCGCGCAGAAACCTGGAAGCGCTGCTGCTGCTTTCGGGTTTTGCGCGCTGCAGTTGGTGTGTCGCCGCGGGGAAACCCAGAAGCGCTGATGATGATCAGCGCTTCCGGGTTGTGTGGCGACACACCAGACTGTGTGTGGCGACACACTTTTGTGTCGCGACACACAGTTTGGAAAGCTCTGCCTTAGAGATTTTTTCCTCTGTATTGGTGATTTTTGTAGCAATGGCTACAGTTTCACTCAGCATCATTCCCTGCTGCTGCTTTTCTCTTTTTCCTTTGAAGGTCTGGTGTTATGATGGCTACCTTTGAATTATGATGAATGAAACAAAACGACTAATTTACAGCATTCGTAAGAACAGGGCTTAGTGGCTATAGTCAGTCTGCTTCATTTAACTGTCCCCCTTTGGTAATTTTCATGCTGATTTTTAAACTTTAAAATCTGTAGAACAATTTGCAAAGTGGATGGGATCATTCTTTTTAAATTTTCCAAGGTGGTCCAGGGATTCTGTACTTTCTTTAAAAGAATAAACAAACAAACAAATAAAATCTCAGTGTGATAACAGCAGGGTCGTATTTTTTTCAGAGTTTTTTCCTCAGCCTTTCCTGTTTCATATGGTGGCTAGCAAATATTTCTGGGAAAGCCATAGATAGGCCTTTTCTTTTCCTACTGGTTGTCACATAGCCACGGGCATCAGAGATACGCTATCTTTAAACTTTGAGATTTAATAGTTATGGCTAATGGCAGATGGTTCCTCTAGGAATATATTTAATCCTCCTCAAAGGTAGCTTGTGTGGCCTTGAACACATTTGTGTCTGTGAATTCCAATTCATTTATTTATGTGGTATACCAGTTTTCCTAAAACACATGAACTTTTTGCAGGAATCAATATAAAATAAATGTAACAATAAGCAATAGTTTAAAGCCAGGCACAAAAAATATTGGAGAATATTAAAACCAGCAACTGTAAAAAAATAAATAAATCTGTTTTTCCCTAGTGCCAAAAGTTACCAGGCACAAACAGATACTACCACAGTTAAATCTCCTAGTTCTTAGTGACTGACCTTGGTAGCTGAAAGAACCCAGAATTTTTTTTTCGTAAAATGACATTTAAGAACAGGCAAATTCATATGGTACTTAGGATACCCTGGTCCAACTCTTAAGTGCCACATTGAAAATAAATGCCTTGCACAACACTTAGAAATGTATGGGAAGCCCATAGTAAAGGTAAAGGTTCCCCCCGCACATTTGTGCAGTCGTGTCTGACTCTAGGGGCCGGTGCTCATCTCTGTTTGTTAGCTGAAGAGCCAGCGTTGTCCGAAGACACTTCCACGGTCATGTGGCCGCATGATGTGTGCGGAACGCTGTTACCTACCCACCGAAGTGGTACCTATTCATCTACTTGCATTTTCCTGCTTTCGATTTTGCTAGGTTGGCAAGAGCTGGGGCTAGTGCGGGAGCTCACTCTGTCACGCGGGGCTAGGGATTCGAACCTACAAACTTGCGATCTTCCGATCGACAAGCCTGGCGTCTTACCCTCTGAGCCACCACGCCCCTTGGGAAGCCCATAAGGCTATTTAAAAAATGATGTGATGTGTCTTACATCATCCTCGTCAGTCAAAAGCATAGCTGCTCCAATTTAAGCTAATAGAATTTTTTGAGAGGTCTTGAAAAAACAAAACAAAACAAAAAACAACCCCAGCACATAGCATACCAAAGTAATTAAGCCTAGATGTGATCAGAATATAACTAAATTATATTCCAGAAGGATTGAAAGATTAACTCCAGACCTGATCCTCAAAGATGGTATATATTACCATCCAGAACAAGTCAAACCTAATATTTTAAGTCAGATGGAAGATGGCTCAAATATCCAGAGGGGATCATTATTAACCATCACTCTTCTCTATTATTGATTCCAAGTAGCATAAGCCCACACTTTTCTTTACCCAGTTCTGCTGAAAAAGAGGAATAGAACTCAGTGTCTCCAGCAAGTACCTCAGTTCAACTTTTCAGATTATTTACTACAATGGCTTCCTTAAAAGTTGAAAAAACACTTCTAGGTTAGAGTACTGTGATGCACTTTATTGTGATGGCTACTAAAAACTGTTTGCAAATTGCAATTAGCTCAAAACACTGATGGGTAAGTAGGTCTGGACTTTGTGAGCTATTATGCCTGTGTTTTGCTACAGTATCTATGTTGGTTTCTGGTCCATTTGTTGGACAGTGCAAAAATAATCTTTAAAGCTTTTTATGGCTTGAGGTCAATTATACATTCGGGATCATATGCCTCCATCTGCCCACAAGGCAGAGATGCACAGCCTGAGGTTGGAAGACCCAGGCCCTTTGCAAAAACTCTTTGCAAAGTTGCTAGCAAATTGTAATTTTTAATATAAGGGTCCCTCCTTGTGGGGGAGATGGGCGGGATATAAATGTAATAAATGTAATAAATAAATAAAATAAATATAATAGAAGGTAGACATTATTAAATACATAATGAGTAATCCTATTTACTTTATTTAATACAATTTTTATTATGCCTTCGAGTTAATGTTGACTCCTGTTGACTACCTAGACTGGTTGTTGCAGTTTTCTTGGCAAGATTTTCGGAAGTGGTTTACCATTACCTCC
Source organism: Charina bottae (assembly GCA_023362775.1). NCBI lineage: Eukaryota > Metazoa > Chordata > Lepidosauria > Squamata > Charinaidae > Charina > Charina bottae. The sequence continues at coordinate 199,924,052 of JALMGJ010000001.1, forward strand.
TTCCTAGGGCTGAGAGAGGAGGACTGGCCCAAAGTCACCAGCTGGCTTCAAGCGTAAAGCAGGGCTAGAACTCATGGTCTCCCAGTTTCTAGTCTGATGCCTTAAGCACTACACCAAACTGGCTCTCTTACTAAATTTAAATTCTATTAAATTAAAGGTAATGGTTGTCCTGTATTCTTGGTTCTGCCTACTTTTAGTATGTCCACTGGAGATCTTTCTGTGATGTCTCCTCCATCTGAGATGCAATTGGCAATTACTAGGGAGGGAGTCTATTCAGTGATGAGCATTCCACCACAGGTATAGCATAAATAAAGGTGGAATATCATCATCATCATCATCATCTTCGTCGGCATCAATTTTATCAAAGCCCACTGAGAAGCCCAGGAAAATTATTAGGATCACACTTGCTTCCGTCTGTTCATGTAAACCATCCATCAGGGTGGCCAAATCTGAAGGTTTTGTATAGTACTTTGAACACCCTCTATGATTAGCCTAGGTTCTAAAGGTTACAGATCAGGATTAAGTAATCATAGGCATCTTCCACAAACCACGATGATGAAAAATGATGAGACATGCATCACAACATCATAACACAAACCCTAGCCTTTTGTGCTTGCATCCCAATGTTGGACCCAAGAATCTGAGTCACGGATTTTGCACTGTGACATCACAACACACATTTTGTCACTCCTACCCGTCCCCCCACCCATGTCAGCCCAGTAGGTAGATCAAACCAGAAAATCAACTCCACAGGAAGACTAGAACGATACTTTATTGAGGCTATAACAACAGAATCCTGCAAGTCTGATTGTGCTTTGCCTCCCTTCCTTTTATACTACAGGGAATCAGGGAATCTGAGCTGCTTCCAAATATTATCTTGCTTCCCAGGACTTAAAGAATGTTTCAGCCCTCTTTGCCTAGGTAACATTTCTTGCATAATTCTGTCAATGTCATCTCCTTTACTCTCTACACCCCTTCTGTTTAAGTCGATGAAGGTTCTCAGTCATCCAGGTGGAACAGTCTGTAGCTTGAATCATGTCAACTGGATTTCTATTTTCTCAGTGGAAACGTTTCGCTCCTTATCCAAGAAGCTTCTTCAGTCTGAGCAAAGTTAGTAAGGGAATCCTTAAATATGTTTCTAGGGTGGCTGTGTGACCTTAGCCCCAGTAGCCCCAGGTGCAAGGTCACACAGCCACCCTAGAAACATATTTAGGATTCCCTTACCAACTTTGCTCAGACTGAAGAAGCTTCTTGGATAAGGAGCGAAACGTTTCCACTGAGAAAATAGAAATCCAGTTGACATGATTCAAGCTACAGACCCTTCTGTTTAAGCACTCTTTTTGCCAAGGGGCTCTTTTCTTTACAATTAATCTGCATTCTATAGAAGACAGGTTGTTAGTGTATGGTTCCTTTACCGTTGAAAGTCAATCCTAAAAGGTAGAAACTATCTACCACTTCAACTGATATGGTCATTATCAGTTCTAAAGCTGGTTGCTGTACATGCTGTCAGTAGTTTGGTCTTCTTTATGTTTCATCTTATTCCCATTTTTTCACTGTGCTCCTTGACTTTACACCTTGCAGATCATTTGCATTTTCAGCTACCAGAGTGGTATCATCAGCATAGCACTGATTATTGATATTTCTTCCTCCAGTTTTAAAACTTCAACAATTCAGCCTCCCTCCCTTTATATTCAGTATGTAGGTTGAATGAAGGAGGACAGAGTATACAGCCTTGTCTCACTCCTTTGCTGACTTGGAGCCAGTTGGATTTGTCATATTCCATCCAAAGTGTGGCTTCCTAGCCTATGTATAGGTTTCACATGAGGACAATGAGATATTCTGGGATTCCCATTTTCCTAAGGACATTCCATATTTTGACATGGTTGATACAATCAAAGGCATTTTTATAAACAGTGAAGCACATATTGGCTTCTTTTAGATATTTGGCTTTTTCAATTATCTAGCATGTATCTGCGATAATGCATCTCGTTCCTTGGCCTTTTCTAAAACCATTTTGAACATCTGGTATCTCCCTTTCCATGTAGGGCACTGGGCCAGTCACTCTCTCTCAGCCCTAGGAAACAGGCAATGGCAAACCACTTCTGGAAAATCTTGCCAAGAAAACTTCAGGGACTTATCCAGGCAGTCTCCAAGAACTGGACGTGATTGAACGGATAAAAAAAAATACTTATTTATTGTTATCTCATGTTTGTATCATTTTTGATGGCCCCTGTTTGGGATTTTAATTGACTCATGGATGTTTTAACTTGTTTTATTCTCTGTGGAGGCTGCTGAGAGTAATTTGATTGCAGCAAGGTAGAACTTTGATAAATACTTCCTGTTCCCCTGAATTCACTTCATTGAGTCACCCTGAGTCCTGTGCTTACCAGAAATGGGAGGGGGGGGATAATCTGTCCATTTCCTTCATGCTATGCATAATTTTACAAAAATGTGTCAAGAATCCACCCTTTTTAGTCATCTTTTTTCCTAGACCAAAGAACCTCAAATACTTTAGCTTCTCCTCAGAGGGAATGCTTTCCCTCACCATTTTTACAACTCCTTTATGATCTTGCAGTATCTTAATAGGGGACAATCAGAAATGTATGGAGTATATTCCAAATGCAACTGCATTGTGGGTATATATCAAAAGGCATGATAATTCTCATGGTTTTATGATATTTCCCCAATAATTCGTATCACTGTGTGCGGAGAGCCACTTCGGTGTAGTAGTTCAGGCACCAGGCTAGAAACCAGGAGACCAGGTTCTCTTCCTGCTTTGGGCCAGTCACTTCTCTCTAGGCTGACCATACATCCCATTTTGAATGGGACAGTCCCGTTTTTTAAACAATTCCCGACCATCCCGTCGTTTTAATAAAAATGTCCATTTTGTCCCGTTCTCAATGAGAGCACGCCCACCCACCCCATTTGCCGGGGCGCCGCAGGGACTGCGCTGCTGGCGAGGTTTTGTTAGATGGAGTGCGTTCGTGCGCGCATGTGCGCACATGTGCGCGTGCACGCCCACTTTGTCCGGTGAGCCGTGGGTAGGTTAGGGTCCCGTTTTTGTCTGAAGGAAATATGGTCAGCCTACTTCTCTTAGCCCTAGGAAGGAGGCAGTGGCAAACCACTTCCGATAAACCTTGCTAAGAAAACTGCAGGGACTAGTCCAGGCAGTCGCCAGGAGTCAACACTAACTCGAAGGCACCCTCCCCCCCAAAAAAAGTATGGAATAGATGTCTGCACAGAGTTAGCCAAGGCATCTCTAAGATAACATCTAGTTCAGTACAATCAGTTCAAAATTATTGTTTATATATGAACTTGGAGGGTTTTTTTCATATCAAACCATTTTTTCTGAACTATACCACAATGTGTTTTCCAAATTATTGCTAAATAGCTCTCCTGGACCTTCTCTGCAGTTTTAATTCAGAACTGAAGTCATTATTTCCCCGCTGTCATGGTCGGATCATGCCCTGGTGGCCCTGAGATTCTCATATGCTGCCCCACTCCGCAGGGAGGCTGGACCTATTTGATCGGTCCGCCCCCGGCGACTAATGGACCCGATAGGGTTTCAGAGGGAGCTGGGGGTTATACCCAAGGATCTACTGCATGGTCCAGCAGAGGTGCTGGCTGCAGACTGGAATAAGGAAGCAGCCGGAGCCTTGGACAGGATCGCGCCTATGCGGCCTCTCTTGTCCCATCCGACCCGATACTCCCCGTGGTTCACGGATGGGTTGAGGGTGCTGAAGAGGGTTAAGAGACGTCTAGAGCGCCGCTGGAGAAAAACAAAGACCGAATCCGACCTAACACAAGCTAGAGCTGCGGTTAAGGCCTACCTTGTGGCAGTAAGAGTGGCGAAACGTCAATATTTCTCCACTCTTATTGCAGCCGCAGAATGCCACCCGACGGCCCTGTTTAGGATTACTCGATCTCTCCTAGGTAAGGTGGGGCCACCTTCAGGGCCGTGCGGAGGAATTTTTGGAGCATCTGATGGATAAAATCGCTCGGATTCGTTCTAAGTTGGACTCCAAGCGTGATGCATGGTCTGGGGGGATGCCAAGGGAACGTCTTTGCCCGGTTATCTGGGAACGGTTTGATCCTGTTGGGCCTGAGGAAGTGGACAGGATCCTCCGGACTGTAAGGGCCACTACTTGTCATCTTGATCCATGCCCCTCCTGGCTGGTGAAAGCAGCCAGGGAGGTGACAAGTGGTTGGGTCCATGCGATGGTGGCTACATCCTTGGGTGAGGGAGTGTTTCCAGCTGCTTTTAAGGAGGCGCTGGTGCACCCCCTCCTCAAGAAGCCATTGCTGGACCCTACAGTGTTGGACAATTTTCGTCCCGTCTCCCACCTCCCCTTTTTGGGGAAGGTGGTTGAGAAAGTGGTGGCATTACAGCTCCAGAGGATTCTGGATGATACGGATTATCTAGACCCCTTTCAGTCAGGGTTCAGGCCGGGATATGGTGTGGAAACTGCATTGGTCGCACTTACAGATTATCTCTGGCGAGCGCGGGATGGAGGCAGTGCATCCATCCTGGCTCTTCTTGACCTCTCAGCGGCTTTCGATACCATTGACCATGGTATCCTTTTGAGACGGCTCCGGGAGTTGGGGGTGGGCGGCGTGGTCCTGCGCTGGTTCACCTCCTTCCTCCGAGACTGATCCCAATCAGTGGTAATAGGAGATGAGAGGTCCGACCCTCGGCCCCTACTTTGTGGGGTGCCGCAGGGTTCGGTTCTCTCCCCTCTCTTATTTAATATCTACATGAAACCGCTGGGTGAGATCATCCGCCAACACGGGATGAGGTATCATCAGTATGCTGATGATACTCAATTATATATCTCCATCCCGGGTGAGGTAAGTGATGCAGTGGCTGCCCTTTCTCAGTGTCTGAAGGCTGTGGGGGCCTGGATGGGGAACAACAGGCTTCAGCTGAACCCTGGTAAGACGGAGTGGCTGTGGATTGATGGTGCCTCGGGATCCAGAGAGTTGTCATCTTTAGATCTGGATGGGGTGGCACTACCCCATTCAGATACAGTGCGGAACCTGGGGGTCCTTCTGGACTCACGACTCCTGCTGGAAGAGCAGGTGGCAGTCGTGGCCAGAAGGGCATTTGTGGAACTTCGAGTTGTACGCCAGCTACGCCCTTTCCTGGACCGAGATGCCCTCCGTACAGTCACTCATGCCCTGGTCATCTCCCATATAGACTATTGCAACACACTCTACATGGGGCTACCCTTGAAGAGTATCCGGAAGCTTCAACTGGTCCAGAATGCGGCTGTGCGCGCAGTTATGGGTGCCCCAAGATCGGCACATGTGACACCTCTGCTGCGCGAGCTGCATTGGTTACCAGTTTGCTTCCGGGTCCAATTCAAGGTGTTGGTTGTCACCTTTAAAGGCCTACATGGCATGGGGCCAGGTTACCTAAGGGACCGCCTCATCCCCAGAGTATCGACCCACCCCACCCGGTTACGCAGAGAGGGCTTGCTACGGACCCCGTCTGTAAGAGAGCTTCATCTGACGGGGTCCAGGAGGTGGGCCTTCTCTGCAGTGGCACCCGCCCTCTGGAATATTCTGCCCCTGGAGGTGAGGCAAGTCCCCACACTTATGACCTTCCGAAAGCAACTGAAGACCTGGCTCTGCCACCTCACTTGGGATGGGAAGAGTGATAGCTCCTCATGGGGATGGCTTGCGCCGTAGAGTTCTTTTAAATATGACATCAGAGCCTCTTGGGTTTTATATATTTGTAATTAACTTATGGTTGGTTATATATATTGTTTATTGTATTTTATATGTTTTTATATCTTTTAATTGCTAACTTGTTGTAAACCGCCTAGAGTCCCCTCTATGGGGGGAGATGGGCGGTGATATAAGTTGGAGAAATAAATAAATTATCTCAACAACAGCCTAGCATATTTGCCTATCTGAAGCCAGAATCTTGCTTATCTTGGAATTTTAAACAAAATTGACCACTGTATTCCAATCCTTGGAGAACATTTCATTTGATCACTCTCTCCTGGAGACCATTGATAGGTTCACTTGTCTTGCCCTACCTTGTCTTGCCTCACCCAGAAGTGTCCAAATTAGTTAAAATCTTTTATCTTTGGTCACATGTTCACCTCCTGTCCATTCTAGTTGTTTTTCTTGGAAGCCCAAAACGTCAGAATAGGGGTGTGCTCACAAGCAAACAGGTAAGATATAAAGACCCTGGAAGGCAACAGGTAGAGGGACAATTAAGAAGTGGGAAAGCACCTAACTTGGAGCAGGATGAAGCAGCGTGAGTAGAAGCTGCTGGAGGGTGTTGCATTCTCTTGCTCTTATGTGGAAAGTTGGGTTGACTGGGTGAGCAATGTCTTAGGTTTCGGTAGCAGAGGAAAGGGATTCTTCAACTAGTTGGCCTTTGGGAAGAGAGAGACCAAAGACTAAAGCTGATATCTGTAGAGGCTTTGGGAAGCAATGCAAGTTTTGAAATGGTAGAGAAATGTCACTCAGTTGCAATTCACTGCTCTGCTCTCATCAGCAGAAGCAGAGTTGCCAACAACCTCTTTGCTGAGTTCTGCTGAAAATCAGGAATTGTTTGGGTGCTTGAATGAAAGCTGAGAAGGTTGTCTTTTTAAAAAATCTGTCCCAAGATTTTTAATTTCTTCCCTTGCTATTCAGGATTTTTTGTTGAACTTCTATGGCATGCTTAGTCCACCTATGAACAGAGGGCAAATGTGTTTATCATGTTTTGCCCACTGTGGTAAGTAAAGAAAGAGAATGCCTGAGGCCTGCTAAGATGTCAACAAGGCTGTGCATGCTTACAGTGGGTGAGCCCAGGATTGCCACTTGATTTTTTTTTTCCTGGCAGGGCAAAGGTAGAATTTAAATAGGTGGTGCTCCCCAACACAAGGATGTAAAACTGTAGGATCTGTGCCAAGAACAAAAATGCTGTTCACCTTAAACTAGCAAGAATTTTTGGCATGAGGCACAAATGAGAGAAAGGGGGCACTGGAACTTGATTAGTTGTTTAGAGAAATGTTTTCATGTTGATTCCCTGTACATTGCTGTTACATTTGCAAAGATGAGATTCTGAGAAGCCCACACATACAGAGCTTTATCTATGTAGATTCTTACAGAAGGAAGGAGCATAAGTGGGGTGGGGACAGGTCTACGGATGAAAATTCTCTTTTCCTTTCTGCTGGATGGCTTGGGGAAGTCCCTTAGACTCATTCTGCCCCAGGGTATAAATAAACAAAGTTTCCCCTCTTTCTCAGGAAAGGAAGTAGTATATCACTACTAGTAGTATATCACTACCCTACTAGGCTAGGGTATCTGTTTGATCTCACAACCTTGCTGCCTGGCTCAAATACTTAGGGCAGGTGTGTGTGTCCTACTCTACTACAAGATAGCTATCGCTCTGTCAGGGATGCTGGGGAGTGACCAGAGGAAGAGAAAGAGTTAATGGAAATACTGTCACCCAAAGTGCTTTCACAGGCATAAACAAAATTATGTCCTGAACTTTGTCTCATTCAAAACAGTTTTTTTAAAACAAGTTTTAAAAGTTGTTTATTATTTCTGATTTTTTAAAATTACTACCTATCTCTGAAGAGGCTATTTAGTAGGCAAGTTATTAAATAAAACTAACAACCCCTGTCACGGTTTCTTTTTTAAACTGTACCCAATTAGATTGACCCAGACTCAAAAGAGCCACAAAAGCACTGGACCCCGGACAGGTGGTTTTTTATATCTCCTTATAAGGGTTGGGGAAATGTTTAATTTTGAAAAAAAACCAATATACAAAAGTGAAATCTGAAATTTACAAACATGTGTGTGAGTGCTTTCTATTGCCTGTATCCTATATTCTATTCTATTGCTATTTTTCCTATATTACTATGCAGTTTACTGTTACTATAACAATAACAATTACTATACTCTATTACTATTCAATTACTATTACTGTTACAATATTTCCTCTATACTACATTCTATTGTATAACTTCTAACGTTATTACAACAATTCCTCTTTACTATTACTATACTTCACTCTATAGCAGTGTTTCTCAACCTTGGGGACTTGAAGATGTCTTGGCTTCAAGTTCCCAAGGTTGAGAAACACTGCTCTATAGTATGACTATTATATAGCAATATTTTCTTCTTACAAACACTGTTCTGTCTTAATTCCTCTTTCTCTGGGATTTCTTCTGCTTTTTCTTCTCTGTTCATGGCCAGCATGTAGAGGACTTGCACCTTCCCACGTTGTGTTGTGATTTGCCTCTATACGGATGTTTCCTCTGGACCATCCACTCCCTTTGAAGGGGAAAAAAACCCACCTCCTTCTGTTCGGCTGCTTTGCTCTGTCTGCTGTTGGCTGCTGACTTCCAAAGCGTGCGTGTCTCCTCCCATCTCCTCCCACCCACCTGTTTCAAGGTGGCAGCTTCACTGGCCACTCTGCGGTGCTGATGCTGGGGGGGGGGGGAGGCTCAGGTGGGAGGGGAAGGAGGCAGGGCAGGTGCCTGTAATTTTGCTAAGCAGCCTGCTCTTCCACACCACCTTACCCTGAAATTTAAACATACAAGTAGGTGAGAAGAGAAATGATAGAATTTTTTTGGAGCCAACTTTGTAAAAAAATATTTTAATTTTAAAAAGAGAGAAGATAGCATGCCATAAAGCAAAGCACCAGTGCCTTTGAGCTCCAAATGAGCCTCAAAAACCTCTATACCAGGGCTTTCCAAAGTGCCGCCGCTGGTGACACGCCGGCGCCGGCGGCGGCGGCGCGGGGGGGCGTGCGGCGGCGCGCGCGCACGGTGGTGCGGGGGGGCGTGCAGTGGCGCGGGGGCGTGCAGCGGCGCGGGGGGCGTGCGGCGGCGCGGGGGGCGTGCGGCCGCCGTGCACGTGCGTGCTGCCGCTTCCGGGTGGTGTGGTGACACACCACGCTGTGTGTGGCGACACACTTTTGTGTCGCGACACACAGTTTGGAAAGCTCTGCTCTATACTGTATAAAATAAAGGAACAGCTGCAGCTCAGTGCTTTGCTTGGAAGTATGGTAAGTTGTTCAGAAAAGGACAAAGGCCAGCATGTGTAACAGGTAAAAAAAAGGTAAAGGTTCCCCCCCGCACATTTGTGCAGTCGTGCCCGACTCTAGGGGCCGGTGCTCATCTCCATTTGTTAGCCGAAGAGCCAGCGTTGTCCGAAGAGACTTCTGTGGTCATGTGGCTGGCATGACGCACGCGGAACGCTGTTACCATCCCACCAAAGTGGTACCTATTTATCTACTTGCATTTGCATGCTTTCGAATTGCTAGGTTGGCAAGAGCTAGGGCGAGTGCGGGAGCTCATTCCGTCACGCGGGGTTAGGGATTCGAACCTCCGAACTTGCGATCTTCCGATCGACAAGCCTGGCGTCTTACCCGCTGAGCCACCACGCCCCTGCCTTGTATATAGATGTTCTCATATTCATTTATCATATTCATTTATCAAGGGTTTCCACACAATTGTTCAATATTCTAAATGTCTTTGGGACCCCAATGTATTCTGACAAGGCCTGTTGGGATTGCAAATATAGTTGTAACTCATTTTGCAGCTCCTATTTATTTGCTTATCATTTATATTTTAGCCCTACAACATCTCAAGACATCCAGGCTGGCTTTCAATCATATTAGGCATACTTGCTATTCTAGGAGACTAATGCTTTGCCTATCTTTTCAGGCAGGAGTTTTTCTAAATTTGTCTGAACTTCGGATAGTCTACTTATGCTTTTTCACTGAATTATGATGACTCGTTATCATCTGTAAACATGAGTGTCCTATCAAAACCAATTTTCAATCCTAATTTCATCAAAAATATCTTAACTCACTACATATTTCTTATGAAGCAAGGAAACAACAGCAAACCAAAGCTGGCTTTTAAGTTGTGAGCTAAGGTTTGTAGCATCTCCCTTTCCTTCCTGAAGAATTGTGGACACCCAGAAAGATCTGTGTGCCTAAAATAAGAATGATATTTCAGTGCTTCAGATCATTAATTGCTTCAAATATTGGAAAAAGAAGCTTCCATAATACATCTTTTTTTTTACAAAATGTAAAGATATTTTGTTGAATGTTCTTCAGTGCAGTGACTTCTCAGGCACTTTCACACTGTCATGATTTTTACTACTCAATCCCTCAGAAGTAGTTTGATGACAAACCATGCCATGCCATCTTCACTTCCATTAACTTCATGACCCTGAGAATAAAAAGTAAAAGATCATTGTCTTAACCTGAGTTGCTGCAGGCCCTGGAGAAGCATTTCCCTCGATCCTTACTCTGCACAAAATATAATAAATTGCACCCCCTCCCACGCACTTTTACATCAAATTGTACATATTTGTCTGGTCTTCTACAAAAAGAAATCTGAGCAGTTCATAAGTGGTGGTGGAGGTGGAGTACAAAGCTATCAAACTACCTTTCCTCCAGAAAGATGTGCTTGAGTGGTTGAAGTTCAGGAGCCAGGTGGTGGGATGAGGAAGGAGTACCCCAAAATAGGTGCATGAACCACCTACTAACACCAGAGAGCCTCAATATTGCCAAGAAAAGACTACCGTCATTTCAAATATATTATGCTAAGCCAGAAATAAATCAGCTCAGCTCTCAAACACTGCCAGTGTCTTGGGATCATGGTAATCAGAGTAATTTCAAACTGTGGCAGAGCCCTTGTGTGGATGTCCTTCAACCAGCAATCCTATGTTGCATTGTATTATGACTGCCTACATCACCCTGCTCCAATTTGTCAGCCGCCATATGCATTGGGATGGATGGATGGAAACTCTGGGAATTGCAGTTCCAATGTGTCTGTAGGATGCCAGGCTGAAGAAGGCTGATTTCGATGTTGGGCTCTTTTGTGGAAATGCAACCCTTTGGGCATTTGAGAGTAAATCTGCCTGAGCATCTAATGGTCAGTACAGGTAGTCCTCACTTAATGACCATTTGTTTAGTGATGTTTGGACTTACGAGGGTGCTGAAAAACTGACTTATGACTGGCCCTCACATTTATGACTGTTGCAGCATCTCCATAGTCACGTGATCACGATTTGGGTGCTTGGCAACCGGTTCGCATTTATGACTGTCACACCATCCCATGGTCATGTGATCACCATTTTTGACCTTCCTGGCCAGCTTCTGGCAAGCAAAATCAATGGGGAACCACGTGATTTATTTATTTATTTTATTTATTTTCTATCCCGCCTTTATTATTTTTATAAATAACTCAAGGCGGCGAACATACCTAATACTCCTTCCTCCTCCTATTTTCCCCACAACAACAACCCTGTGAGGTGAGTTGGGCTGAGAGAGAGGGACTGGCCCAAGGTCACCCAGCTGGCTTTGCTTAACGACCATGTGGTTCGCTGAATGCCCATGGCGATTCGCTTAACGACTGCCACAAAAAAGGTCATAAAATTGGGTTGAATTCGCTTAATGACCACTTCACTTAGCAACTGAAATTCCAGTACCAATTGTGGTTGTTAAGTGAGGACTACCTGTACTCATGCAGAAAAACACATACGGTTGTTCTGCACAGTTAGCTTTAATGGCAACTCAAATGGTTCAATGCTCATGTTTTACAGGACAGCAGAAATTGGTACTGCTGATGTCATTAATGGCTGTTATCTGGAGTTTATCTCATGGCTGCCCCGTTGACCCTGGACCGACCTGTGTAGAAGAATTGCCCAATGCCGTCTCAATTATCAGTCGCTTGAAGAAGAGCCTGAAGGACTTTTACAAGACCTTAGTGGTATGTACAAGAGTTGATGATAGACTCTTTCTTCTCCCAGAAACTGGGCCTTCTACTTGACTAAGGTTCATTTCTCACTTGTGTCTAACTATTGTATGAACTGGCAACATCTTTACTCTGAAGGATAAAGGTATACCATCATCTTGTCCTCCTGTGCATGAGACAGCCTTAAGTTATCTGTTGTACTGTAGTAGTATTTTCCTTCAGCTGATAGCAAGCAGCAGCAGTTTCAAGGTGTATCAAATATGAAAAGCTTCACTATCTTTACTGTCTGTCGCATAGTGAGGTGGAGGGCAGGATCAGCCCAGCACTTATTAGCCATATTAGGCTGTGCAGATATGCCTTTCCCCTCCAGTGTCATTTATTTTCTTTCCCAAGAGCTAACAGAGAAGCTGGTGTTTAAAAGGAGGCTAAGCATGGAAGACAGAAGAGCTTGGCTGTTGCAGAACTGGCACTTTGCAAGCCTGTAGCAGAAGTGCTAAATTTTGAGAGAGTTGTACAAATTTAAAAATTAATTTTTTTTTTCATTTTTATCCCGCCTTTATTATTTTTATAAATAACTCAAGGCAGTGAACATACCTAATACTCCTTCCTCCTCCTATTTTCCCCACAACAGCAACCCTGTGAGGTGAGTTGGGCTGAGAGAGAGTGACTGGCCCAAGGTCACCCAGCTGGCTTTCAGGCCTAAGGCGGGACTAGAACTCTCAGTCTCCTGGTTTCTAGCCCAGCACCTTAACTACTAGACCAAACTTTGCTTTATGAGTATGGGTCTAACACTCTTTCAAAATACTGCAGCTCTGCAAGTCGGTTCGGCAGACTTGGGGAGGAAGTTAATTTTGAAAAAGTGCTAAATCCACATTCTCCAGAAGGTGAGAGCAGGAGATGTGGATCTCACCATCTTTCAAAACTCACCACCTTGCCAGACCCTCTCCTGCTTTGCTGTACATGTTAAAACAGGGGGCATGGGCTGAGTCGTCTGCCAAAACTCACCATCTCCCCAAGCCCACTGAAAAACTTTGCAGCACACTTGCAGAATTGACATGTGGCAAAACAGGAGATTGCAGGTTGAGCTACCTCTCAGAACTCACCATCTCTCCAGGCTTCAATTCTGCCCCACCTGCGCATCGTTGTGTCCATTGGTTCCCACCAGATGGTGACAATTGGAAAAGGAGGAGGACAACAAAGTCAGAGGATTTAACCAACCACTTTGTCCTGAACATGTTAAATCAGGACACCACCATTTAGTAGCTAGCCAAAACAGAGGAAATAGACTCAGGATAGGGATCCGCAATAGGGCAATCAATGTTATGTCAATATACAGTAGTTTTCTGCTGGCTCTCAGTAATGGGTAGATAGCACTTTAATGGCAACAGAGAACGGCCCTAAGCCCATTTTGACTTGGCTATGAGAAAGATTAGATAGCACCAGTCTCCGAGCCGGACTGGCAGCTCGACAAGTCAGAATTTTTCAGAGTGCTGAAGACCTGGTTAGCTTTTCCCTGTTTGCAGAAGTCTACAGAAAATATAAGACCACTGAAGTTTCTCCCTGGAGAGGGGAGAACCAGAAGATTGCTCACTGGGTCGTTGGAATTGCCCCCTCCTGGTTTTTTTGTAGTTTTCCACCACGGAAGGAGCAGGGGGTTGGAAGCAGTGAAACGACTGGAGAAGCACCAAGCTCTACAGGGAATCGTTAAGTCTGAGAGACACTAGAGCAAGAAACCGGCTTTTAGATCACTTTTATTTTTATTTTTTTTCTAGATTAGATCGTTTTATCATCTAAGGTCTACCTTTGGACTTTGTTCAAAATGTTGGCAAATTTTGTGCTTTCTTTGCTATAATAATTATGGTGGAAGTATGATGGATTTTATATTTGAAACAGAGTGAAACGTTTGCATTTTTTTTCTTTTACCTTCCTACTTTACCAGAAGGATTCTGTATCACTTGGAAGTATAAGAGTTTTTATTGGATATCTTTTGAATATATTTTGTTGGACTAACTATTGAGGAATCTGTTTTTATAAACTGTATGGAATACTGCTTCTTTCCTTATTTTTGATTATTGGATTTTTTTTATCTTTTACTCTAAAAACTTTTTGTATTTAGGAAAAAAAATTCTTTTTTCCTTCTCTTCTTTTTTTTTTTCTTATAACTGGAAACTATTTGGGATTCAATAGACTCTGTTGGTAATTTTCCACTCAGCTGTTTACTCCCTATCTGAGAAACTGTTTGTTTTGGCTAGAGAATAAGCCTGAATGGCATTTTCAACAGTAATTCAAGAATTTAAAAAAGAAATTAGTGAAACTCTTTCAGAAATTAAGAAAACACTGGAAATTTTATTGATAGATTGGCAAGGTCAGGAGCAAAAGATAGAATTAGAAATAGAAGAAAATTTCTTTGAGATAGAGGAGAAACAAAAGGTTCAGAAAAACACTTTGACATCCTACACGAGCCAGACAACAAAACAGGCTACACATTATAATCTTGACATAAACACATTGTGGCAGTTGAGAGAAGGAGAAGATTTGACTATGCAACTTGATAGATATTGTGAGATATGGGGAAAAGTCCAGAAAAATATTCTGACATTCTACATGAGACAGATAACAAAACAGGCTATACATTATAATTTTGATATAACCTGAATAGGAGATTCAGTTTAATACGGGACATAAGGTTAATGGAACCAAGGATTCTAATTGGATATAGAGTATGCAAATGTAAATTAAGTTTCAACTAGTAATATAATTGTTGGGAATATTAAACGCTAAAAATTGATATGAGAAACTGTATGGTTGTATAAAAATGTGATACTTTAACTGTACGATATAAGGTTATAAAATTAGAGATATAAATATAAGTTGATATTATAGACTATATGCAAATTAGAAATTTTTCTATGGAGATACAAGAATGATAAAATATATTATTAGGATGGGATGCTGAGTTGGAATTAGAATCAATGCTATTACAGGATGACTTATTTTTATAATTACTAGTATGAATATTATTGAGAATTGTTGTTAGGTTATGCATTAGTGGAACAGGTAGCTATAAAAATTTGTTAATTAGGTAAATATGTAGGAAGATGTAGAATATGGTATAATTATAGTCTAAATATAGATTATGTTTAAACTAGTGTTATTTTTTATGGATATATATGAAATAGAATATATTTTATTTTACTAGAATTAAAATAAGGCCTTTCCTTGTTATATACTGTATATTTCAAGACTAATTGGACTTTATTAAGGATATAAATATAGATGTAAAAATGGAAAGAGCGAATAAAAAATATCAAACCGATGCAGCCAAGAACACTTAAATTGACATTACTTCAAGGAGTGGAAACCACAGATGGATTATTGGAGGATTGCAAGAAAGGTGAAACCTATATGAAGATCAGAAGATTGGATTATAGAAATTAAAGTGTATATGACAAAGAAAAGTTCCTATGTATTGTATGAAAGACTAACATTTAAAGCAAATTATTGTACTTAATGACCAAAGATAGATTGGAGGCCATCTATCTTTTATATTTCTTTTGTTTATCATTTTTCTTGACTTCACTTTTCTTTTACTTTTTTCTTACTTTGTATTTCTATTTTTATTTCTTTTTCTAACTTTTAATATGTATTTTAAAATTCAATAAAATTTATATTAAAAAAGAAAGATTAGATAGCACCTGGTTTAGATAGCTTTTTGTTGAATTGTTCATTTTTGACACAGAAATATTGATTTCCCAGAAGTCCGGTGCTTTCTGATCAAATGCCTGTCTTCCAAGAGATCAATATACCCCTGTTGATCTGCCAACAAGCTCCGTTCTGACTTTTTTTTTTGCCACAGAACTATCAATTTTCCAACTGGTGGGGCACATGGGGGAAGTGGCACAATCAACAGTCAATCTCTGTGGGAGTGCCTTCTTGACTGGCAGGTTGTGGGTTTTTTGCTTTTTGTTTTGCTATACTGTAGGGCTATCAATATTCCAGGAGAACGATAGTCCCATAGTCCTATGGCAAAATAATCATTGTAATAGGAGTAATAATGGTAGCATTAGAAATCTGCTGACCAGTTGGTGGGACAGGAGCAGGATGAAAATAGGAGTGGATGAAGATGGAGAGAGCTCTCAATCTGCATGCCCACTGCATCCTAATTGAGAAAATGGGTTGGTTTGTTTTGACATAGGAATATTGATTTCCTGGCAGTTCAATTGTTCTTTTGTTAACTCAATCAGAAAATCTGGGTAAATGTCTGGTGGGACACAAGAAGAGTTCTGCCCTGGCACGTGTCAAGGAGTGATTGCTTTTCCCATTAGTAGGAGACTTTGAGTGGGAGAGGAAAGGAAGCTGGGGAATCTACCGATTGCTACCCTGAAAGTGTCCGGCATTGAATCTGTGGCTAGAACATCACTGCCAAGCCTTGTTGCTGAGCCACAGTGAAGTTTGGCTGTGGGGGCAAGGCAATAGGTGTTGACCTACTTTTCTGCTGACTCAAGGATGGGAGGAATGCATGTTAACATGGTCATGAGGAAGCACCCTTAAAGTGCTGTGTTTACTGAGCAATACTCTCCCCTCTAAAAGACTTTTTGTACTTCTGCAAATTTAATTAATTAATTAATTAATTAATTTATCCTGTGGCTTCCTCTGGCAAGCTGACATCTCCCCCTTCTGTGTGGATGATGCAAGGTTTTATAAGAATAAGCCTTTAGAAAGATGAGATCACTATTAGAAGATGTTATTTATCACAAACCAAAGGAATGGAATGGTATTCATTGCTGTTTTGCAACTGAAATGGCTTAGGGCCAGTTCTTAAATCCAGGCTTTATTATTGTTTTTCTAATTTGCAGGATGAGGGCTTTGGAGTCAGAGAGTTCAGAGGACCTGTGTGTACTGGTGGTTTCAGAGACCACTCTACGGATCTGGTAAGAAGGCATTTGGAAAGATGGGAAGCTGCTCCACTAGCCTGAAAGCTGCTGCTTAGTTCAGATGGCCTCTACAGACTTCAGCAGTTGACTTTGGTCAACTCTCAGAAATCAATAAGCAAACGAATGAATGTGTAGGAATTCTGGAATGGTAATTCTAGAACTCCACGCAGCTTCTAATTGGTTTATAGCAGAGCAGAAGCGTTCCCATAAACTTGCACAAGGCTTAATCAGTTCAAAAAACACAAAATAAACACACGTCACACATTAATGTAAAGTAACATAAAAAGAGCTTACAGTTTTATTGTAACTCACAGTTTCTTAGTAGAAACGGTCCATGCGTGCGAGCAATAGGTTCAGACGAGACCCACATGCTTCTTAATGTGGCCCACCTGAATGGAAGTGTGAGCAACGTGGACAGCCATAGCTGACCATCCTCCTTGGTAGGAGATTCAATCAGGAAAGAGAAGAAGAGAACGGAACAGGAACAGAAAATCGGGATTCAGCCCCTCCCACACAAAGCAAGTAATATTAGGTTACAGCAGAGGCTGCCTCCTCCTTCAAGCTTGTGTGAGATGTCCTTGGTTGAAACTCAATATCTCTAACAGAATGCTCATTCAGTTCAGTAGTGTGGATAAGTTTAAAAACCTAAATGTTATAAAGTCTGGGTAAAAGAAAGAATGAGGTATTTGCAATTTACACAGGGAAAAGAAGCTGCTTTGAGCCAGGTTTTGTTGAGGTTCCCTGGCATTTGTGAAGTTGGGGGGTGTTTTTCAAATAATCACCCAGAGACCTGTTCTAATTGGATGGCAAGCCTGCAGCCCCTCTCCGTGGGTTGTGGAGACCACCCCTTTCATTCACAGTTGCAATTGGAGTAAAACAGTGACATCCTTGGCAAGCGTTGCATTATCAGAAGCCAAAGGCTTTCACTCTTCTTGCAGCTCCAGAGTAGGAATTTGTGTGCTCATGAAGGGCCTAGATTTTGTTTCCATCAAGGGCAGAGATGTTTCTTGTGCTTGAAGATGGCACTAAAATATTTCTCCACTAGTGGTAGAAGACTCTTTAGAGTCTTAGCGTGACTAAGCCATCACTGAAGTAATATAAGCCCTGTTCTCCTGATTGTTATACATGCACAATGGTTAGACGATACTAATGCTAGGAAGGGATATAAAGCACTAATGAGGAAATGACCTGAGTCTAGCCAATAATGCCTCTGCTTAGCGTCTCTCTCCCCTTCCCATTTGTATTACAGGATACACGGTTGTGCCAGTACACCAAGTGCTTTCATCATTTTGCAAGTATCATTGGAGACTCCAGGACACTGCAACCCAGCATTGAATATTGTCAGAAGTACCTCAATCAACTGGAAAATACTATCAAAAAAATGAAGGTACAAGAGCTATTCCTTTGGGCCTACAGTATTTGTGCAATCACTGGTTTTCCAAAATGACTTTCGGACTGTGCGTGTGTCAAAAGAAGAGTGGTCCCAGAGCAAAAGTTTGGGAAATCTTAGCAAGTTCCATAATGGCATTGTCTAACATTCAGACTTTAAAAAAATCACATGGAAAGAAAATAGGATTCTCTCCCACTTCATTTGGATGTATCACCCTACCTTGCACTAAACATGCTGAATCTGTATAACTGAATTGGGACATTTGACTCTTTCTCACGTACAGGTTAGAATATTAAATTGGGAGGAGAGACTTAGGTTCAGGGTTTCACATGACCATGCAGCTCTCTAGATGACTCTGGGTGAATTGCTTTCTCTCAGCCCAACCTACCTCAGAGGGCTGTCATTGGGGGGTTAACAGGTGAGCTGTCTTAAGCTCCTTAGAGGAAAGGCAGATAGTCATGCAAGATATATTTTTTTCTCTCTCTCTTCAGCGACACCCCTCAGCCTTGTGTACAAGTCACTGCAGAGTCTCCTGGTCCTCCACCGGTCCCCGATGGCAGGAGCTTATCAAAGGACCCCACCTGGCCCAGGAATTGCTTGCATATTTGGAGCAGCTCAACCTTTCTTGTAGTTGATATGACCAGCATGGTGGAACTGAATGATTATTCCCTTAGGTTACCCAGCTGAGGTCAAAGTTTTCTTAGGAAAGGTCAACATTATTTTTGTACTTTGTTATAGTGGATAGGCAGTATCTATATATGTTGAAGAGTTGTTCTGTACAAAACAAAAATTATCTGTAACAGTGCAATAATGTACATATCTTTTAGAAAGTCAGTCACATTGAGATTAATGGGTCTTTCTCCTGAATTCCAGCCCAAGGCTATATATATATACACGAGGGGAGGAACAATAAGGTAAAGGTTCCCCCCGCACATTTGTGCAGTCGTGTCCGACTCTAGGGGCCGGTGCTCATCTCCGTTTGTTAGCCGAAGAGCCAGCGTTGTCTGAAGACGCTTCCACGGTCATGTGGCCGGCATGACGCACATGGAACGCTGTTACCTACCCACCGAAGTGGTACCTATTAATCTACTTGCATTTGCATGCTTTCGAATTGCTAGGTTGGCAAGAGCTGGAGCTAGTGCGGGAGATCACTCCGTCATGCGGGCTAGGGATTCGAACCTCCGAACTTGTGATCTTCCGATCGACAAGCCTGGTGTCTTACCCGCTGAGCTACCATATATATATAAAATTATCTGTAATAGTGCAATAATGTACATATCTTTTAGGAAGTCAGTCACATTGAGATTAATGGGTCTTTCTCCTGAATTCCAGCCCAAGGCTATATATATACACGAGGGGTGGAACAATATTAGGATATAAATAAACATTGTTACACAATTTCCTTTGAAAATCCAACTAGCCTAATCTAAGTCCCACTTACAGGCAATCACTTTCTTCTCTTTCTCCCTTTTTAGCACAGGCTGAGGCTCCTTCCACTGGCTTTGATGAGCAGTTCACAAATGCCTGTGACCATGTGATATGAAGAAGCTAATCTTGCACAGTTATGACTAAGGGGGGAGAGGAATTTATTAAGAGAAAACACACACGCACCACTGAGTGGGTCTCCTTTCCTTAGGTGCTAATTAGAGAAGCAGCTTAGAATCTTTTAGTAAGTTCCAGAGGTTCCAAGGGCTCAGTTTTGTTGAAATAGAACCTTCACTGCCCACACACCATTCACTTTCTCCCTCATTCTTCCAGTCATTCGCCTGTTCTTGCAACAGAGCTGGTCTTGTGCCTAGTCCAAGAGCATAGGGATGGGGATTCTCTGTCTGGACAGAAGGCTTTGCTGGGAACTTTTGTTTCAGGTCTTTTATAATCTGCCCGTTGTTGGGCTAAACTGCCTTGTGCAATGCAGATTGACAAGCTGCCACTAAAGCATTATTTCTCCGGTTGATATCCTTTTTCTTCTGGAATCTGTCCCCTCATTTCATCTTGGAATGCCAGGATTCTAATAAGATGTGGATGTGCCTTTCTCACTTACAGATAATGGCATCTTGGGCTTCCTTTTCTTGTACTGGTGCTGGTTTTAACTCTCTTGCAAAGAGGAAAAAATCCTTATTTTTATAACTACATTTGAAAAGTTGGTGTGCATTTGAATGGAGGATTGACTCTGGAATGAAGCAAATGCTTCAGTAGGATTGATTGACACTATGTGTACCTGAGAGATGAAACCAGCTCAACTGATTTTTGTTACCTGATTATTTATGTAATAATAATAATAATAATAATAATAATAATAATTTTTGTTTGGTCAGTCATTATGTTCTCTGGTGACTGTAATGATGGAGTACAAAACTTTAAAAATGTTAAAAATAAATTTGGACTCTTTTCTAAGTAGTTGATTGCACTGTATTTCTCAAAGGAATAGAAATTTCCTAAGACTGATCTGAACACTCTTACTGACTAGAGGAATGTCCATACATTTATGTGTTGTCTAATCAGTTGCTTTCATGTAATTCCATAATCTGCCTCCCAGATGATTGATCCCACCTAAGACCTCACTGTAAAGTTTGCTAGTCAACTAACTATTTATTTGGAAGTTTTGAAGGACTCTCAAGATAACAGTGTGAATAGTTCACAGATTTCATTCCTCTTTCCAATAAAAAAAATAGTAGGAGTTCAGTTTATTCAGGACCTTTGGCTCTGCTGTGTTAGCATCATACTCATCCACAAACATCAGTCAGACAAGTAGTACCGTAGCTAATGCTCTTTTCTCAGTACGATTGCGGAAATGGTGACTGCTAAGTCTTGCGAAAGATATCTAGGCATAAGTGATAATCCTTAAGTCAGCCAATTTAGAAAGTGTTAAAAATAAAACAAATGCCCTCGGGATAGAATATTGCAACTTGCTATACAGTTTATTTATTTAGAAAAAGAATACTTAAAAAAAAGCAATTTAAAGCGTAGGAAATCACGATTATGGCTAGGTCTCCTACAGAATTGGTTTCTGGTTGTGTTTTTTTTTAAATTAATACTACTACATCAGCAGTCCATTGCTCCCAAAGCCCCCAATGGCCCACTGAAATGGGAAAATATTATTTTTTTTCCTCCAGAAGACCATTCAGTTATGTTAATGCCCATTTGCAGTCTAAAGAATTCAACTGAGACCCAGCTTAATCATTTCTCCCACTTTTTCTGAGAACTAGTTTGGGGCACTTTTACTGTTTCCACTCCCCAGCAAACCAACAGGAATGCTCAAAATCATAATTCAGTCAAGGCCTTGTCCTCTTGAGTTACTCAACTAGCAACTCTGCTCTCCCCGACTTTGTACCTATAAGGACATTTTAAAAGATCATCGTGCTCCGCTTCTCTCCCCACTTCACGTTGCTGTGATGGGAAGTTAAGGGAAGGTATAATGGAAAGAGCTGATATTTTGCCAAACAGAAAAAGCCAAGCTGCCTTGATCTTCGATGTACTTAAAGGTCTCTGAAGGTGGAAGAGTAGCATATTATCTGTTGTGAATCTGGGCAGGTTCTCCAGTACTTCTAACCATGCAGGTTGCTTGGGGGAAGGAGAATGGGATAAATGGAAATGTCAGGCTCCAGGAATGGAATGGGTGGCAGGCGGGGAGGAAAGAGTTAGGACTTAGGAGGCAAGGCATGGCAGAGGTTCCCTCCAGTGAGAGCACACACCACCCACAAGCTCCCAGCCACAGTGTTTTAGATACAACTCCAACTTTGCTCCAATTTCAAGTTAAGATAGTGTTGAGCAAGGAAATGGTTGATTCAGATCTCCAACGTAGCCAGGGTCATGTGATCATGCAGACTGAGAGTTGGCTTCAAGGTTCTGAGGTCATCATGGGTAGACATGCTATATAATGACTATTGGCAAAAAAAATTTCCCCCGAATTTCCCCCAGCAATTCTCAGTCTCAGACATGGCAATAACAGTCCAAGGAGTCAATACAATTAGACTTTATTTTTTAGGAAGGCCGAAGGGGGCAGGAGAGGGCAAACATATGGAGATGGTGGAAAACGAAGCCCTCTTTCTCAACTTACTTCATACACCGCATAAATGAGGAGAGGTGGCTCACAGATGCAAAAGGATATACAAATCATACAAAGAATCAGGGAATAGTTCTTTTTAGAAAAGATAAAATGAAACAACGAAAGAACCTTTTAATGGGAGCAAAAAGAAGCAGCTAAATAAATGTGTGGCATGGAACCAGAGCTCCCCAGACCTCATGCCTACATTGCACAGATTGAGCTAGGCGGGCAACCTGCAAGCTGGCTTCATCCTACTGATGGAAGCTGAGAGGACATGGGAAAGTTATGACGACAGTGGATTGTTGACACGTCCCAGGAAGACGGGGACTCTATTATCCCTCAGAAACAAGAATATGAAAGGCTGTTGCACTTCAAAGAAATTGGCCGTCCGTGCTAGGGTGACTGCCGTCGCAGCGGCTCCCTCTACCCCCTCCTCTGAGATTTGTAGCACAGCCTTGTGTTTGGCACCGGACACAGTTACTTCTTTACTCTGAGTGATCCCACACAAATCAGGATCAAAGAATAAGCCAAAATCTGAAAGGAAAAGTTGAAAGAATGCATAAGAAACAGCTCAACACTTGAAGAAGAAAAAAACAGAACTAAAATAGATCTAAATCTGCAAAACACCATGTCCAGGTAATTTCCACATTACAGCCTTGTATGTAGCTGAGGCATGCTGCTTTCCCAGAATTATTTAAAGAGGAATTATGACATATATCTGTAAAATACTGCTCTAATAACTGGCAATGCCCTCCCTCATCGTAAAGGCCCTTCTGTGATATATATTGGCAAGTCAGTCCCATTCTGCAATGTCTCCCAGCAAGATTAATTAAAAGCTTCCTATGTATTGTCGAAGGCTTTCACGGCCGGAGTTCGATGGTTGTTGTGGGTCTTCCGGGCTGTGTGGCCGTGTTCTGGAAGAATTCTACCTGAGCACAGAAAGAGCTTTCTGTCTGTGCTCCTGCCCTCTGAAGATGCTGGCCACAGATGCTGGCGAAACATTAGGAACCACAACTTCCAGAACATGGCCACACAGCCCGGAAGACCCACAACAACCATAAAAGCTTCCTGTTTAATTAAACATTAATTAAAAGCTCAATACTCAGTCATCTACTACCTAATGTTTGTGCAGGTGATAGGATTTTTTTATTTTTTCTTGTTATTTTCTTCTTTTCTCTCTTTTATAGCTATCTCTCCAAGTATCCCTGCGCAAAGGGAGGCCAAAATGACTAAGATTAAAAACAACCCTAAAAGCCTCGATAGCATTTCCTTTTTCTCCACTCTAATCATTTTATATTATTCAAGAGAACTGCACTGGAAACAGGGCAAGAGAGCATGTTTTTTTTCTATTTCCTCATTATTTGTCCTCCAAAGTTAATCCCAGGAGCAGAGATGAGTTGTGAGTACTTCTTCATACACCAGGACTTCTCCTGAAGCCCTAATTAGCTTTACTTTTTAAAGGAAGGAAAAAAGGTGGGGAAAAGAAAACAAAATGATTTGTTTCCACTAAGTTTTGAGAAATGTCAATGCCTTCTTGAGAATATATTTCTCTATTTCTGGATGATACCAAGAGACCCATCTAGAAGCAAAAGATATGACAGCAGTTTCTTCTCAGAAAAAGGCTAATTAATTGGAGTGAATTAAATATGCCCAGGGTTGGCATGGAGGATGTTTTTTTCCCCACCATTCAATGACCTAACCTGTCATTTATGCTGAAAGTAGCAAGTATATTGTCCTCATCTCTAATGATCCCACTGATTTAATTTTTTAAATTTTTTCTTACCCATTTCTCCAATGATTGTGGTAAGGTCCTGTGATGATTCCAGCTTAAATTTTGGTAGGGTTACTATTGTTGGCTTCAAAGGCATGGCCCCCAGTTTGGTCAGGGCTGACATGAAGGCTATTGGATTGAGACGATCCTCTATCTCAGAGAGGTTTGTCAACTGGGAGCGAGGGACGAAGATCACCAAACTCAGATTGTGGAACAGCTGAAACCGGCCAACCTGACAAAGAAAATACCCATCAGCCTCCAGTCTGTCTCCCATGTTCTCATAGTCCTTGATTTAGAAAAGCATTCCTTTCCCCTTTTTGAACTTTTTGGTCTAGTGGTCTAGTGGTTAAGGTACCAGGCTAGAAACCAGGAGACTGAGAGTTCTAGTCCCACCTTAGGCATGAAAGCCGGCTGGGTGACCTTGGGCCAGTCCCTGTCTCTCAGCCCAACTCACCTCACAGGGTTGCTGTTGTGGGGAAAATAGGAGGAGGAAGGAGTATTAGGTATGTTTGCCACCTTGAGTTATTTATTAAAAAAATAAAAATAAAGGCAGGATAGAAAATAAATAATAAGTCTTAAATTGTGATTGCTATTCTCCATGACTCCTTTTCTCTAATTGTGGTATTTGGAGGGCTTCTGTGGGCTCAAACACTGGAATAAACACTAAGAAATCCATAAAATGCTTCTTTACAGGGAACATCACTGAATAAGAGTTTACATACAGTATATTGCCCAGTTCAGCAGCAGGAGTCTTGTATTGATTAAACAGGCACAACTTTGTTAAGCTGGTGGGAAAACAGTAGAAGGCTATCTCTTATGACTTTAGAGACAGCCTTCCCCCATCTGATGCTCTCCTGATGTGCTGGATTATGCAAAGAACATGACTAGAAATTATGGGAATATGGTCTATCACATCTGGAAGGCATTAGATGGAGAAAGATTGTTTAGGGTTTAGAGTACACACCCAAATTGCAAGTTTAATCTAGTGTCAAACCAATTTTTCTTTTATGCCTTCTTCTGAAGAAACCATAAAATCATACTTTTGTTATGACACTGAAGTTATTTTTATGTTCTTTATACAGAAAGAGCAATACAGACAACCCAGTCCATAAATCCCTATTTTGTGGACCTCAGAACCATAGAATTCACCCAGTCAAAAGTTAGAGGCAAACTACTGATAAATGGAGGTACTGATTTTAATATTTCTTAACAGAATCTTAAAAGGATACCCTTTTAATCTTTCTTTTAGGTTTAATGGGACAACCCTCACCTCTCTATGGAAATATAGATCTCACCCACTTTCATGACATAAGTGTCATTGTCCCATCTGACTGCTAAAAAATGACAGTAATATTTTAAAAGTATGACCCCTGGGAACCTAAAAATTGCCTGCCCCAATACAGAATCACAATTTCCAAGGGTCCTTGGACATTAGTCCTAACCAATAAGCCTAGTTGATATTAGGAAGGCACAAGAATTCCATCTGGAATTTGTCTGAAACTGGATTTGTGATTGTCGTCCCAAGGCAGTTTACAGCCCAGGGTGTTCACGTCTTCATGGCTGGGATTGCAATAATATTTTTCAAAAGCTGAAGTGGCAGATAATGATGCAAAGTAGATTGGGCCATGCTTTTCTAAGTGCTTCTTGAGGTTTTATGAGCATTGGAAAGTTTATTTATGTTTTAAACTATGTTAAGTTTCAGTATCCCCTTCATGGATCACTGCCTTGTCGTGGCGAAGGGGCTTGTGTAACTCAATGAAGTCAGGTCAAGAAGAACAGGTCATGATGGAGAGTTCTGACAAAACGTGGTCCACTGGAGGAGGGAATGGCAACCCACTCCAGTATTCTTGCCATGAAAACCCATGGACAGTATCAAAAGGCTAAAAGATATGACGCCGGAAGATGAACCCCTCAGGTCGGAAGGTGTCCAAAATGCTACTGGGGAAGAGCGGAGGGCAATTCCGAGTAGCTCCAGAAAGAGTGAAGCGGCTGGGCCAAAGCCGAAAGGACGCTCAGCTGTGGATGTGTCTGGAAGTGGAAGGAAAGTCCGATGCTGTGAAGAACAATATTGCATAGGAACCTGGAATGTAAGATCTATGAATCAAGGTAAGCTGGATGTGGTCAAACATGAGATGACAAGATTGAACATCGACATCTTGGGAATCAGTGAACTAAAATGGACAGGAAAGTGAACTAAAATGGACAGGAATGGGCGAATTTAATTCAGGAGACCATTATATATACTACTGTGGGCAAGAATCCCTTAGAAGAAATGGAGTAGCTCTCATAGTCAGTAAAAGAGTGGGAAAGGCAGTACTGGGGTACAACCTGAAAAATGACAGAATGCTTTCAGTTCGAATCCAAGGCAAACCATTCAACATCACAGTGATCCAAGTCTATGCCCCAACCACTGATGCCGAAGAAGCTGAAGTTGACCGGTTCTATGAAGACCTACAACACCTTCTAGAACTAACACCAAAAAAAGATGTCCTTTTCATCATAGGGGACT
The DNA here is from genome assembly GCA_023362775.1 of Charina bottae. Classification (NCBI taxonomy): domain Eukaryota; kingdom Metazoa; phylum Chordata; class Lepidosauria; order Squamata; family Charinaidae; genus Charina; species Charina bottae. Next base: position 199,950,421 of record JALMGJ010000001.1, read on the forward strand.
GGAATGCTAAAGTAGGAAGTCAAAAAATAACCGGACTAACAGGCAAGTTCGGCCTTGGAGTACAAAATGAAGCAGGGCAAAGGCTAATAGAGTTTTGTCAAGAGAACAGGCTGGTCATAGCAAACACTCTTTTCCAACAACACAAGAGACGACTCTACACATGGACATCACCAGATGGTCAATACCGAAATCAGATTGATTGTATACTTTGCAGCCAAAGATGGAGAAACTCTATACAATCAGCAAAAACAAGACCTGGAGCTGACTGTGGCTCAGATCATGAGCTTCTTATCGCAAAATTTAGGCTTAAATTGAAGAACGTAGGGAAAACCACTAGACCACTCAGGTATGACCTAAATCATATCCCTTATGAATATACAGTGGAGGTGAGGAATAGATTTAAAGGATTAGATCTGGTAGACAGAGTGCCTGAAGAACTATGGATGGAGGTTCGTAACATTGTACAGGAGGCAGCAACTAAAACCATCCCAAAGAAAAAGAAATGCAAGAAAGCAAAGTGGCTGACTGATGAGGCTTTACGAATAGCTGAGGAAAGAAGGGAAGCAAAAGGCAAGGGAGAAAGGGAAAGATATAAACAACTGAATGCAGATTTCCAGAGAATAGCAAGGAGAGATAAGGCGGCCTTCTTAAATGAACAGTGCAAAGAAATCGAGGAAAACAATAGAATGGGGAAGACTAGAGATCTCTTCAAGAAAATCGGAGATATCAAGGGAACGTTTTGTGCAAGGATGGGCATGATAAAGGACAAAAAAGGCAGGGACCTAACAGAAGCAGAAGAGATTAAGAAGAGGTGGCAAGAATACACAGAAGAACTATACAAGAAAGATCTTAATATCCCTGCTAAATACGATGGTGTGGTCACTGACCTTGAGCCGGACATCCTAGAGAGTGAAGTCAAGTGGGCCTTAGGGAGCATTACTAACAACAAAGCTAGCGGAGAAGACAGTATTCCAGCTGAGCTATTTAAAATCCTAAAAGATGATGCTGTTAAAGTGCTGCACTCAATGTGCCAACAAATTTGGAAAACTCAACAGTGGCCACAGGATTGGAAAAGGTCAGTTTACGTTCCAATTCCAAAGAAAGGCAATGCCAAAGAATGTTCAAACTACCGTACAATTGCGCTCATTTCACATGCTAGCAAGGTTATGCTCAAAATCCTACAAGCTAGGCTTCAGCAGTATGTGAACCGAGAACTACCAGAAGTGCAAGCTGGGTTTCGAAGAGGCAGAGGAACTAGAGATCAGATTGCCAACATTCACTGGATCATGGAAAAAGCAAGAGAGTTCCAGAAAAACATCTACTTCTGCTTCATTGACTACACTAAAGCCTTTGATTGTGTGGATCACAACAAACTGTGGCAAATTCTTAAAGAGATGGGAGTACCAGACCACCTTACCTGTCTCCTGAGAAACCTGTATGCGGGTCAAGAAGCAACAGTTAGAACCGGACATGGAACAACCGACTGGTTCAAAATTGGGAAAGGAGTACGACAAGGCTGTATATTATCACTGTGCTTATTTAACTTATATGCAGAATACATCGTGAGAAATGCCGGGCTGGATGAATCACAAGCCGGAGTTAAGATTGCCGGGAGAAATATCAACAACCTCAGATATGCAGACGATACCACCCTAATGGCAGAAAGTGAAGAGGAACTAAAGAGCCTCTTGATGAGGGTGAAAGAGGAGAGTGCAAAAGCTGGCTTGAAACTCAACATTAAAAAAACCCAGATCACGGCATCTGGTCCCATCTCTTCCTGGCAAATAGAAGGGGAAGAAATGGAAGCAGTGACAGATTTTATTTTCTTGGGCTCCAAGATCACCGCAGGCGGTGACTGCAGCCATGAAATTAAAAGACGCTTGCTCCTTGGGAGGAAAGCTATGGCAAACCTAGACAGCATATTAAAAAGCAGAGACATCACCTTGCTGACAAAGGTCCGTATAGTTAAAGCTATGGTTTTCCCAGTAGTAATGTATGGCTGTGAGAGTTGGACCATAAGGAAGGCTGAGCGCCGAAGAATTGATGCTTTCAAATTGTGGTGCTGGAGAAGACTCTTGAGAGTCCCTTGGACTGCAAGGAGGTCAAATCAGTCAATCCTAAAGGAAATCAACCCTGACTGCTCATTGGAAGGACAGATACTGAAGCTGAAGCTCAAATACTTTGGCCACCTAATGCGAAGAGAGGACTCACTGGAAAAGACCCTGATGCTGGGAAAGACTGAAGGCAAAAGGAGAAGGGGACGGCAGAGGATGAGATGGTTAGATAGCATCACCGATGTAATGAACATGCTATGGTCCATGAGGTCACAAAGAGTCGGACGCGACTAAACGACTGAACAACAACAAAATGTTTCAGTATACTATAGCTTTATTGTTCCCTGTGTTATCAGTTTTCAGCAGCCATGATCAGAGTGGCTCCAAGGATGACAAATAAAGGTTCAAGGACTACATGGTTTCAAATTGCCCATCTCTGTCCTAGCAAAATGAACTGAGTCTGGCTAATGCAGAAGGAGTGAGAAGTTGTGATTGACTGATATCTATCTATCTATCTATCTATCTATCTATCTATCTATCTATCATCTATCTACCTATCTACCTATCTACCTATCTACCTATCTACCTATCTATCTATCTATCTATCTATCTATCTATCTATCTATCTATCTATCTATCTACCTACCTACCTACCTATCTATCTATCTATCTGAATGGCATGGCCAATAGACCTATTCAAGATCTCTGGATTAATTCTACCTTTTCTTTTCTTTTCTTTTCTTTTCTTTTCTTTTCTTTTCTTTTCTTTTCTTTTCTTTTCTTTTCTTTTCTTTTCTTTTCTTTTCTTTTCTTTTCTTTTTTCTTTTCTTTTCTTTTCTTTTCTTTTCTTTTCTTTTCTTTTCTTTTACTAGAGGAACAAGAAGAATGCTCTCTGCAACCCTTTGGTGCTGCATTTGCTATTCTGAGCTTCAAAATACTAAAATAGAAAAAGAGCCTGCTTGTACATTAAAAATAGACAGTATAATCCTTGTCCAGTCCAATAATGCTTTTTAAATTAAAAGAGCAAAAATGCTGGACCTGAAAACTGTCCAAGCAAAGTGGACAGTGGAACACCTCAATGTTTTAGGAACCATGTATCTCTAGAGGACAATAACTCTCATGGTATTGGTATAGTATTTGCATTTTAATTTATTGCTTTCATTGTTGTACCCCATCCCTACTTATTTTGTTAGGTTGTTTGACACACACACACACACACACTGTATATATAAATTTATATGGCTGGCTATCTCGCAACAGTGACTCTGGGCAGCTAAAATAAGGTTATAAAAACTCAAATATAACTAAACAACGATGTATATACAGTACATAATGGCAACTGAGAACTACATAAATCATCAGCAGTTGACACATCCATTCCCCAGAACCAATTAACTTCCTGACTCCCATGATGGGAAAACAGCCACCTTTTAAAAGCTTTACAAAATGCCAACAGGTTGGGGCCAGCCAGATCTTGGAGGTATGGTGTTCCAGAGCGCAGGTACTGTGATAGAAAAGACCTACTTCCTAGGTCCAATCAGATGACATTCCTTGATAGACAGGACTCACCTATCAAGAAATTCATAGAATGTGCATACTTCATAGAATGTATGGACCAGATAAAAGAGACTTGAAGGAGGCTGTCCCTGTCACATGCGCATTACCTTAGCCTGCAAATTGTTGTCAAAGTAGGAGGCCACTGGATATTTCTTACTGGTCATCATGTGCACCTTGATGGGAGGGAGACCAGGACGGTAGAAATCTTCGAGCGCTGTGTCTTTTAGTTTAAATGTAGTTTTCCATTTGGCTGGAAAGTTAAAGAACTTGGATAAGAGGGAAACTCTTTATGTATAGTATATATATCAACGACATAGGAAAATGGGAAGAACACTGATGAATCTGACTAAAAGTTAATGCGGTCTACTATCCAGATCATATAAGCTGCCATTCAGATGCTTCTAGGAAGACCCCGAGCAAGACATGAAACCTATGACATGCTTATCCCTGCATGTTTGGCAACAAATCCCACAAACTGTTTATCTCCTATAATGAAGAAATATTTCCTTTTGTTTGCCTTGAGGCAAATAGGTTTCACTGGCTACTCCTGAATTAAGTTTTTATGACACACTATTCCCTTCATAAGAATATAGTAGGATTTATTTATCTCTGCCAAAAATTAAGAAAACTGCCCTATAGCTGATGTACTCAGTCTAACTTTTCTTCCCCACCTCTGCTTATTTCACGTTTTTGACCAAAACGTTCCAGTTCTTAGAGACATTACTAGACATTTTCCATATTTAAACTATAAATAACCTAACAATATTACAATTTTATTATACTGTTTTATAGAGTTATAAGCTGCTTTTTATTTTTTATTTCATAGTATTGAAAACTACTTTGAGATTGTATGAATGAGCATATAAATGACAAAATAAGTATATAAAATAAGAATACTAGTCTCACCCAAAGGTTGGCTGCTCCAAAGTTGGAACATTTTTGGAAACGTCTGACCCAATTTTTAGTATAATGCTATAAAGAAGGCTTCTTTTTTAAGTAGAAACTGACAGGCGCAGAACATGCATTTTCTTTTTCCTCTAGCTCAGAGCTTTCCAAACTTTTCATGTTGGTGACACACTTTTTAGACATGCATCATTTCACGACACACTGTTACAGCAGGGTACAAGGCAGGCACTAGGACCTGCGCGGAATCACAGCAGGTTTGGAGGCAGCAAGGCACAAGGCAGGCACTGGGACCTGTGCGGAATCCTGGCAGGGCAGGTTTGGAGGCAGCAAGGCATAAGGCAGGCACTAGGACCTGTGCAGAATCCTGGCAGGGCAGGTTTGGAGACAGCAAGGCACAAGGCAGGCACTGGGACCTGTGCGGAATCCTGGCAGGGCAGGTTTGGAGGCAGCAGGGCACAAGGCAGGCACTAGGACCTGCACGGAATCCTGGCAGGGCTCGGAGGCAGCAGCAGCCGCGACACACCCAGACACTGCAGCCGACACACTAACGTGTCACGACACACAGTTTGGAAAGCTCTGCTCTAGCTTGTGCCATAGCTGGGTTCATACATGGTGCAATGGTTTGTTGAACAAATATTAGTGGCTTGGTTTACACATATCTCTAAACTATAATGGGCAAGTTCACATATCATGGAACCCTAAAATAAACTAAGCACCTCAAGAGATGCTTGAACCCAGCCAATGAAAATTGTGCTAGATGAGTTTCAAGGACTAGATACACTGTGCAATTATCAGTAAAGGCTGACCTGAAAGTAGGGGAAACAACTTAAACTTTGTTTTGATATTGTTGTTGTTCTGAAGCACCTATGGGCAAGCCTGCCCTTCAACTCTTAATATTTAAATAAAGCAAATAAACTTAAATTAAGTAAAGTTTAAATAAACTCATAATAAAAACTCCCAACCAAGGAACTACCAAGGACAGTACAACACCCCCACCAACACAGGCAGGACAAACCAGGGTATATAAACAGAGAGCAAGTCCCACTCCCTTTTCGCACTGAAGATGTTGCCTAGCCTGTCAATGAAACGTCTGCAAGAAAACAACACGGCTCAGAGAGCACCATGGACTCCACAGTTCAACCCTGAGCTACAAATATTCTCTTTGATTGAAACTCATAATATTTAAATTAAGTAAAAAAAGTTTATTAAATAAATAAACTTTTCCTCAAGTTGAGCTCAGTTCCTGATGACTTGTTGGACACATCCATGTTGCTTTTTTTAAAAATGAAAATACAGAACCAGTTTACCATTGCTTTCTTCCAATTTGTTTTTGTTTTCAAACATTTAAATAGGGTTGCATCCACAGATACTGTATACTGTAGATGCAAATATTTAAATAGAATTGTTTGTTGATACTGTCTTTCACATGTTAGGAAAAGTAGGCATCTCTTGGTATTTCACAGTTGGAGGAATGAAGCTTAATCATCTCTTTCCATTTCTATATCTACAGAATAGTCAACAGTTGTTATTCTCATAATTCTGAAAAGGTGCAACATGAATCAACTTTAAGAATGATCTCCAAATGATAAACCTAGGATGCTGATGACTGTCTTGTGAAGAAGTTTGGGAACAATCTTGGGGACACAAATGATTGCCAGATAACCTAATTTGAAGGGTATTTTCTTGGTTTGTCCTTGGGAAAGCTGTGGATTGTTACTGAAAACAGGTCAGGATGGTAGGCATTTGCCCATACAGTCATCGGTGTTCAGGCCGAATTTGACGGCATCTAACTAGCTAACTAAATTCTCTGCTTCAAACCAGGTTGCATGGTTTGTAGAAGTCTTTTGAAAAAATAATGCAAGTCAGTGGACTGTATCCAAAGGGCATCCATGATGTAACTTAGACTTTCAATGTGCATAGGAAACTCACAATGACACCTCAGCTATACATACATTGGCCACTAGGACCAGTTATCCAAGGAATGATGAATGAAAGGTAGTAATAATCAAAGATAGTGGCAGCAAGATAGGGATATATTATCAGAAAGGCTTGGAAGAAAGAAAAAGCCATAAGACAGAAAGAATATCCTGAGGGACAAAAGACTAAAGTTCCTCCCTGTACCAGAAAACCAGTGGGAAACAGTGTGGTTTGGGGACAGATGACATTCCATCACATAAAGCTGAGGCAGAGACCTGAGGAGAATCTGATGTGGCATCTGTTTCTAAGGAAATTTCTAAGTGTTCCTGTGGAGGAAGGAATCTGAACTGCCAAGAAGCTTGTGTGAACCTTTACATTTTATGCAAATATAAGCTAGGTAGCAATTAGGTTATAAGGATACAACTTGACTTGCTGGTGGAATTTAGTAGGAAATTTCTTAAAGAGTTAAGGAAGGTAATTAAACCTGCATGAAAAGTAGGATTGTCACAGTTCCTCCTCCACCCATGTCTCTCTCCCCTTGTTAGAATTTTTGTAAGAGTAACTAAACAATGGATTGTACAAAGCTCCGAAAATTTTCTTTGCTTTGACAAATCTTCATGCAAACCATGCCTTTGCAAAGCTGCTCTGCAAAGCAATATTCCTTCTCCACTTCTAAACAGGAAGCAAAGCTGACATTTGCTTCACTTCACATTGCTTTGAGATCTCAATCAGCAGTTCAGCTACTGGAAGCACCAGATGAATATTATGCAATACTGGTAAAGAAGCCTCTTCAGATACTGGAATTGCCAGATGAGGCCTTTGGTGCCATGAAGTGTGGTCAATCATATTGCCTCTGTGACATGAAGTACCACACTGAGGCCAACCACAACTGCCTTGCACAAGCTGACCAACGCACACCAATATCTGAGCTTTTAATTTCTGTCTGTGATTTAATAGCAATCAAGGTGTTTTTTTTAAAAAAGAAACCTTTAACAACTTTCTCTAGTTGCCACCCTTAATCCCATATCCAGCAACACATTATGCAAGGTACAAGAATACAATTTTTTCTTTCTTTTCTTCAGAGAAAATGATGGTGGCAGTGACTCTTGGGTTTAAAAGGGAAATTTGATTGGAGCCCTTTCTGTAGCACTTTCCCTCTACAGCAGGGGTGGGGAACCTTTTTTCTGCCAAGGGCCATTTGGATATTTATAACCGGGGACCGGGGGGGTGGGGGTTGGGGTTTCTGGGATTTCCGCGGACCGGGGGCCGGAGTTTGCGGGCGGGAGCCAATCACAAGCACTGGGGGGCAGGGTTTGTGGGCGGGAGCCAATCGCGTGGAAGGGGTGGGGTTTGCGGGCGGGAGCCCCGTGGGCCTTAGGCAGGAGCCCCGTGGGCCTTATATGGCCCGTGGGCCTGACGTTGCCCACCCCTGCTCTACAGGAAACCTCTCTGAGTCAGATGTCAAGTACAGAAACCCCTAGAAATATCTTACTTACACTGGAAGTAGACAGCGTTGAGGAGCACCATTTGGGCATCAGGACCTAGGTCATCCAAGAGTTGCTTGATCTTGTTACCAGTATGTTCACTCACCCAGGAGTTGATATCAGTTACTGCCTGGTGGGTGTTGTTAGTAAGGGGCTTCAGCTTGGTTTGATAGAATGTATTTGTTAGATTATGAAATTCACTGCCCATCTTAAGTGCTGTGTGTCAAAAATTCAAAGATTAAAACAATGAAAATAGCAGGCTATCTGAAAGCATGTGCTACTTACAGTACAGATCATTCTTTTTTTAAATGAGCTGTAGCTCATTTAAAGAGGACACTTTGTTCTGTCATTAATTCATTTTCTTAAGAGATCAGAAAATTTATTTATCTATTTATTTGTTCAATTTATATCACTGTCCATCTCCCCCCACAAGGGGACTCTGGGAGGTTTACAACAAAATTGATTAATTAAAAACATATAAAATGCAATACATCATTCTAAATAAATTAGACAAATAATTTGTCAAAATTGTCAAGGAGATTCTTATATGAGAATTGTAATCAATTCCCTTGTAAGTTATAGAATTTCCTTTGGAAGTACTCATCTGGTCTTTAAAAAATGAATTAATATGCTATTTATAGATTTGGGCTATGGAAAGTTATATGAATAATCAACTTCCCATAGTCCAAATCTATAAATGGCAACTAAATAGAATCCTGCTTATGGATCCATGTAAAAAGTACCACTAATCTCATATATATGGGTGCTCACAAAGGGAAAGACCAGCAACAAAAATGCTTGATCATAATAAGTCCAAAAATGACACTAGAAGAAGAAAGGAGAAGCATAATGGTATAAATTACTGTGTCTTCACTTTTGCTCTGCTCCTGTATTTTATATTTGTATGTTTTTTTTTAAACATGCTAAAATGCCTTTTTGGAGTGACAAATAACATGTACTTATAATAATTTCATTAAAAAGTTCCAAATTAAAAAATGCATATAACACACATACACATACACACACACAAACACAGACAAACTTTTTTTGCAGAGCCATAGGAATAAATGAACAATAAAGAAGAAACAATGACCAGTAAAATTCATTAGCTAAAAAAACTAATTATAACAAGTTAGTTTTTTCAAACTTTAAAAAAAAAACGTGGGAACTGTGGTCCCAAAGGGGGCCAGGTTAGGGAAGGTTACTGTAGCATTTAACCTTAACCCTCACCCTGACTGAAAGTAGGCTACAGAAGGCCTTTTGCCATTTTATCCTGGAGTCTCCCTTAGAGTAGACTGGACTGGAGTTCAAGTTAGAGTGGTAACTATATGAGACTGAACATCTGGGTGAACATATCTTACTTCTACAGAATTTAATTGTACAATCTGAAGTAAATAATTTTGGGATTTCAGCCTTAATCCATTGACAGAGTACATGGAGAACATCTCAACTATAATTTCCAGTACAAGCCAAACTTCAGTTGTATTACAAGAAGATTTTTCTTTTCCATTTTGAAACACGCTGACCTCTAAGAATCAGACCTTAGCTGAAAGAAGGCCATCTGAGGGAGTTTACTCACCCGGTTGGTAAAAAATCGCATTGGCTGAAGTCAGGGCTTCGGATTTGCCAAGGACTTTCAAGGCTCTATGTACACATGCAAATTCTTTAGGATAGAACAGCAACTTCTCAAGACGATCTTTGGTTTCATCGCAGGCTCCTGAATGGCAAAGATACATGTACAGTATATGGAGGGGTTACATATCATTGTGCAAGTTCAGATTTTTTTTCCTGCAACCCATTCATTCATTCATTCATTCATTCATTCATTCATTCATTCATTCCACCCCAAAGTTCTTGGATTTTATAACAGTGGCCTTTGCTAACCATGGGATGATTTAGTATGATAATGCGACTTGTCTCCCCTTGACAGCTTGTTGTTGCCAGCATTTGGGATGTGGCCTAGTGAAAGCACAGCAATTGTTTCTTCTAAGTTACAAAAACATTTTAGTGCCTTCAGACGTTTTGGACCTTAACATTATCAGCTCCAGCTGGTATGGCCAATGGCAAAAAAGAAAAAGAAAAAAGAAAAGAAAATGTGGACGCTGTAGCCCAAGATATCTGGAAGATACCTGATTGTTTGTTTTCTGAGGAGTAGAAAAGTCCTTAGACTATAGAACAAGAGGTTCAGTTTGCAGCATTGACTCATGTTCTGATGGTAAGGTCTCATAGAGGAAAAGAAGTTAAGCAAAAATGGTGAAACAGACTGGATCAAAGGAATTTGTAATCTGATCGTTGGAGCAAAGCTTTTGGTGAAAAATGAATTGTGTTCCCAGGGATTTTCAGCAATAATAATCAAAATAATGGATTGTGCTTAGCTGTCTGACACAATACAGAGACAAATATATCCTGAACAAAGGCTGGAAAAACTTGTCCACGGCTTTGTTTAGGCTGCCAATGCTTCCCAAGTGAAACTAATTCATTTCTAGAAAGATAGGGACTTTACTCTTAATTTAAATGAATTAAGATGCCCATAGTTTAGTATTACAGCCCTCCTATAACAAGAATGTGTTTAGGAGTTAGAAATGTGTGTACTGTATTGGCAATTCTAGTCAAGACAGGGATGCATATGAGAGATATGAGGGATGTTTCATAACTTGGTTTTTTTAGAGAAACATAATCTCTAAGAAATTATGAAAAGATATGAATATAAGCAATACTGTATTGCTGAAATGTAGTATAAAAGGAAACCTTTCATGAAAACATAAATCAAGCAGCTCACACATTTCTTGACTTTGCATAGCAGGAGACCTACTCACACTGCACTCCAGATAGTAAAAAGGTAAAGGTTCCCCCCGCACATTTGTGCAGTCATGTCCAACTCTAGGGGCTGGTACTCATCTCGGTTTGTTAGCCGAAGAGCCAGCATTGTCTGAAGACGCTTCCACAGTCATGTGGCCGGCATGACGCACGCGGAACACTGTTACCTTCCCACCGAAGTGGTACCTATTCATCTACTTGCATTTTCATGCTTTCAAATTGCTAGGTTGGCAAGAGCTGGGGCGAGTGCGGGAGCTCACTCCGTCATGCGGGGCTAGGGATTCGAACCTCCGAACTTGCGATCTTCCGATCGACAAGCCTGGCGTCTTACCCACTGAGCCACCATGCCCCCTGCACTCCAGATAAAAAAAAGTAATGATGCAGAAGACCCACATTTGTAACATTTCTGTAGATACTCAGTGGTGTATTCTTACCTAATAGGAGATTGGACAGGGTTGTTGTGATGCTGAGGGGTGAGAAAACCATGTTACCATCATTTTTACGGATTGCTATTTTATAGAACAAAAGTGAAAATTTGGATAGAGCCTCGGCCAGTTTCTGTTCATCTTCTGAACTGGACTGATCACATGCAGGCCATGGTTTCCAGCGCGGTGAGCATGATTCGAGTGGGCAACTGGTATCAGACACTGTGGGAATGGGGGCAGTATTTGCTGTGGTTGATCCTTCTGTTGGGACTTCAGCAGATTGTTCTTTGCCATTGAAAGGTTCAAAGGTGGTCTGTTTGGTTGCCATAGTAATAGCACTATCTTCTCCATTCTCCACTGGTACATTTGTAGATGTAATTATCTGGTTAGTAGTTTCCTCTTCATTGTAATGTCCTTGTGTATCCTGGTCTGAAATCTCCTGTAAAATATTGATATTAGGTAATACTGGATTACATTTATACCACCATGAATCTGTGCTTTTATATATCAACAAAGGCAAGAAAGTTGCTTTTTTTTTTGGCTCCAAATATCTAGGTTTTGACTTAAAAAAATAAGCATATTAGGTACTATATTGCATATTAATCACAATTAAATGTTTTGGCATTCTGCAGTTTAGATGTCTGTGGCTTGAATCATGTCAACTGGATTTCTATTTTCTCAGTAGAAATGTTTCACTCCTAATCCAAGGAGCTTCTTCAGTCCTTGGATTAGGAGTGAAACGTTTCTACTGAGAAAATAGAAATCCAGTTGACATGATTCAAGCCACAGACTGTTCCACCTGGATGACTGAGAACCTTCATCGACATGCAGTTTAGATGGGTTTGACAAATAATCTTTTTTGGAAAACATTTTGTATAAAAGGTTTAATGCTCAAAGATTAAACTTAATTACCTTGTTCCTTAAAACAAAACAAATTAGAAGTGCAGGTTCAGCACAAGTAAGGATTTTCAGCAAGGCTGATCATAGACAACCTGCTACTGTACATTATTTTCATTTGATCTATACTACTGTGTTTCTCCTAGGAAAAATTACAGGAGAATGGAGTTTCAGAATTAGACAATTCTGGACACTAATTACTGCTATGAGTAGATTAGACACTATAGCCTAAAGGACTCTTCCTGAATTTTTGATACTGAGACATGGAAAATACATCTCTTCTCCTGCATGCTGACCAGAGTGTATGAATAAATGTTTTCTGTTATTTCTTCATGACCATATGGTTAATATTTTCCTCTCTGAAACTCACTAATAAAGTCTCTAAAACAGAATGAAAATGCTGTTGGCCAGTAATGCCTTAATAAATTTAAGATAGTAGAATAGCTAAAACATGTTAATAAATTAAAAATTACTTTCAAAGCAAAGGAAAACTGAACTAAGAATTCCTGTTCTGATCTGCATTGTCCAACACACCTGAACTTGAAACTTCATGTTGTTCTTGAGAGGCCTCCATGGTTGACTATCATCCTCAATGTTGGTATCTGGATCCAGGGATTGCTCAGTTTCTTCAGTTCTCCCAACCTGTGGAAAGGGAGGAGGTAGGGACTTCTGGGGAAGCAATGGCGAACTGAAGACGGCTCTGCTGCAAGCAGAGCCAATGACCGCAGCAGAACGAGGAGCCAGCAAATGGATTGGCCTCTCGGAATTTCTCTCTGGACAATGAGAAGACTCGGGATTGCCCACAAGTGCTCCATACAGTAGCATCCCGTGACAAGACCATAAGACTGTGGTTTTAGAGCTCTGGGAGCCAAGGGATCGCCATCTTTGCCCAAGCCGAGGTCAGCGCCTTTATGGCACAGGGTTTGCATACTTCCTTTCTTAATCACTTCTGGAAATTACTTGTTAACTGTTTTTTGGATATTAGGAACCTTCAGAACAGCAAGTTTCATTATACCAGGTGAGTCTCCTTCAATCCTTAGTGAAAGAAGTTTTATGCCTGTTTAAGGACTTTAAAAATTCTTATTTTGGAATAAACAGCAAAAGGGTGATTAGAATGTTGATTTTGGAAAGTTATAAACGGACTAAGGGGCCAGATGGATTTGAAACAACATTTTGAAATTAATTACAAGAATCATTCCTGTGGATTGTTTAGAATGCTATAAAAATATATGAAGATTTTGAAATTAAGTATAAGAAACCTTCCTATGGGAAAATGCTGTTGATTAGAAAAAAACATGATAAGATGGGACTTGGAAGGTTGGACACTAGAGGGAACCAGAAAGAACTAAAGATTATAATTAAGGGAGAAGAGACCCACTAATGCAGAATGGAGCAAAATACTCTAACTTTGGAAGAATTCAAGGACATTTGGGAACAATGCACTCAGAAGTTACTCTTAAGATTGTCTGCTATCATAAAAATGGATTTAAAAGAGGTTATAGAAAAGGAACAGGCTTTACTGGACAAAACTGAGACTGAGTCTGATTTGAATGTGGATTTAAAAATGACAGGTTACAGGAATAATAGAGAAAAAGTTGTTACACTGGATTTACAAAGGGAACCGGCTGATGTCTTAATAATTAAAAGGGATATACAAATAACAAAACAGAAGAGTGACTTGGATAACTTTCCTATTTTGGATTTACAAAACAGATATGTTAAAGTTTTGAAGGAATTTCTGAGAAGAGACAAAGGGAAAACGAAAAGAAATCAAGTTCTAGGACACTATTTAAAGGGATTAAATATCAAGATTATTAAAAGCAAAGGTTGTTGTTTCTGGAAACTCTTAATGGATTTTTTTCTGACTAGGACTGAATGACAAGGCTTTAAAGATTTGTTTATAGATAAGAGATGAGATATGGGAAGAAGAGATTTTTTTGTTGTATTTTCAGAGAAAGTGATGTTACTGTGTTAAAAGGAAAGGAAAGGAATATAAAGTTGCTTTATTTGATCAAAGTTAAAATATATATGTTCTTATTTCTGGTAACTCTTAATGGACTTTTGCTGTTTAGGACTGAATGATGAGGCTTTAAGAATTTGTTTATAGATAAGAGAAGAGATATGGGAAGAAGAGATCTTTTGTCATAGTATCAGAGAAAGTGATGTTACTGAAATTGTTTGTAGTTGTCATGATGAAGGGGGAGGACATTTCTTTATATATCTCTTTTCTTTTTTCTTTACTGTATTTTTCTTTTCTTTCTATATTTTACTTAGTTTGTATTCATTTTTTATCTTTGTATCTGTAAACTTTAATAAAATTATTATAAAAAAGGGAGGAGATGAATCATTTCTATTAATTGTCACTTCCTTGGTACAAGATGTCATAGAAAAATAAATCCTCATTAGATAAATCAAGATTGTCTGCTTTCATCATAAACAATTCATTTTCTTCCTTATTTCAAAGAGAAGCTACTCAGACTAGGTTAATTTTTAGCTCAACATTTGGAGGAAAAATTATAGGATGTGCTTTTGGATAATTAACAGAATGACAGAATTAACCCAACTGTGATCTGGATTATGAGTCACACCTTATTCTTTGTCAAAAACAATGACAAGACCCACTGCCACAGGCCCTCCGTATGCTTGCTGCTGGTGCTTTTGACTAGTTCAGGTTCTTCAGTCCACTCAGCAAATGTTTCTCTACTGGATTCAACCTTGATGTACGGTGTTATAGAGAAATAAATCCCTGTTAGTTGAATGCATATTCTTTTTTTAAAAATCCTAAATAGTAACATACATTTCTTATATCAGTACAAATTGCTCTCTGATTTGGTTAATCAATAAATAATTCAACAACTGTTATCAGTGAACATTCAAATCTTCAACATTTGAAGGAAGAATATTCCCCCACCCCAATAATTCACCCTTTTAAAGAGAGGCTTAGAGTTGCTGACAAGAGGCTGAGGGGGACAGCAGATTTTCCTGTTCATTCTACCTTTGTGGAGAGGATTATTTGTGGGTCCTTGGTGCTCTCTGAGCTTGGTTGTTTGCTTGCAGACGTTTCATTACCCAGCTATGTAACACCATCAATGCTAGTGAGTGTGGGGTTTGTTCCCTGTTTATATACAGTAGCTTGCCCTCCCAGTGTTGGTAGGAGTGTGGTTTTCTCCTTGGTAGTTTCTTGATTAGGTATTGTTTTCTGCTTGATTGTTTGTATGCATTATTATTTGTCTCCTTGGTAGTTCCTTGATTAGGGTATTGTTTTCTGCTTGCTTGTTTGTCTGGTGTTAATCGCTGCTTATCTTGGTGTTGGCTGCTGGAGAGGATGTGTTCTGGTCTTTTTGTTTCCTTCTTAGCTTTTTTATTGTCTCTTTTGAATGGTGGGTAAATGTGGTTTATCTCTATGTGTCTATTGATGGCTGATGTGTCTGAGTGCCAAGCTTCCAGGAATTCCCTAGCATTTTTGGATTTAGCTTGGTCTAGGAAGCTCACAGTTTCCCAAACTTGAAACTATGGTTGAGTCTGTCCATGTGTTGTGAAATTAAGGTGTTTTCATTGTGTCTTCTGACTGCTAGTTAGTGTTCATGGATGCGCTCTGGTAGTCTTCTACCTGTCTGTCCTACATAGTGGCTGCTACAGTCCTTACATTGTAGACAACTCCTGTTTTTTATTTTTGTGCTACTGGGTCTTTTGGTTTACTTAAAATGTTTTGGAAGGCTTTAGTTGGTTGTGTGCTAAGGTGATGCCATGTAGTTGTAATGATCTGTTGGTTGTTTCTGAGATGTTTTTGATGTATGACAATGTTACCTTTTTCATAGCTTGTGTTGGTTGTGGGTTGAGTGGTTTGAGTGGTTTGAGTGGGTTGAGTGGTCAGGTATTTTTTGATAAAGTTGTGTGGGTATCCATTTCGGATTTAAATTCAGACACCTTCCTTTGTGGTAAATACATTAGAAAACATTCAAAATCTGATTTGAACCAGGTGGTGGCAGTGTTAGGTCACAAAGGACCTGAACTAGGAACCATGTCTGCTTCTTGGCTCCTTTCTAGGGAGTGAACTGGGGACTGTTTCTCGTGGGCATGTTAATGCGCATTCCTCCAGTCCATGAGTTGGCAGAAAAGTGTGCTGATATAAATGACACTGCCCTGAAATCTGAGCCCTATTCAGCTGTAATACAAGGCTACTGAGTGCTGCTGTCCTTAACAGTTTTAATGAGGACAAATTAAGAAAAGCGATTGGTTGATTCCTCTGGCTTTGTTTCCCCTCCCATTAAATTTATTTATTTATTTATTTATTTATTTATTTATTTATTTATTTATTTATCCTATTTCTTCCCCACCCATCTCGTATTACAATGACTCTGGGAGATTTACAAGCAGTTAAAAATAAAATAATTTAAATATCATTAAAATAAATACAATATAAATATAAATACATAAATATAAAAATGCAAGATATAAAATATATAGAGTCCAAGATGGTGGATAGTGGTGTCATCATTGGCCCCCTCAAGGTACCAGCCACCACCATGATTGACTATCCCCCCTCCCACCCCAAGCGAGGTGGCACAACCAAGTCTTAACTTCCTTTCGGAATGCTGGGAGAGTGGGGGCCTGTCTCACCTCTGGGGGTAGCTTATTCCAGAGGGCGGGGGCCACAGCAGAGAAGGCCCTCCTCCTGGACCCTGCCAATCGACTGTCTCTCATGGGCAGGGTCCATAGCATGCCCTCTCTGCCTGACCGAGTGGGACGGGTCAACGTAATGGGGGTGAGACGGTCCCTCAGGTAACCTGGACCCATGCCATGTAGGGCTTTAAAGGTGATAACCAACACCTTGAATTGGACCTGGAAACAAACTGGCACCCTGTACAGCTCGCGCAGCAAAGATGTTATGTGTGCCCTCTTTGGGGCTCCTAAAACTGCTCGCGCGGCCACATTCTGCACAAGCTGTAGCTTCCGGATACACTTCAAGGGTAGCCCCATGTAGAGCACATTGCAATAGTCTATGCGGGAGATGACTAGGGCATGAGTGACTAACCGGAGGGACTCCCGATCCAGGAAGGGGCGTAGCTGGTGCACAACACGAAGTTGTGCAAAGGCTCCCCTGGCCACGGCTGCCACCTGCTCTTCGAGCAGGAGTCGTGAGTCCGGTTGAACCCCCAGGTTCCGCACTGGATCTGTCTGGGGCAGTGCAACCCCATCCAGAACCAAAGATGGTAAATTCCCGGATACCCAGGAGCCCCCAACCAGTCTTACCAGGGTTCAGCTGAAGCCTTTTTTTCCCCATCCAGACCCCCGCAGCCTCCAGGCCCCAAGAGAGGGTGGTCACAGCATCACTTAAGTCACCCGGGATGGAGATGTATAGTTGAGTATCATCAGCATATTGATGATACCTCATCCCGTGGCGACGGATGATCTCACCCAGCGGTTTCATGTAGATGTTAAAAAGGAGCAAAGAGAGTACCGAACCCTGTGGCACCCCATAAAGGAGGGGCTGCGGGCTGAATCTCTTGCTCCCTATCAACACCGATTGGGACCAGCCGTGGAGGAAGGAGGTGAACCAGCGCAAATCTGCGCCACCCACCCCCAACTCCCTGAGCTGACCCAATAGATACCATGGTCGATGCTATTGAAAGCCACTGAGAGGTCAAGAAGAGCAAGGATGGATGCACTGCCCCCATCCCGCTCCCGCCAGAGATCATCCAAAAGTGCGACCAAAGCTGTTTCCATCCCATATTGTCAGGGAGACACAGGAGAGCGGTGGGGGGAGCTTACTCACGGGAGGGAAGTGAGCACGAAGCTCAGAGGGCCTGGCCTTATTTCCCAAACGCCTCCGGAAAGCTCCGCCCTAGATTGGACTCATGTCTCTGGGATTCTTCGGGCACTATCAGTTTAGCAGGATTCTGTATGTAGGAAGCAATAAACACTAGAGACTAGATTCCAAGCCTCGGCATGTTATTTCTGCACCTACACAGGACACATATCCAGGCCTGAAACCCAACTGAAAAGGGTCCAGATAATCCGTTTCATCCAGGATCCTCTGGAGCTGCAGTGCCACCACTTTCTCAACCACCTTCCCTAAAAAGGGAAGGTGGGACACTGGATGAAAATTGTCCAGTACAGTGGGATCCAGTGATGGTTTCTTGAGGAGGGGGTGCACCAGTGCCTCTTTAAAGGCAGCCGGAAACACTCCCTCCCTCAAGGATGAATTCACCATTTCCTGGACCCACCCACATGTCACCTCCTGAGCTGCCTTCACCAGCCAGGAGGGACAAGGATCTAATTGAAAAGTGGTGGCGTTTACAGTCTGGAGAACCCTGTCCACTTCCTCGGGCCCAACAGGATCAAACTGTTCCCAGATAACCAGGTAAGTACACTCCCCAGGCATCTCCCCAGGCCATGCCTCACGCTTGGCATCCAACTTGGAACGGATCTGAGTGATTTTATCCTCCAGATGCCCAGAAAACTCCTATGTGCAGCCCTGTAGGTGAATCACTAGGTCCCCCTTCCCCAGAAGGGGAAGTTGATAAATAAATACAATATATTTGTATATATGTTTAGGTGATCCTAAACAGGGCCGTCAGGAGGCATTCTGTGGATGCAATAAGAGCGGAGAAATATTGACGTTTCACTGCTCTTACCGCCACAAGGTAGGCCTTAATAGCAGCTCTAGCTTGTGTTTGGTCGGGTTTGGTCCTTGTCTTCCTCCAGCGGCGCTCTAGATGTCTCTTAATCCTCTTCAGAACCCTCAACTCCTCCGTAAACCATGGTGAGTGTCGGGTTTGATGGGACAAGTGAGGTCACACAGGTGCGATCCTGTCCAAGGCCCCAGCCACATCCCTATTCCAGGCAGCAGCCAGGGCCTCCGCTGGACCATGCAGCAGATCCTTGGGTATAACCCCCAGCTCCCTCTGAAACCCCATCGGGTCCATCAGTCGCTGAGGGTGGACCAATCAAATGGGTCCTGCCTCCCTGTGGAGGGGGGTGGCATAGGAGAATCTCAAGGTCACCAGGGCATGATCTGACAATGACAAAGGGGACAGATGTAACTCTCCCCTCAGATCACATTGCCACTGCTCTGACAAGAAAACCAAGTCCGGTGTGAGGCAACTGTCTCAAGTTGGGTCCCGAATAATCTGGGACAGGCCCATGGCCACCATGGTAGCCATGAACTCCTGAGCCGCCTCCGAGGTACACCCCAGGGACGGTCCCCCAGAACCATAAGTCTGAGAAACTCCACCGCCATCCCCGAGACGGCCTCCAGCAGCTCAGGCAGGGAGGTTGCTACGCAGCAGGGAGGCTGGTACAGTAGCAACAATCCCAACTGTTCTCGGGAGCCCAACTTCAAAAACAGGGTCTCACAACCGGCCACTTGTGGAGCAGCGTCCCTGAAGACCAACAGAGACTCTTGGATGACCACAGCCACCCCTCCTCCCCTGCCCTGGAGTCTCGGCTGGTGCCAAACCATGAACCCGGCTGGGCACAATTCTGAAAGGGGCACCCCCCCTTCATGGCCCAGCCAGGTCTCGGTAATACACGCCAGGTCTGCCCCCTCTTCTGTGATCAAGTCACTTATAAGGGGAGCCTTATTATTCACAGACCTGGCGTTAAGAAGCAGCAGCCGAAAGCCAGGGCCTCCATGGGTCTGCTGTCCAGGGCCCGGGTCTGAGTACAGAGGGACGGAACACGGGAAACTAACCAGCTATTGCTCTCTCTAATGTATGGTTGGATGGTCTGGGCAAATAAAGACGAGTGCTTTGAACAGTGGGTTTAGCCAGCTGTCTAGTTGCCTAACAGTTCATAAATATGAAGGTGCTCCTCCAGCTTCATAATGTGCCCCTCCTTCACATTGGCAACCTGCCATCCAGGCTATTTTTAGACATGAGTTTAGTGCTTTTTCAAAAGTAACCAGACCTATGTATGGAACAGGTGACAGGCATGGAGGTGGGCTCATGAGCAGCTTTGGGGTGCTCTTTCCCACTCACCCCCCAGCTCTCCCCCATGTGCCTGACTTGTCAGGTAGGCTAACAGGTGCGGAGGAAGACTGTGGGGTGAAGGGGGAGGGACAGATCAATAACTATTGTTGCAGGAACTAGTGCTGCAAAGAAAAGGCAGTGCTGGCAGTGATTGATAACGGCGTAGGCAAAATGGTGCCACCGAACCCCCCCTTCAAGAAATAAAAACCAAGAAAAAGTTTGGCCATGAGAAATCCCTCATAGCTAGAAGCATTCAAAGAACCTGTCAAGCATTTATTGGTGACAGAATCAGCAACACATAAGTTGGCAGAACCCAGTTTTCTCTCCTGTTTCAAACAATCTTCTGTGCACCAGAAGACTAGACCTCTCGTGTTTAATACACTAATTTAGTGCTCTTTAAAAACAGCAATAAAGCTGTATGTATGAA
Source organism: Charina bottae (assembly GCA_023362775.1). Lineage (NCBI taxonomy): Eukaryota > Metazoa > Chordata > Lepidosauria > Squamata > Charinaidae > Charina > Charina bottae. Next base: position 199,970,878 of record JALMGJ010000001.1, read on the forward strand.
AAGCACGTATAAAGTCTAACAAGCACTATGAAAGCACTGGTCAGGCGGTACATCGGTAGATGCCTCTGACAAAGTCAGATGTCCAGTCTCTTCTGTAGCCCTAGTCAAAATGGGTATGGATGGTGGGGCCCAGTAATTGGAGGGGGGATTCCTACAATAGCCTAAAGGGGCCAAAAAAAGCTGGGCAGATCCCAGCCTCTAACTGCATCATCAACCACATCGTCTGTGAAATGATACTTGCTTCCCAGATGTTTGCCCCTAGGACCTTGGCTTGCCCCTGTGAATTGTAATATCTCTCATTTTGTCCTGATCAGTATTAGGATACTGCACACTCTCAGAAATCTAATAAAAGTTTAAATCTTCTCCACTGCTCTTAATAAGGAGTGGGTAAATAACTGGCACTCACCTGCGGAAAACTCGATATGATTGTAATGGCCAAATACAGGAGGATCAGCCAGGTCTTCATGATGGCAGAGAGCCTACCAAATAAATGACGCTCGTTTTCAATCCCAACCAAAGATGGATGCCCCTATCCTACCTCTCTGACCTTCTTCCCTGAAAAATATTAAAACAGTTTCTTGCTTGAGGAATTCTGAAGAACAGCCAGTTGCTTTCTCTCTGCTTCAAATAACTCCTTGTTGTTCTTCTCTGTTGGCTGTTGGCAGGTTCCTCTCTCCCATTTTTCGCAATATCTGATCACATGACTAAGCCCAACTTAGTTTCACTCTCTTCGGGGGAATTCCATTTCTCCAGCAGATCTTGCTGAACAGAAATGAATAGAAAATATGATGAAATAAGGAGATTTTCAAACAAGGAGGAGAAAACAGAGGAAATTCTCTGAACGGGAACAAAACAAGAGAGCAAAAAGCTACTTTCTCTGTGCAAAGTTCTATAAATAATAGAACTGAACTGTTGTGACATATCTTATCTTACCTTGAGAGAATAGCACATGAGGGAGTGAAATTGGAGGAATATGAACTGTCCATTGGTTGGCTTCAGACCATAATCAGTTAAAAATTAAGGATGATTGATTCCCCTTTCGATGAGAATTCCCGTAAGTCATGGGGCCAGGGGGAAAGAGAATTGTCATGGGTCAGCCTGTAGAATACTCTGTCAGACTCAAACAAGAAAGATAACATAGGTAAAGAATAGCAAGCTGACTGCAAGCTGCTTGATTATTGTATTCTGACAACTTATTTTAAAAAGATTGCTTAAAATCAAGCAGATGCTTTTGCAGAGTGTAAGAAACTGGTTAGTGTTAAGTTTAGTTTGTTTTGAGAGTGCTCTGTGAATCCAGTCTGTTTGGCTTGTTTATGGAGCCACATACAGTATGAACTCGGAAAATGAGTTAATTTAGTAAGTACATTTTATAATTGTAAACATGATCTGTGAATGCAACCTATAGGTTACAGATTTTTAACATGGAACTAACTTCTATGAAGAGCAGTAACAGCATGCATTCCAGGTAAAAAACTTCATGTCTCATAATCATTCAACTATGTGTATATCCAGTTTGCACTTTATGATCTTTGGTTGCAAACATGTAGCAAAATGCTATGATGTATATGTGATTAATATTCATATTCAGTTATATGTATTAAATCTCATCCCATGTACCAAATCCAGCACAAGTTCCTCCCTTTCTCATTCACTGCACAAGCACGTTTACTTGTCTTTGATTAGTGTTTTCACATAACTCCCTCTGTTGAATTTCCCATTGTTCATCCAACTTCTTGAAGCCCCATTATCCTACATGCACTTCAGAGAATCCTGATCAAGGTTGAGAAACACTGGATTAGACAATAAAGTATGGGTATACAGCTGTGGCTTTTGTAATGTGTGAACTCAGCCCAAACATCCTTAAAAAGACTGAGCTTTATTATTAGTAGAGCACTTTGTTTAGCATTTGTTTGGAAGATTTCAAGTATTACAACCAATAATCTTATGGCATCTTTAATTAACCAAAATTATTTTCACCAAATCATGAAAGGATCACTTCCTCAGCTGCATTAGACAAAGTGGCTGTGATCTGCAAAAGCTTATGAAAGTAAATGTATCTTTCTTTACGGTGCCATAAGAAACCTTTTTGTTTCTCCTGCAAGAGATTCTTGACTCTTCCACATGCCAGGGCAGCAGCAATTCTAGATCAGCACCACTCTTGCTTGTCCTCATGAAGTTTTGGGTCTTCTGGCAGTCTTTACCCATTAAGCCAATAAGCTTTGGAAGGTAACTGCTGCTGCTAATCCTGCATATTGCATCACCCTGTGTTCATCCATAACCATGGTTTACAAACCATAATAGCTGAATAGGGGAAAGAGGCTGTGCAGGTCAGCTGGGCATAAGGGTGATGCAATTGCCGGTGGACTATTGCGCAGTTACTGTATGTCTGAGAATAAAACTAGTCCAGAGAATTATCCCCCATCGGGTGCCTTCCAAAGTTAAAACAAAAACAAAAACAAATGAGTGGAGCCCCACTAGCATTCTCTAGAAATCAGCTACGGTACTCAATTAGAACAGGATAAAATAGCCCAACATTCGGTTCCCACTGTGGTCATTCATGGGAAATACTGAAATTAGAATTTCAGCCACTGAGAAATACGTAGCTTCTGATAATGGAGGGAATACAGCCATCAGCAGTTCTTAGCAATCAATAGTCTTACCTTTCATTAATTTGTCTTACTAGGCTTTAAAGATGTATAGTTATGAAAACTCAGTTTATTTTGTCAAATTAACCCAATTTCTCAGCTTAACTATATGATGGGATGAAAAAGAAACTTGTCTTCTATGATCTTCATTAAGCTTCATCGCATAACCCTGAGATCTATTATTATGAAGGAAATAAAATGATTTCCTAGCTACTTTTCTCCCTACTATGCAGAATTACTGTACAGTATTTATCTGAAAGGAAGAGGAGGTTTTTTTCTTTTTAAATGATTTTAAAAAATAATCTTAAGTAATTTAAGTGGGAGGATGAGGAACATCTTAGACTTACTGAGAATATGTTTATGGAGGCAGAGAAGATTTTTTAATTTTTTTTCTTTTGACTGTGTGTTGTTCTTGTTCAAACGTTAAGTCATGTCTGACTCTTCATGACCCCATGGACCATAGCACGCCAGGCCTTCCTGTCCTCCACTGTCTCCCAGAGTTTACTCAAATTCATGTTCATTACATTGGTGATGCTATCTAACCATCTCATCCTCTGCTCTCCTCTTCTCCTTCTGCCTTCAGTCTTTCCCACGTCTTTTCCAGTGAGTCCTCTCTTCACATTAGGTGGCCAAAGTATTTGAGCTTCAGCTTCAGTATCTGTCCTTCCAATGAGCAGTCAGGGTTGATTTCCTTTAGGATTGACTGATTTGACCTCCTTGCAGTCCAAGGGACTCTTAAGAGTCTTCTCCAGCACCACAGCTCGAAAGCATCAATTCTTCGGCGCTCAGCCTTCCTTATGGTCCAACTCTCACAGCCATACATTACTACTGGAAAAACCATAGCTTTAACTATACGGACCTTTGTCGGCAAGGTGATGTCTCTGCTTTTTAATATGCTGTCTAGATTTGCCATAGCTTTCCTCCCAAGGAGCAAGCGTCTTTTAATTTCATGGCTGCAGTCACCATCTGCGGTGATCTTGGAGCCCAAGAAAATAAAATCTGTCACTGCTTCCATTTCTTCCCCTTCTATTTGCCAGGAAGAGATGGGACCAGATGCCGTGATCTGGGTTTTTTTAATGTTGAGTTTCAAGCCAGCTTTTGCACTCTCCTCTTTCACCCTCATCAAGAGGCTCTTTAGTTCCTCTTCACTTTCTGCCATTAGGGTGGTATCGCCTGCATATCTGGGGTTGTTGATATTTCTCCCAGCAATCTTAACTCCGGCTTGTGATTCATCCAGCCCGGCATTTCTCATGATGTACTCTGCATATAAGTTAAATAAGCAGGGTGACAATATACAGCCTTGTTGTACTCCTTTCCCAATTTTGAACCAATTGGTTGTTCCATGTCCGGTTCTAACTGTTGCTTCTTGACCCGCATACAGGCTTCTCAGGAGACAGGTAAGGTGGTCTGGTACTCCCATCTCTTTAAGAATTTGCCACAGTTTGTTGTGATCCACACAATCAAAGGCTTTAGCGTAGTCAATGAAGCAGAAGTAGATGTTTTTCTGGAACTCTCTTGCTTTTTCCATGATCCAGTGAATGTTGGCAATCTGATCTCTAGTTCCTCTGCCTCTTCGAAACCCAGCTTGCACTTCTGGTAGTTCTCGGTTCACATACTGCTGAAGCCTAGCTTGTAGGATTTTGAGCATAACCTTGCTAGCATGTGAAATGAGCGCAATTGTACGGTAGTTTGAGCATTCTTTGGCATTGCCCTTCTTTGGAATTGGAATGTAAACTGGCCTTTTCCAATCCTGTGGCCACTGTTCAGTTTTCCAAATTTGTTGGCACATTGAGTGCAGCACTTTAACAGCATCATCTTTTAGGATTTTAAATAGCTCAGCTGGAATACTGTCTTCTCCGCTAGCTTTGTTGTTAGTAATGCTTCCTAAGGCCCACTTGACTTTACTCTCTAGGATGTCTGGCCCAAGGTCAATGACCACACCATCGTGGATATCAGGGACATTAAGAACTTTCTTGTATAGTTCTTCTGTATATTCTTGCCATCTCTTCTTAATCTCTTCTGCTTCTGTTAGGTCCCTGCCTTTTTTGTCCTTTATCATGCCCATCTTTGCACAAAATGTTCCCTTGATACCTCCAATTTTCTTGAAGAGATTTCTAGTCTTCTCCATTCTATTGTTTTCCTCCATTTCTTTGCATTGTTCATTTAAGAAGGTCTTCTTATCTCTCCTTGCTATTCTCTGGAAATCTGCATTCAGTTGGTTATATCTTTCCCCTTCTCCCTTGCCTTTGGCTTTCCTTCTTTCCTCAGCTATTTGTAAAGCCTCATCAGACAGCCACTTTGCTTTCTTGCATTTCTTTTTCTTTGGGATGGTTTTAGTTGCTGCCTCCTGTACAATGTTACAAACCTCCATCCATAGTTCTTCAGGCACTCTGTCTACCAGATCTAATACTTTAAATCTATTCCTCACCTCCACTGTATATTTATAAGGGATATGATTTAGGTCATACCTGAATGGTCTAGTGGTTTTCCCTACGTTCTTCAATTTAAGCCTAAATTTTGCAATAAGAAGCTCATGATCTGAGCCACAGTCAGCTCCAGGTCTTGTTTTTGCTGACTGTATAGAGCTTCTCCATCTTTGGCTGCAAAGTACATAATCAATCTGATTTCGGTATTGACCATCTGGTGATGTCCATGTGTAGAGTCGTCTCTTGTGTTGTTGGAAAAGAGTGTTTGCTATGACCAGCGTGTTCTCTTGACAAAACTCTATTAGCCTTTGCCCTGCTTCATTTTGTACTCCAAGGCCAAACTTGCTTGTTATTCGGTTATTTCTTGACTTCCTACTTTAGCATTCCTGTCCCCTATGATGAAAAGGACATCTTTTTTTGGTGTTAGTTCTAGAAGGTGTTGTAGGTCTTCATAGAACCGGTCGACTTCAGCTTCTTCTTCGACCCAGCCACTTCACTCTTTCTGGAGCTACTTGGAATTGCCCTCCTCTCTTCCCCAGTAGCATGTTGGACACCTTCCAACCTGAGGGGCTCATCTTCCAGCATCATATCTTTTAGCCTTTTGATACTGTCCATGGGGTTTTCTTTGCAAGGATACTGGAGTGGGTTGCTATTTCCTCCTCCAATGGACCACGTTTTGTCAGAACTCTCAGTCATGACCTGTCCGTCTTGGGTGGCCCTGCACAGCATAGCTCATGGCTTCATTGAGTTACACAAGCCCCTTCACCACGACATTGCTTTAAACTCATGGTCATCTCTTTTCAGTTAAATATGTATATTTAATTGTATTCTCTCCTTGTTTTCTTGCCTTTTTCTGAACAGTATCATGTTATAGTGTTTCCATTTTGGGAAATTGCTCTGGGTCTTTGATCATGTCACTTGCCTATTCAGGATGCTTTTCATCCTGATACTTTTTGAAGTGTGGTAAACAGAAGTCAGCTTAAACACCTAGTCCATTTGGGCTAATCTGAGTCAGACCCAAATAGGAAATTAAAGGAAATGGCAAAGTTGGGAAGCTGAAAGTTGGGAAGAAGACAATGGCAAATTATTTCTGTATAGTTGTCAAGAAAAAGACATGTCTATAGAGTTATCAGAAGTCAAGTTCAACTTGAGAAACTGTTTACTTTAAACAGAACTGTACATGGTATTCCAGGTATGTTTGTACATTGTATTATTAACTAGAAAAGCATAATGAATGAAGTTCCCAATTTTATGTTACTTTGCAATCTTCTTATGTCACTTTGGGAAAAGGGACTTTAAAAAAGGAAGATAGAAAGCAAGCAAGCAACAAGCTAAACCTTAACGCCTGTTAAAGATTTTAATGAGAAAATCAGCAATTTCTCATTTGAATTTTTAAGTGTGAGCTCAAATATCAATTTAATCATTTCCTTGTTTTTAAATGTATTAATAAAGTTACTTTCATCTCTTGTCACTAATATTTGTCTTAAGAATTCATATATATGTGTGGATGTATGTTTTGTTTCATTTTAGCTAAGTATGTGGTGTGAACCTAGCATTCTGGTTGTAACCCATGGTTTATGGCTTAGTATTTTGTGCTAATCCAGCCAGGGTTTAAATAAACCATAGTTTAGTGTGATTTACGATTCCAGCCTCAGGTTCTTATAATCCCACAAGTATCTCTCCTACATTTTCTGCAATGAATATAATACAAAGAATTTGTTCGTCTTATCTTTTTTTTGCCTTTAGTAATTTTCTTGGGCTCCAAGATCACCGCAGACGGTGACTGCAGCCATGAAATTAAAAGACGCTTGCTCCTTGGGAGGAAGGCTACGGCAAACCTAGACAGCATATTAAAAAGCAGAGACATCACCTTGCCGACAAAGGTCCGTATAGTTAAAGCTATGGTTTTTCCAGTAGTAATGTATGGCTGTGAGAGTTGGACCATAAGGAAGGCTGAGCGCCGAAGAAATGATGCTTTCGAACTGTGGTGCTGGAGAAGACTCTTGAGAGTCCCTTGGACTGCAAGGAGGTCACATCAGTCAACCCTAAAGGAAATCAACCCTGACTGCTCATTGGAAGGACAGATGGTGAAGCTGAAGCTCAAATACTTTGGCCACCTAATGCGAAGAGAGGACTCACTGGAAACGACCCTGATGCTGGGAAAGACTGAAGGCAAAAGGAGAAGGGGACAGCAGAGGATGAGATGGTTAGATAGCATCACTGATGTAACGAACATGAATTTGAGTAAACTCCAGGTGACAGTGGAGGACAGGAAGGCCTGGCATGCTATGGTCCATGAGGTCACGAAGAGTCGGACACGACTAAACGACTGAACAACAACAACAAAAAAGCCATTGGTATCCAACAGTCCAAATGCCTCATTAGACTGTTTCTGCCTCTGAGTTATTTAATAAATAAATAAAGTCATTATTATTCATGAATATCTGAACAAGTTCTTCAAAATTATTTTTTTAAATCCTTATTGCCTATTTGCCTTTCTTTTGTACATACTCGTGCTCCGTTTCTGTTATCTGCATTTGACAGAACTTCCATTTTCTGAAATGATCTTTGAGTGTACTGTATGTGTGCGTGTCTAATAGTTTTCTTGACATTGCTCGTTAACCATGCTGGTGATCTCCTAGACTTCTCTGATTTGCATTATACTTTCTGAGCTCATATTATGTTGACTTCTCTTTTTTACTTCCTTTCTGCCAATTTCCTCATTTTTGAAAAATTGCCTCTTTTATTTATTTTATTTATTTGTCATATTTATATCCTGCCCATCTCCCCCACAAGGAGGGACCCTGGCTCTTTTGATATGAAATGTGGCTAAAAGGTATTTCCACTGCAGTTTTCAACCCTGTGGCTGCTGCTTTCTGCCAGTTCAACAATTTCCATCTCTCACTAGGTCCTGCACATGACTTACTGTAGGGTTAAGCCCAGAATCATCTTCCCTTTGGATGGTTCCCTCATCATCTAAGGCAGGGCTTTCCAAACTTTTCATGTTGGTGACACACTTTTTAGACATGCATCACTTCGCAACACACTCTTACAGCAGCGTATCATTTCGCGACACAATCTTACAGCAGGGCACAAGGCAGGCACTAGGACCTGCGTGGAATCCTGGCAGGGCAGGTTTGGAGGCAGCAGGGCACAAGGCAGGCACTAGGACCTGCACGGAATCACAGGCAGGTTTGGAGGCAGCAAGGCACAAGGCAGGCACTAGGACCTGCGTGGAATCCTGGCAGGGTTTGGAGGCAGCAGCAGCCGCGACACACCCAGACACTGCAGCCGACACACTAACGTGTCCCGACACACAGTTTGGAAAGCTCTGATCTAGGGTATCCCTTGCATGTGGCACTATGACACGAGTTGTTCTTGAAATAGCATGCTACATGGGGATCCACAAATGTACCTGCTTCTAAAACTACAAATCTTAGTTTAGCTGCAGAAACACATTCTCTAGCAACTTACACTTCAGTATGTCATTTTTTTCATCTCTGACACTATGCCTGGTTAGCTCCAGCAAAAACCACAAGATATGTGCAGTATGTAGGTATCTTCAGGGATGCATGTTTTCATAAATCTCCTCAAGAGTTGTCTACAGTTTAATTTCAGTTTTTCTCCTTCTGTTCATGACTGTGCTGAAGTGTACTGTTTTTCCCCACAATGGACTGAAATTTAACAGGCAAAGCTTTTTATATCATTGTACCTCCCTGACTGGAAAAATGGCATCTAGCTTCTCATAGCTTACATCTGGGATTTGTCTCTACCAAGCCGGCGTGAATGTTTCCATTCAGAATCTTCTGCAAACATGGTCTCTCTGACTCACTTTCTGTTCTTGCAAAAACATGTCAAACATGCAACCCACCCTTTGTCCATGAGTATCACTATTAGGACATCTCAAACATTATGCAAGCTCTGAAAGAGATAATTTAACTAGATTTGCAGCCAGATTTCTAAGTTTGGTTATTTATATGGGGTGCAGAAAGTGTCTCCTTTTATATAAATAATTTGTTATTATTGAAAAGTAAACCATTTTATTTTTGTCTTTCATAATTAAACAATTACCATTATGAAGCTAAGCTAATTAAGGAGCAGCGTTTAAGCATTCTTTTCTAACCCCCACTTCTATATAACATTACATCTTCTTTTTCACTTTTCTCCCATCAAGAGATGATAGTTTTTTCTCTGGTGTGGTATGTGGACCTTTGAATATTGGTAGGTACTAAGTGATTTGATAATGGCACTTATATCAGTAAACATTTCTAGGCCAAAGCATTTAAAAATGCTGGTATTCCCTTTGAAGCCATACTTAGGCCTTATTAGAAAATAAAATGGTTTGCCTGAATTGAATTTACACTAAAAGGGAACATATAAATCTTTTCAATTAACTAATAACAATGGTTTGCTTGAGCATAATTTTTGAGCCCCTTTATTTCTACATTAGTGATTTATTTATATCACTTATATTGAAGTGATATAAAACATTACTGGTATTTTAGTACAATGATGGTTGCATGGCTGTAGAAGTTGTTATACATTGCTAGGTGGAAATGAGCTGTATCTGGTGAATCTACCATCCCCCCAAGAAGACACGTATGGACAAATTTTACAAATGGTTTTTTTGGTGCAAAATGCATATATGAATCCACTAGTGTATTTAAGGATGAAGGAAGAATGGAACAGAATATTCACTGCTATATGCATGCATGTGACATGTACATATCTGTATATGTTTTGTTGCCTGGGGCAGCAAAGATCTGTGACGCTGTGGTTGTAGATGCTGTTTGTTTTCTCTGAAATATCTGGCTTACCCGTAGGGCAAATGACAACTGGAATGATACTGTAAATGCCTTCCATGGCACGCTTCATAACAAATGGCAACCAATGTCATAAGAAAAGTCCCATGACTAAGGTTAGACAGAAGCACCTTTAACGTTAGAGGCATCGCCCAGAAGCAGGTGATGGGGGACAACCTGTCCTGGAGAGAGAGACAGGGACAGAGACAGAATGTAAGGGGGCTCCAGCCAAGAAGGAAGTAGAGGCAGAAAAAGGAGAGGTTGCTTGTTCAGAGGTGGCTGATGAGGTCATGTCATATTTCACAAATGGATTAACTCCAGGAATATTGGTATCCAGTTTGTTCTCTAAGTTTATTCTAGGTCCATTTGTTAGACATGATGGTTAAATGTTTAGGATTTTAGATTCATACTACCCTATGTAGAAAAAAATAGAGTGTAATACTGTTACTTAGGTTTGATAGCTGTCAGATACAATTTACCATTGTTAAAAGTACTTGTTTTCCTGAACATGGTTTTTGTGGCAGAATCAAGCAAGTTACAGAGCAATTTAATAGGTAGAGTGTATTCCACTTTTATTTTACAACAGAAAGACTAGAACTAGAGCCAGGAGTGAATAGCATGAAATATTACTAAAGAAGTCATCTAGCTCTAATATATGCAATAGGATAAATGTGTAGTTTGGTCCTGTGTCCTCCTGGGAGATGACACGTAGTTGGGTCCAGGTAGTGATAAATTCATCTTTCTGTGAGGGGATGGTCCTGCCTGCACTGAAGGAGGTGGTCTTCCCCCTCCTCAAGAAACCATCCCTCAACCCAATGGTACCAGACAGTTTTCACCCACTCAGCAACCCCTCCTTTTTGGGAAGGTTGTTGAGAAGGTGGTCAGGCTGCAACTCCAAAGGACCCTGGAGGAAGTAGATTATCTGTACCTCTGAAGGGGATGGGATGGTGCTAGTGCATCCATCCTGGCGCCCCTTGATCTCTCAGTGGCTTTCAATATCACTGATCATGGTGTCCTTCTTGACTGACCTGGGACGCTGGGAGTGGGGGACACTGTGTTGCAGTATTAACCTCCTTCCTCTGAGGTTGGTTCAAGACTGTTAATAGTGGGGGAGAAGTCTACCCTTAAATCTGGAATACCTCATAGCTCTATCCTCTCCTTGCTATTATTTAACATCTACACGAGACTGCAGGTTGAGATCATCTGACACCATGGGTCTAGGTATCATCAGTGTGTGGATGATATATCTCTACTCTGGGGTATCCAAGTGATGTTGTCAAGGTGCTTTCAGTATCTGGAGACTGCAGGGGCCTGGATGGGGAAGAACAGGCTTAGGCTTAACTCTGGCAAGATTGAATGGCTGTAGATTTTGGGTCCTCCTGGTTCTGAGGATTTACTATCTTTGATTCTGGATGGGATTGTACTCCCCCAGACAGAGCAGGAGTGGAATCTGGAGGTCAAAAGCAGGTGGACGCCATATTTAAGAGGGGCCTTGCACAGAGCCATTTTGTGTGCCAATTGTGCCCATTCCTAGACCGAGAGACCCTATTCACTGTCACTCGTGCTTTGGTTGCCTCCCGTTTCAAATATCGCAATGTAGCCTACATGTGACTCTCCTTGAAGACCATTCAAAAGCTACAGCTGGTCCAGAATGCAGAAGTGTATGTAGTTATAGTATGCTAAGGCCTCTACTCGGTGAACTGAACTGACTTCTAGTCGCCTTCTGGGTGCAATTCAAGGTGCTGGTTATCAGTCATAAAACCATTCATGGTGTTTTTTGTTTTTTTTAATCCCTTAATTTGTGTCTGATTCTCGGAGACTGCCTGGACAAGTCTCTGCAATTTTCTTGGCAAGGTTTTTCAGAAGTGGTTTGCCATTGCCTCCTTCCTAGGGCTGAGAGAGAGTGATTGGCCCAAGGTCACCCAGCTGACTTTGTGCCTAAGGCGGGACTAGAACTTACGGTCTCCCGGTTTCTAGCCTGATGCCTTAACCACTACACCAAACTGGCTCATTCATGGTGTAGAGCTGGGTTATTTACAGGACCGCCTGTCTTCAATCATTTGTGTCTGTCCCATGCATGTCAAAGAGAGGGCATACTCTGTGTACCCCCTATTAA